>CM053802.1:1320630-1720630 GCA_028671895.1 Oenanthe sinensis
ATTCAGAAACTCAACTGCAAATTTGGACATCTTTTAATCAGTCTAAAATTAATAAAATAATTAAGAAAACAACCCATAATTAGTAGGCTGAAAATACTGAAACAATCTAAATTCATTAAGATGCACCGATAAAAAATCGAGGAAAATATTATAGTGGGGCCAAACCGAACCGACCACCCGGATCCACAGATATTAATTACACACGCTTAGTTTAGTTTTCATCATGAAATTTAGCGGGTGACATGGAGTTATCTTAGCCGCCCCTTGACACCATACGTGTCTAGATTTGTCATCATATCTCCCAGCCAGCACTTCAAACTTGTACATATAAATATACATACACAAATTGTTAGGAATGTCATTGTGTTTATAAATATCACATTATTGCTCAACGCCAACGTGCTACAAGCCTACAAGCTTGTTTGATTAATTATACGGGCTTAACAGGATCATATATAGTATTTACGTCGAGATCGATCTTGCTATTTGATCAACAAAAATCATGTCACGAGAATCGATCACCTCGGTTATGAATTACGAAGAAACAGAGCTGACCCTGGGCTTGCCAGGGGACTCACGGGGCACCAAACGTGCGTTTTCAGAGGCAACAATCAGTAGCGAAAGTGTGAACAAGAAGTGTAAGAAAGATTTAACGGAAAATGAAAAGGGTCGAGTGGTGGGGTGGCCGCCGGTGAAAGAGCATCGGAAGAGTGTTATGAGGAGCTGTAAATATGTGAAAGTAGGCGTGGATGGAACTCCATATTTGAGAAAAGTTGATTTGCAAAGTTATGAAAGCTATGATGAATTGTTAAGTGCATTGCAAGATTTGTTTGGTTGTTTTGTTGTGAGTGATGATGTTTTGAATGAGAAGAAGTTGATGGATGTTGTGAATGGGACACTAGAATATGTACCAACATATGAAGATAAAGATGGAGATTGGATGTTACTTGGAGATGTTCCATGGAAGTAAGTCATTATAGATCTCTATATATGTATATATATTTATTTATGACTTGTATATTTTTTTTTTGATTTTGTTCGAAATTGAGCTGACCATTTTCTGTTTTGGTATTTTTCAGAATGTTTGCTCAATCGTGCAAGCGACTGAGGTTGATGACAAGAACACATCCAATCAGCTTGAGTTCGAGTTGTTGAACCAAACCAAACCTGTTCGGTATGTCTCCAAATATGGTGTTCAATTCGAAGAATTTGAATATACAGAGATCTTATCTCTATTCCATGAAGTTGAGAATTTATACATTATTACTCTAAAATTTGTCGATGGTCGATCAAATTCAAAGGATAGTACGTGTATTCTTTTTCCCTTAGAACTGGACTCTGGATTTGATGCGGAGGCTTATAAATGTACAGATCAGATTGTTTACCATATAAAATTAGGTGTTAGTAATACAGGAGTATGATATATTGTATTATATGGATTACCTGCATTTTTATGTGGTGGTACTGGTACTGAATTATGTGCTGCTGCCTCAATTTCTCATCCAAATCAAATTAATCTCTCTAATTAATTGGTTTAAAATAATAAAAAAATCTTTCTGAGTATTTCATCCCAACAGAGTTTAATTAATTTGGTCCTTGGCATGCTTTTATTTTGTTGCAAAACGATCAACTTAAATCATCAAATATATAAATAATAAATATGCTTATTTACGGTCTTTTGTTGGAGTTGTGCTTATATATCACATTGGTTAAAAGACTAATTCACAACAAAATTTGGCAGAATTCTCTAGGCTCTTAGCAGAATTCATTAAATGAATAATATGTTTTCAATTATAATGAAAGTATTGAATTTTTAAACTTGACAAATTAATAAAAGTTATCGAGGTTTAACCGCATGTACTAGGCTCAACTGACATTATGAAACCAAGAATCATATTATTTGTCAGCAAGCATTCAAGTAATAAACCTTGGGCTTGGCCCGTATCATTGTCCTTAAAAAAGACAGGTTCTGCGAAGATACGTCTCTTGTTGTTAACTTAAATTGATAAATTAATAATACATGATAATTTACATTTAAATTTATTTTATCCTAAAAGTATAATAAAAATAGTATATATTTGACCTTTATAAATTAACTAGAATTTTTTTGCCCGCTTCGCGTGAGCATTAAAATTATGTTTTATTATTTTATATAAATTTTAATATTATATGTACATATATATACACTATTTTTTATTAAATATAATTGTAAACCTATATTTATTTTGTGAGTATTTAGTTAGTTATTAAACACGCAGTATACCATTATTATTAATCTGAAATTAAGTTTTAATAATTTTCAATAAAAATTATTTAAAAACTGGTCTAATCAAAGAAAAAATAAGTTAATTAATTAGAATTGATCTTATTAACACTTTCATAAATTTTATTAAATTATTAAAAATATTTTTTCCTGTTAAATCAATCCACATGTTCAAGAATTAGATTTTTTTAATAAAATATGATTAAAAATTTATAATCATTACCAAATTTTTAAATAAATTTATACTAATTGTATAAGTATACATGTAAATAAATTGGTCGTTGATTGTTTAATATCATATTAATTAATGGATTGATTAATTATTTTAATTAATTAATTAATTGTTATAAGATGTCTCATTAATTGCAATTAATTAATTATTTTACAATAAATTAATTTTTTAATTTTAATTAATGATTTAATTTTCAATTTTTAGGATATTGATTTAATATAAATAAATATCATCAGTTGCATAAATGATATCATTAAATATATTTTTAAAATTCATATATATATATATAAATAAATAATAGTTATTTGTCTGAATTTAATAAAATAAAAAATAAGGTAGGACTTCCGAATACGTGAAATTTAATATAAAATTTTATCTTATTTTAAATTATTAATTCAAACTTGAATTATCTGTCTAAAATTTAATAATAATAGTTATTTGTCTAAATTCATATATATATATATATACAAATAATAGTTATTTATCTAAAATTTAATTAAATTTTATTATTAATAGAAAATTGAATTAACTGCTTGAATTAGAAAATTACTTGAATACCCTTAATAAAGTAGATAAAGTTATTGAATTGAGGATATAATTGAAAAAAAGAAATGTAGGATCAGTAGGAATTATAATATTAATAGAATAATACATTTTAATTAATTGTCTGAATAAATATTTTCTGCACTTTTATTTTTAAAGAAAATAAAATGCATTTAAATTAATAATAAAATTTTGATATTAACAAATAAAAATTCCAAGATAGAGAAAATAGAAAAATCTGTGAAAATATATCTTTTGCACTTTTATTTTGAAAGAAAACAAATTCATTTAAATTAATAATAAAATTTTGATATTGATAAAAAAATCATGATAAAGAAAATAAAATGGATTGATTTAGAAAAATTTTATTCCCTTTTTAAAAATAGTTTATATTAAATTTGAATATCAAATATAAGCATAATTAGTTAATATTCAAATTATAATTAATTAAAGAATGAGATATGATAATACAATGTAATTAATTGCTTGAATTAACAAATTACATGAATATCCTTAATAAAATAGAAATAGTTATTGAATTGGGGATATAATTAGAAAAATGAAATGTAGGTTTAGTCGGAATTATAATATTAATAGATAGATAAAGTATTTTTTGCACTTTTATTTTAAAAGAAAACAAATGCATTTAAATTAATAATAAAATTTTAATATTTACAAATAAAAAATTTAAGATAAAGAAAATAGAAAAAATTATAAAAAGATATCTTTTGCACTTTTATTTTGAAAGAAAACAAATGCATTTAAATTAAAAATAAAATTTTGATATTAACAGAAAAAACTCAGGATAAAGAAAATAAAATGAATTGATTTAGAAAATTATTATTCCATTTCTTAAAATTGTTTATATTAAATTTGAATATCATATATAAGTATAATTAGTTAATATTCAAACTATAATTAATTGGATAATGTGGTCTAATCATTAAAGAGTGAGATATTAATACAATTGAATTAATTGTCTGAATTAGTAAATTACTTGAATACCCTTAATAAAGTTGAGGAAATTATTGAATTCGGAATATAATTAGAAAAATGAAATGTATGAGTAGTAGGAATTATAATATTAATAGATAATTTTAATAAATTAATAAAATTTATCAATTTTAAAATTATTAGTTTATAAAGATTTACCGACACAGTGCCGAAATTGATAGACTTTTTATATCTTTAAATTATAAAAATTTAATATTTTCACATATTTTCTTTAATTAAATTTAAATTCTCAACTTTCTTTGTTAAAAAATAATATTATTTCTATAAATTATGATACTAAATATCTCCTTTTCAAATTAACTAAATTTTGATCAAGAATTATATAGTTAAAAATAATTATAAAACTTATATTTTTAAAAATTATATCTAATCTATTTTAGTATATAAATTATAATTTTTTGAATTTATAAAATTATAAATAAGTGTTAAACATTTTTAGTTAAAATTTTATAAATATATAGTTATAGAAAATAAAATAAGATAAAACAGGTACTCATATAGTTTGAATGTTGAAAATATAATAATGTATTTGAGCTGTTAAAATCTAAACATAATTCGAATCAAATTTGGATAGGACTACTGTTTTTTAATATGAATGGACGGTTCAATCTTATCTTATATCTTCAATTGAATGCTCCCAAAAAAATGATATCGAAATTTTATAGGAAAAGAAAGAAAGAAAGATGAAAGAAACAGAGAGTTCGCAGACCTTTCAATGGTCCAAAAATCCAGGAACAAACGCACTGCTACTGTGCTACATACCCGTAATATATATAGCCTATACACAAATCAACCGAGACCATACACACACCTGCATGTAAAAAACACAAAAAGTCACATTAATCTCATATTTAAACTTTTGTTTTCCCATCAAGATTTCACCTAATGTCAAACCCTTGTCTCAATTCTAAAGTAACTATGAGTAATGCTGATGTTGATTCAAGAAATGGATTAAATGCAAAGCCATTCAAGATCTTTATAGGCTATGATCCACGTGAAGACATTGCATACGAAGTCTGTCGTTATTCAATCCTCAAAAGATCTTCAATACCTGTCGAAATCACTCCAATAAAACAATCACATTTGCGAGAGAAAGGTGTGTACTGGCGCGAAAGAGACAAGCTCCAAAGCACTGAATTTTCATTTACGCGATTCTTGACGCCTTATTTAGCGAATTTTGATGGTTGGGCTCTGTTTATTGATTGCGATTTTTTGTACTTAGATGATGTTAAGAAGTTAGTTGATTTGATTGATGATCAGTATGTTATAATGTGTGTACACCATGATTATACACCGAAAGAGACTACGAAAATGGATGGGGCTATACAAACTGTTTATCCGCGAAAGAATTGGTCTTCGATGGTTTTGTATAATTGTGGACATTTTAAGAATAAGGTTTTGACTCCGGAGGTTGTGAATTTGCAGACTGGTGCCTATCTTCATAGGTTCCGGTGGTTGGATGATGATGAGATTGGGTCGGTGCATTTTGTTTGGAATTTTCTTGTGGGACATAATGATATGGATACGTATCCGAAAGCATTGCATTATACACTCGGAGGGCCTTGGTTTGAGGCTTGGAAGAATTGCGAGTATGCGGATAAATGGTTCAATGAGTTGGAGGAGTATAAGAAGGCCACAAGTAAAGAGTGAATTAGGGGAGTTCAAGCCCTACCACAACATGTTTCTAGCTGGCCTAGCTACAAAGGATGTTTAGTCACGTCTTTATTCTGATGATTTTGTATTTAACAATGGTTGATTGTTGAATCTTGTTTCTATGGGTGTAGTTGCTAGCTCGGTTGAGTTGGTAACATGAACTTCCTCCTTTTGTAGATGAGGTGGAGTTTAGAATCCACCACTTAAATCTATAAAATTATATAATTAGCTAAAAATATAAAAAAAGAGAGTGAATTAGGGTGCTATGTAGAGGTTACTTCATTGCTGTTGAAGTGTTGAGTTGCATTGGTGTGTTGAAAGATGCTTCCAATTAACAAGTATGACTAATAATAATAATTGAAAAAAAAAGACTTACTTTTTAACCGCAGCATCAAATGAATCGAAGATGACAAGAGGATGCTATCAGAATAAGAAAAAAGCAGGTTAGAAGAAAGAATGGCCTTGTACCAGCCACACAAGATGGTCGTGTCAAGTCTATTCAAAGTTTGTGTGTGTAAATTTTTGATGATGTAATTAATTTTTATACATGTAAAGTATACTTAAATTTATTCACGGTGTAAAATTTTTCTGAAATTATTTGAATTTTTATTTTTGTAATGATACATATCATTAAGATTACGTTTGGTTGAGAATAATGTAATAAAGTAGAATGGAATCAAATTGAAATGAAACTATGGAGGTAAAAGAAAGATTTGATAAAAAAAATAGGTATAGACTTTTTAACGAGAGTTGAGTTAAGAATGAATATAACTAAGAATGAAACATTTCCTTTCTAATATTAAATTAATAAGAATGAAATAGAAAAATAATTGAAAATTGTGAATATATATCTATAATTTAATTCAAATTTCATTTCATTTCCTCCAATTTCATTTCACAATCAAACATGACATAAATTTCAAAAGAAATCTTGAATTTTAAAGTTTAATTTTTTAGAAAATTTGCAAAATTGTTTTAGAAATATATTTCTGAATAACGCCCAAAATGCAATACTAGATGAGTAAATGAAAAAAAAGAGAAAGAGAGTCTCCTTGTGTGAAACGTGATCCACTAGAGTACAAAAGGGGTGAAATATAAAGACAAAAGCACGGAAAGCAATAAACAAAACATAATCTACGCAGACCCGCAAACTTAGACACACACACACACATCTTTACATACAAAGCCTTCCATCTTTTCACGCTTCTTTCACCTGTTTTCGACGTTGATAGCCTCCTCCTCCTCCTCTGTTTCTACTTGATAATTTTACTTTCACAATTGAGAAAATTCAAACTTCATTTTATATTCTTTTTATCCAACAAAATTTACAGTTTAAAGTCTTGATTTTTAAGCAGTTTTGAAGTTTTGTGTTGGTAACACCCACCTCATTTTAAAAGGGTAGGTGAAAAAAGAAACCCCCTTTTGTTTTCTTGGGCTTATATTAGGTGGGTTGGTGATTTCTTGTGATTTCTGAGATTGAGAATCAAGAATTGAAAGATGGGTTCTTATGGGATGCTTGCTAGGAGGGTTGTTCAGACTGAAACTCCTGTTATGGTTCAGGTATATTATATTATATTACTCTCTGCGCGTGTTTTTTTTTTCCTTTGGTAGATATCCAATTTGATTTTATGTGTTTTACTTTGCGTTTGCAGATACAAGAATTGATCCGTGGTATTAAAGATGCAATGTCTCTAGCTCAGGTTTGTTTATTGTTCCTAAAGTTACAAACTTTATTCATGCACTTGGGATGTTTATTAGGACTTATCAATTAGTCTGTTGAAACTTACTGAGTTTGTTATTGACAATGCCTGTCATTCCAGTCATAGTTTGTGAATTGCGATTATTAAATATTGAAAGTTAATATCTTTTACTTGTTTGCAGTTTGTATGTTAATTGTTTTGAATTTTTTTGCTTAGACAAGTTGTAGATACAGTTGTGTCATCTCCGGTAATTGATGTTCATTAAGAAATTTCCCTTATATACATGTGGAAGATGAATCGAGTTTAAAATTTTCTAATACTAAATATGTATGTTTCTATTAACTGCATTATAAACTGCTTACCTTTTACCCTTTTTCCATTTACTTGCGTACTTATCTATTGTGTAGGGAGTCGTGTATTGGCAACCGCCTAAGGCAGCATTGGAAAAAGTAAAAGAGATTGTTTGGGAACCTTCAGTTAGTCGTTATGGTGCAGATGAAGGTCTTCCCGAGCTTAGGGAAGCATTAGTTAAAAAGGTTAGTTATTATATATATTTATTGGTTAGATATGTTTGTGCTGTGTAAAAACTAGTCGCTCAGTTGCCTTTTATTAGCCAAGACAAGATCTTTGATTGTATAATTGTCAAGGTTTATGTTTCATTAAAAGATGTACTCTTACTTTTGATTTAGGCTACCTTATTTGATTGTTCTGGTCCGTTGAAATGTCTGGAAAGCTGTCTTAATTTTTTATTTTTTTCTGCAGTTGCATCAAGAAAATAAGCTTTGCAAATCTTCTGTGATGGTTACTGCTGGAGCAAATCAGGTAACAGCTGGTGGATTTTGATGTTCTATAATGGAATTCAGTACGGAGTTAGGATGGAAGGAACACAATATCATCATACAAGAAAAGAGAAAAAAGTGAAGCAATTTTTAAAGCTGGCTAGTGAATGTTTTATCTTGATTTGTATATAAGGAATGAAACATAAATCAGCCCACTTCCTGGTGATAAGGTTCTTGCATCCGGTTTTGATATAAATAGGTTTCATATTCTGTGTTTCTTCATTTGGTAGAACCTTCGTGACTAAGAAAGATCATTTTGACATCAAAGTTTATTATAAGCATAATATTCATTACCAGGAGTGTTACCTTCCTATATGATTCCTTGTATGTTCTCCCTTCCTCTGTTACATTCAATAAAAATTCTAGTTCATACATGTCGATGCAAGGTAGTGATATGCCCCAACTTGAACTGGGATGTTTTTGCTGACCTTATGGTTAATGGTCCTTCGTTTACATGTTCAGATCTATCTGTTCTGCTAATCATTATGTCTATTAGTGTGTATGAAATAAATTTTTTGGCTTGCTCTCGAGTCTTGACTAATCATGTCAATATTGATCCTGCAGGCATTTGTAAATATCGTCCTGACATTGTGCGATGCTGGGGATTCTGTAGTTATGTTTGCACCATATTATTTCAATGCATACATGTCATTCCAGATGACAGGTGTTACCAATATTCTTGTTGGTCCTGGTAATCCAGAGACACTTCACCCAGATGCAGGTGAGAAGGTTAATAGCATATTTAACATGTAGTACTTTAAAAACTGCAGCTTCTGAAAATGGATATTAGTGTTGATGGCTTTTTACTTAATTTCTGGGGAATATTGAATGTTAATATATTTTCATGACCTGTCATTTACCTTGAGCATCAGATATTAAGGTTCTTGTTACATCTGTTTCACAGGGATTTTATTGTTTTATTTGAAGTTATATCTAGTTCCAACTATAGATTTCTTAATAATACTGAAGTTTCTTTGTTATACCTTTGCTTTCTTGTTCAGTCCCTTGATACTGGGTTCAGCTTTCCCCAATGGAACGAAACAAAAGTATCTTATATATTAAGAATTTAGCAGTGTTTCAGCATATCTTATACATTGTTAAGCTAATCGTGTCGTGAATTTTTATTATATTCGCATGGATATATTGTTGCTGTGTAACCTGCCCTAAGGTAGGTAATTAAAGGTTGATTCGAGGTTTGAGATATATGAGTGGTGGTCACCAAGAAAATTTTGTTTTATATACCTTAAATTCCCAGGCAAATAACATGCTCCCTGTATTAATTATACATTGACCCTTCAATGCATTTTGTGCATTTTACAGTTATACGAAATCATATATATAATTCTTTACACTTAATTTGAAAGTTACAGTATATATGCAAGTGCACAGAGAGAAATCAGTATATGGTTGTCAGTAGTCTCAATGGAATGTGTGTGTGTGTGTATTGTTTACTTCTCACATTGTGTTGAGTTTTGTACTTTCGTATGGGAGTTGTATATATTATTATTCTATTAGCCAAGATGCTCATTGTTGGTCTGGCTTCTGAAAGATCTTTCTCCAGTTTCATATTTCCTCACAAAATCAGCAGACCTCCACTTAATATCATGTTCATTACTGTATCTTGGTTTTCAGACTGGTTGAAAAGGATCTTACAGGAAACTAAACCAACACCCAAGCTTGTTACTGTTGTAAATCCAGGAAATCCTTCTGGTACCTACATTCCAGAGGCCCTGCTAAAGGTCTGTTTGTCTCTTATGAATGTGTGATTCTATATCAAATAGCTCCTCTGAAGATCTTTAATCTTGATTTGTTTTCTTCTAAACTCTCTTATTTTTATTTTTTTCTTAAGTAGAGGATATCAGATATCTGCAGAGATGCTGGATGTTGGCTTCTCGTAGATAACACATATGAGTAAGAATGCTGGGGTTTATTTTCATTACATGTTTACATGTTCTCCCTCAAAGAGGGCTTACCAATATTTACATTTAGGTACTTTATGTTTGATGGTCGAAAGCACTCATGTGTGGAGGGCAATCATGTTGTCAACATATTTTCCTTCTCCAAGGCGTATGGTATGATGGGATGGCGAGTTGGATATGTAAGTCATGACGTTAAAGCTTAGAAAGGAATTTGGTTTTATCAAATGCACTGTTTCTCTTTGATTAGAATGGCAGAGCTTCAAAAAACAGGGGAATATGCTTCCCTAGCTATATAAAATATTTTAATTACTATCTTTAAAAACGTATAGCAATTTACATTTGTTATTTGCATGTTAAAACTTCCATCTTAGTAAGATTTTCTTGAATTACAAGATTTATAAACCGAACCATATTATTCTCCCGATTAGCTATATGATTTCTGTTGTTTTCTGCTCTTTTCTTTTCAAAAATATCCTGTTGCACTTGATTTCCAGTGTGCTAATCTTATGTGTAATTTGTTTTAAAATGTGTACTTGATTAAAATACTTACAATATGTTGTTGGGTTGTATATAGGTTATTGAGTTTCACCTTTGGCCATTTTAATTTTGAACCTGTATATATGTAATCCATTTGTGACCTGACCCCATATTTTAAACCCCATTCTGTTCATCACCCACATTTGCCTGCATGGCTGCATCACACCCTTTATTGGAGAAATTTTATCACTTTCTTTGTGTCAATATATATAATTATCTTATATTATGGTTAAGAGGAAGTACAAAAATATTATGTTCATTATGCAGATAGCATATCCTTCGGAAGTGGAAGGATTTGCAGCTCAACTTCTCAAAGTCCAAGACAACATACCCATATGTGCTTCTATAATCTCACAGCGGCTAGCACTTTATTCATTAGAAGTGGGACCAGAATGGGTCACCGATCAAGTGAAAGAACTTGTCAAGAATCGAACAATTGTTCAAGAAGCATTGTCTCCCTTAGGAAAGGATGCTGTTAAAGGAGGAGAAGGTGCGATATACTTATGGGCAAAGCTTCCTGAGAAATACATTGAAGATTTTGAAGTTGTTCGATGGCTAGCTCGTAAACACGGGGTTGTTTTGATTCCAGGAAGTGCGTGTGGTTGTCCTGGACATGTCAGGATTTCATTTGGAGGACTGTTGGAGAATGACTGTCTGCTTGCTTCAAAAAGGCTTAAGAAAGGATTAGAAGAGCTGGTAACCAGCGGAATGTTGGAGTGATTGTTCGTTCAACAATTAACACAGATATTGGGATATACATTCACCAGATTGTGGTACTACACACTAGTGTATTGCTATTCAATAAACTGCTATTACTGCAGGAATTCATTTAAAAAGGGTAATACTTTGTGTTGTGTTTGTTTAGGGAAAAAAAGACGCTCCATCAAGAATGCGAGCACTCTCTATACATCAATTATGGAATTGTTGTGAACTTGTGAAAACATTGGAATGGTTGCAAACTTTTTTGTGATTCACAACTCTGATTCATAAGGTTGAAGTAAAATAGTCTGTTTAGTTTAAACACATGAGAAGTGGTTTCCAGAATGTGGATCAGCTTGAAAGAGATTTAATGATATCCTAGAAAATCAACAAATTAGTGGTCGTCTTAAATTATGATTAGGTGATTCCTCTCATATGTACATTTGTTGTCCTGTGGGAAAGGCATTCGCAGATGGTCGTTAAACGTCTTAAACATCTCCTTTATTTATTTAGCATCCTTTGCTATTTCCGTCCCGTTTCGTATTTGTCAGAAAATAAGAGACAATAAAACTATGCATAATATATCCCAACGGAGCTAATCACTGGAACGAAAGTTCTATCAGTAGAATGCTAGCATTTCTATACATTGATATCAAGTTTTTCAGTTTTGGACGCTTAAAATTATAAAACTACCAGGAATTATTCATAGGGGATTTAATTACTAAAGTTGTATCAGATTACTATAGTTCATATTTTCATTGCTGCTTGTTCTTGCTTCTCGTTATACAACTCATTTTAAGCCCAATCTTTATCAAAGTAGACGTCTCCATTATTTATTTTCATCTCTGTGTGCGTGTGTGTGTGTGTGTGTGTTTTTGATAGAATTACATAAATTTTACTTGTTGATATTGAAGGGTTCGAAAGCGACACTAATAATTAGATAGTTAATTTATGATACTGCAGGCACACTCGATTTTCAGTGTGGAACTGGAGCTCCACCACCACCGCCTCCTCCACTCCCACCCTTCAAATCCTCAAGCCGTAAATTTTTAAACTTGTTTATCTTTTACGTAAAATTAATTGACAGGAACTATATAAATACAATATAAGGAAAATCGATGAATATTAATTATTTTGCAGCTTGTAATCTCGTGTGGTGTGACAATCAATACTAGAAAAACTGCAATAGATATCGGTTAAAAGTCCATGTCTTTGTAAAAACCGATCGATGTCTTTATCGGTGTAGAGAAAGGTACCCCTAAGACATCGGTTCCTAACCGATGTCTGAAAATGACTTGGACATCAAATGCCTAAAAAAAGTGATGTATGTACTGGTATTTAACATCAGTTTACAAGATAAAACTGATGTTTTGAGGAGGTATAGACATCAGTTTCATCTACTAGCTAATGTGTGCATTTAAGTTAGACATCAGTTTTTAAGTCGCAGCTGTTGTATATTACAAACTTCCATATCAGTTTTTTTATTACAAATGATGTTAAGTTCTTCTTCTTTATATAAGGTACCCCTTTCTTCTTTATATAAGGTACCCCTGTATATTTTTTTCCACCAAAATGGCATCAATTACCAAACTAAAACCAACTAATTCCAAAATTAACCAAGCAAAATTCCAACCAAAAAGAAGATCAAGCCTATAATAAAAATAAATGATATAACACCTGTATATAATCAACCAATGCAAGACAAAAACTACATTAAAATGGTCCAAAAACATCCATACAACTTGTTCAACCATCTAACAATAGACAAGTACTGGAAAAACCACAGATACAAGCTTTCCGGAAGTTTGCTTCCGTATGAAGTGAACGACTGAATGTACAGATACAAGATTTCTGGAAATTATCAAAAAACTAACTATCCTTGAATTTATTTGGGTTTATATCAACGCCAACAATCCTTGACGCACCAGCAATCCGAGCAACTTCAGCAGCCTTTTGTTTTTTTCCAAAAAATAAAAATACTATTAGTATATCCACAAGGCTCCTTTCATGCTCCTTTCATTCTAAGAGAATCTAACAGAACAATGAAATAACAAATGTATACTTACCACAAGGCTTACAGTTCCCAATCCGAAAATAGCAACAATGGAACCCTTAGTGGGTTTTGCAACATTCAGGTCCGTGCCCATTCCTACACAAAAATGTATATACATAAAAGCATTAGGAAAACCATGCTGAGTTCAGGGTTCAGGCTTCCCATATAAATATAGAACAAGTAATATAAATAGTTGTGTGCCGGTCGATATACCACAACCAAGACCACACACTTTGTCGAGCGGAGCTTCGGGATTGATCTTTGCAACACAGCCAGCGTGAACAACAGGGTACACACTAAAGGTGGACATTCCAACCAAATGATATATTGGCCTGACATCTTTAGAGAACATTGGCTTTTCATCACTTAGCATCACACCCCTCTCCAAGTTGATTATTAAAAGATCACACAAATTGCGACTATAGAGGTAAAAAGAAAAATCGATATATACGCATAAAAAAATGCACACCACAAAGTCCAGAACATGTAATTAGCGTCATTATAGAACATAAATTTATTCTTCGGTATTCATATATTGCCAATTTAAATTCAACATACCCTTCAGCTTCATGACCTAATATGCGAGGAAAAATAGGCAGCTGGCTTTGTGGCAAAAAAGCAAAACAATAGATACAAAACGGAGAAAACAGATCTGTCCACCTAAACCGTTAAGCACACATCATGAGTGGCTTTAAGTTAATTAATTTGGTACCTCGGCTTCCCAAAAGTAAATATCAGAATGGCAAAGAGAGGTGAAATGAATCTTGATTCAAGCTTCCATTTTCTGTGGTGGTGCAACATCTACTTCCTCAATCACGAGTGACCTGCCTGCTTCCCAAGCCACAGTAGCTACAATATTTATTTAAACAATAAGTGATAGAATAAAATGTCCATACTCAATTTCTAAGATAAATGCATCACATTTATATTCAAATTATTTTTAAGGCTCACATCAAGTCAAGCTTTTTATACCATCATTTAAAGTAATTGAAGTCTCTGCAACAACAAGAATAACATACTCACATAGTTAAGTGTCCACGTTAAGCTATCAAACTTAAACAAAAGGTTACAAGTCAATGATGCCAGTAAACAAAATCAAACAAAGCCAGTTTATGTTTAATTCATATGTTAAGCACAACTCAACAGACAAAAAGCTTATATTCTACACACAAAAAGCTTGTAGCTGTAGAACCATATATTCCTAAAATAGCAAACAAAATCAAATTCAAAAGATCTGGCACAAATATATAAACAAAATAGCAAACAGATACATACAAGACTAAACAAAATATATCCATGTAAACAATAATTATATGTAAACTACTCCCACAAATAACCACAAGACTAAACAAACCCACAATTATATAAACACTCAACTGGGAACATATACAAACACATATTAAACAGAGATTCGACTAAAAAAGCTCGCAAACACATTCTAATTCAAATGAACCAGTCAGGTTTACTTACCAGTTGAGCGAATTGAGCGAAGGGGGGAAATTTAGTAGATGTAGAAGGGGGAAGTGAAAAAAGCTGGATTTTTTTTAATGACATGTCTAAAACGTCGGTTGTCGAAAACCCGATGTTAAAATAATAGAAAGACATCGGTTTAAAAAAAAAAATGATGTAACAGTTAACTTTAACATCGGTGGCTTTTTAGATCGATGTTAAAACCCTAATGTCTATGTGACAATTTCTAACAGTGAAGGGATACTGTGTGGTAAATGAAATTAGCAATACCCACTACTGCTAATGTAGCCAAGGGTTTGCTAATTTGTTTGATAATCCCTCCTTCGCTTGTTTTGAACAGTGTAACTCTTTGTAACTCACGTACGGATGACTATAACAAATTTGAAGCTTAAGTAGCTAGCTTCGGTATAAACTTGTTACCCACAACTACATATTTAAAAAATAACTCACGTAGGCATTACTCTATTAAAGTTTGAATTTTGAGGAGTTGTGTTCTCAGGCTACTTGGGTGCAGATTGTAAGAACCTGGGATTAGGGCTGCCACCGCCACCGCCACCTAGTACTAGTTCTGGCTCGCCAATAATTAAACGGTACGAAGGAACATGAAGCTGATACAAAAGGTCCACTTATTCGATTGATATATTATAAGTTCAAATATATATCAAATATGGCATGGCATATATTGTTTCTTTCATATCTACAACAAGAAATTTAAGTGGGCTCATGACTGGTCCTGTTTTGTTGAAATAGTCAAGTCTTTTTCTTGGGTTTTAACTGTGCTATCAAACACTTGATAATACTCTTCTTCCATTTTTGGGCTGCAGGATCAAATGGAGCATCTGATAACATGAAGAACTTTCTAGCATTCATTATAACATTAGTTTTTCAACTTGAATTTAGCTAGAGAGGCAACACAAAGTTTATGCCTGACTAACTTGTATACTATCGATTATCGAATATCTTTTTTTTTTGTCAAGAGTTTGAATTTTGTAAAATACCCGGTGCAATTATATTACACATCTTTTCTTATGCGAAAGTATTTCAAAATGTATGCAGCAAAATTAAAACGATAAAAATATTAAAAAATAGAGGGAGTATGTACCTAAATTTTGCTTGTACTTTCAAAAAACAGAGGTTCTTTTCACAGAATTCTAAACTTGAATCGAATACAACCTACACAGCATTATTATACAGTAATGTCATGGCTGCTGCTGTTGGGTCTATAGTGATTATGCGCCAGTGCCATAAAACCAAAAAAAATATACATGGTGAAAATTTCTGATCATTTTTCATCATAAGTTGTACGTGGCCTTTTGCTAACTTCACATTCACATGCGATCTTAATGGAGCTAGCATTTGGTTTTATAGAGAAGTAACGACAGATAATTAAAGTATTAGCATGTGATTAAGATATGATAATTGGCCTACATAGATTAGGGACAGAAAGATTCTTGTACCTAGCTAGCTTGAGATGTTAAATTAGAGAATTTGTCTTTGTCTAATAGAAATAAGACAAGACGATAGTGTATTATAGGGATAATGTTTGGTTATATATTCTTTGGAGTTTTGTCTAATGACAATTAACCTCAAACTTCTTTTCACTTCATTTCTGGTATCCTTATCAACACACTTTCCCACGTTAAAATAATGTAATTGGCTTCGTTGAGAGTATTATTTATGCAGTGTAGAAATATATAAATACATATATATAATTTAAATTAAATTAAAAAAAATCAGATTTTTCTATATTATATAACACTACAATCGAAGACATCCATCCACTTTGCCCTATATATACACTCCGTATCACTCATCTCTTCTCCTCTTTGACACACACATTGTATAGTATTACTAGCTTCATTCATGCCTTCAAGACTTGCAGATGCTTTTGAAGCTCATCCAATTTTCCAACATGACCACAACCAAAACTTGGACTTGAACTCACTTGAAGATTTACCCGATTCTCATGCATGGGCTCCTGAGCTAAACGACTACTCTTTAAGCCCAGACCATCATCAGTTCAACTTGCCTGTTATTGACTTAAATGATCCAATTAATGGGGCAAAACATGTGGTGCATGCATGCAAAACATGGGGTGCTTTCCAAATAAAAAACCATGGAGTCTCTAACCAAGTTATAGACCGCATGGAGGCTGCTGCAAAGAAACTCTTCTCTCTTCCTTTTGAACAAAAACTTAAAGCTGAGCGCTGTCAAGACGGAGCTGTCGGCTATGGCCCTATTCGCATTTCTTCTTTCTTTCCCAAACGCATGTGGTCTGAAGGCTTCACCATTGTCGGTTCTCCTCTTCAACATGCTCGCAAAATTTGGCCCGACGATTACACTGCTTTCTGGTACACACACACACACACACTTGTTAATTTGTGCATGTATCATGTATGTTATTGGTTCACATGATCTTATAATGCATGCATATATCCTGGAACAATCCTATTTCACATTCTTGTATAATCATAAGGCGTGTCACAAATTATTTTATCAAGTTGCAATTTTTATTTAGAATGTCAGTACCTCAATACTGAGCTCTTGGGAAGAGTCTGCGTGACACTGTGACATGCAATGTGTGTACTGTGTGTTGATATGTGAAACGAAACAAGGCCACACATAATTTATTGGTAGGGCACGGCACCTACATATAGATAGGTATGCACTAGATTCTATATATTATAAAAAGATGAGAAGATTTCATATATTTACTAGTTGCATTGTCCAAAAAAAGCAAGAAATGAATTATTCGTAAGTTGTGGACCCGGAGTAGATCGAAGATATGGAGATATCGCATTCACAAAAAATCAAATCAGCTTTTTTAAAAAATTGTGCAAGACAACTACTTATAATTCCTCTCACAGAACTGTTGTATTTTTCTATTTAACTTTTCTTCTTTCTATAATTGTAGTGATGTTACGGAAGAATACCAGAAAGAAATGAAAAAACTAGCTGGAAAGCTTATGTGGATATTGCTAGAGTCACTGGGTATAACCAAGGAAGATATTAAATGGGCCGGACCAAATGGAGAATTCGAGAGTTCAGGAGCTGTCTTACAATTGAACTCATACCCGATTTGTCCGGATCCGGGTCGGGCTATAGGTATAGCGGATCATACCGACTCTACCCTTCTTACTATTCTTCACCAAAGCAACCAAAGTGGGTTACAAGTATTTCGACAAGAAATCGGGTGGGTCACTGTCCCTCCAGTTGAAGAGGCACTAGTTGTTAATATAGGTGATTTGCTTCACATACTCTCAAACGGGTCATATCCATCAGTGCTCCACCGGGTCGTTGTGAATCGTGATCGACACCGATTATCCATTGCTTACCTCTATGGCCCACCAAACAATGTTGAGATATCTCCTCTATCAAAATTAGTGGATCATTATCATCCTCCTCTTTATAGGCCAGTGACTTGGACTGAATATCTTGAAATGAAAACTAAACTTTTCTACAAGGCACTTTCAGCTCTTCGCCTTTGAGTCCTCCAAGTTGCTAGCCATTTACTTAGTATAATGCTATTCGATCTCTAGTTCTTTCAATAAAAATTCGCCATGAATTTGACATTGTTTAATTTTAATATTTTGTAGCTAGAGTGGTTCGGTATCCATTATTTATCTGGGCATGTTGTATGCTTGCTTATAAAAGCAAACACCATCATTGTTTGAGATTTGGAATGATGTGAATCTATCAAGCTCAATCATGCAACAAAATTGTCAAATCAAATATAAAACTGTTCGACTTGAAGGCAGCACAATATGGTCTATTTGTGATGATTCAAATGCCAAACTGACATGCCAACTATAAAAAGATTCATGGTCTATTATTCATGCAGGGAGGGGCACGTTAAAATCTACTAGAATTAATATACAATGGGATTATACATCCGTAAGAGATTAAGAGTAGTGCTCACATATCAACACTAGTATTTTATGTTCCATCAAGTACAAACACCCCAAGCATTGAAAACAAAAGCAAACCGAGTACAAGAAACTACAAACTAAAGGACGATGCTAGATGAATAAGCGCAGTACAAGACACTTAAATAAAACACACTCAAGTTGTTTAGCAACGGCCCTACGTGCGTTGGAAAGCCAGCGGAGAATCAAACACCACAGTAAGTTTTAAGAGCAGATGCACATTTCTGGCCAGCTTCTGTGTAGTAAAAGCCAAGAAACTTCACATGATCGAATGGCTTAAACAGTAAAGGATGTTCTTCATCCACCAGCTCTTCTGGTGTTTTTATTATGTACCCTGCTTTCGGCACTGAAAATAATCCAACTGAGTATCTTGATTCTGATCCACTCATCATTACCCTATGATAAGCTGAATATAATCTCCCATTGCTCCATGCCTTGAATCAAAATCATTTCAAATTTATTCATGAAATAATGTACGCGAGGGTGACATAATTAGCAACTACACGAGACTGTAACGTTTTTAGTATAAAATTACAGGGGAGACATTTTAAACAAAGTTGAGTTAATAGAAAGATTTACATGGAAAGAATCGCCGATCATGACTATCAAGGAATCAAGCGAAGGCTTTACGGAGATCCATTCGCCATCTTTAGTTTGTACCTGCAATCCACTGACCTGATTTTGATACAGTATAGTTACAATGTTTTTGTCAGTGTGAGAAGTTAAACCAAGCTCTGTATCAGTAGTTTCAGGTCCTTTATATTTCATAACCCGAACAAGATATTTGGTGGAGTCAATGTGTTTGTTTAAGTATTTTTCCAAGCCCAAGCTCTCCAATACCATTCTTCTAACTATCTGGTCCAGTTCAGATAGTTGATCCGAGAATGATTGTATAGTTTCGCTGCCAAAATTTTCAATTTTTTAGATGAAAATATTATTGCACGAGTGACTGATACAAACGAACATGCATGTAATTTGGTATTTGGTGCTAGCATACTTATATATGCATATAGGAGACAGAGACTTACCAGAATGAAGGGTTGCCTTGAGGCCACAAAAGATTAGTAAAATTTTGTGAAGCTTGCAGAAAGGGGGCATCTTCAATACCCATGCTCTCAAAAAGTGGAACCATCGGGTATTGTCCAACATAGCCATGAAAAGGAATTTTAGAAGAGTTTTTTTAGTTTGGTTTGTAAAGGGAGATCAAAGAGCTCTTGTAAAGCATTAAACAAAGAGTTTCGGAGCTCTTTCGGAACTTTATCAAATGATGCTTCGAAACAACCATATTCTTGGAGAGCTTGATCAACTTGAGATTTAACTGAATCCCAGAGACATGTGCCTGGTTTCAGCTCAAGCCTGGAGAAATCTATGATAGGCAGGGTGAGATGATTTTGGGATCCCATTACTTAGCTACTCTATGATTACAAATGTTATTAAGCTGCCCAAAACGTTAATTATATGCGTACATACATACAGCTAGATAGCTTCATGAAATTAATCAACTCTTGCATGAGAAAAAACAATTAACTAATAGAATTAGGTAGCATAACTAGAGTAATCCTACCGACTCAAAAATTATTTTCAAATAATATGACATTATTGACATGAAAATTTTAATTGATGAAGTTAAGATGAATGCAAGAAGATCTTCTTATTTATTATTTTTATAATCAATTAAATTGAGATAAGTGATGTTTTAAAAAAAATTGAGAAATTTTTTTAAGAATCCTAATATTCCACGTAATATTAATGTTGCATGAAAAAGAAGTTTCAGGGATATATTTAACAGGGCAAGAGATACCATGTACTTGATTATGTTTAATGTTAAATACTCTAACAAACAGCTAATAAGTATGTGACCACTGACCAACATATAATTATTCAATGAACAAGTACTATGATGGCTGGTCTCATCACCGGCATCAAAAAAATTACTACTAGTCAGGAATAATTTATAAATGAATAAGTTACCTCAAAAAAATCATAATCAGGAAAATAAAAAAAATAGTAATATTTATTCCCAAGTTACATCAAAATAAATATGATTAAGTTTGTTTTATTCTAAAATTACAAAAAAATCATAATCAAAAATAAAAAAATGAGTAATCATGCAAAATACACCGATATGACAAGATTAATTATGTATATATATATATATATATATATATATATATATATATATATATATATATATATATATCATTAGCTAGGATAAACTATGTATTGTTCGCTTAGATGACGAATTTTGTCATACTACAGTTTAAAATCTAATAAAGATCCGTCGTCAGTTGTACTATTGATACGTTAACGGGTTAAGTGGTCCCGTTATAAAATTTAACATCCAGCAAACTAAATCGTCTTGATTTACTTATACAATCCATAATAAAAAAAATTCTCCCCCTTATAATTTTTATTGACCAATCAAATGGTCCTAATTATACAAATTTCAAAGCTCAATTACTAATTATTAGGTTGTCTCTATTGTGAAATGAATTAATTAGTAAATAAAGTGGTCCTAATTATACAAATTTCAAAACTCGATTACTAATTATTAGGTTGTCTCTACTGTAGCTAGTAGAATGGACTAATCAGAAATAAAGTGGTCCTAATACAAATTTTAAGTTAGCATAATTAATAAATAAACTGTAAAATACGGTTCATAATTAGCATTAAGCTGTCATTTTCACTTTTCCCCCATAATTTTTATGGTCATTTTAACTTAACAATATCTATTATCCTTTTACAATTTTAAAAATTTCAAATTTTATACTAAAATAAATTAGATATATTTTTTAATGGTACAATATATTAATTTTGGATCAAAATTTAACTATAAAAAATCAAAAGACAGAAAATATGGTACGAAGTAATAATTAAGAGTAATGTTAGATCTTCAAATTTTTTCTCAAAAATTTCTCAAATAATAATGTATATGTGGAAGGTCCATTATTTTTAAAATAATGGAGATTGAGTCAATAAGAAATTATCCTATATATAAATATTTAGAATTTTTTTTAATTAGCATTCTCCGATTTACATGAAGTGGTCGATCCAAATTGTGTTTTCTTGTTGAATGCATTCAGTTACCATGATAAGTTAAGTGCAGGAATCTTGTGTTACGAAAATATTTAAAACGAAGGAACAAAGAATTCGTTTCTGACGTTGTAACTTTTACATATCTTAGAGTAAGTTCAAAAACTTCCTAAATCATGTTCTAAATTAAAATTTAAAGAAGATAATAAAAAAAAGTGTTTCAACAATATCCTACTAATTTCTTAAATTATTAGAACACTCACTTCCTTCCTTATTTTTAAAAACATCTCTCTTTGTCTTAACTAATATTTTATTATAAATTATTACAAATACTTTCTTTCTCTCTCTATTATATATTATACTTTAATAATGAATAGTACTTTTAATAATAAAATATTAAATAAAAAATTATGAATGATTTTATATTTTTAATATAGTTTTAAAATTTTAGTTACCAACAATAATATATTTGTAAATAAAATTTTTATAAAGATTTAATTCTTAATATTTTATGAGATTTTCAAAATGATTCAACTTTTTTCAAAATATATGTTTTGTTTACAAACAAATTATTATTAGTAATTATAATTTTAAAATCGTCTTATACATACAAGAATATTTATAAGTTTTTATGATTCTAAAATTAATTTCTGAAAATGGTTCCCTGGTTCAACATTGACTTATATTATATATATAAGAGTTATTTATAAATTTTAAGTTTTAATTTAAAACAAAACTTTAATTTGATCGCACCCTAAATATATATATAAAAATATGTTTATAGAGTCACTCATGACTTGCCTGGGTTGTTAACCTAGTATAATATTAGTAAAAATAGAAAATATTTAGCTACAGTCTTTAATATGAAAAATAAATTTAATAAAGAAGGTAGACAATGTATTAGATATATAAAATCATATTAAAAACAGATACAGAACACTTAGAATTATAATATGTAAAAACCAAATCGATCATAGAACTTCCATTATCATATAGAACAGACGATCATTAATCCTGCATTATTTAAGGTTTGTTTCACTTATATATATACAACAAATATTACACACATATTAAATTAATCGCTGTGATAGATGATCTCAAATCCCACAGTATGACTTGATAGCACATTTGGATTTCTTTCCTTCGTCAGTGTAATAGAAATCAATGTACTTGTAATGATCGAACGGCTGAAACTGAATCTCATGTTCTTCATCAGGTAGCTCTTCCGGGGTGTGTATAATTTGATCCCTTACGAATGAAAACACTCCAAGTGAATATCTTTCTTCAATTCCTTTCATTATCAATCGATGTGTAGGAGCTTCTATTCTCCCATTTGTCCATGCCTATATAGCGATCAAGTAAATTAGATATTTCGAGTGTGGGGAATGTTTTAACACAAATAGTGTAATATACGTTATTAAAGTTCGTTTTAAAGTTTAAAGTTTGGAAAGAGAACCGATAGCTTACGATTTACAGTATATTTTAAAAAATTAATACATACCATGCATGCATCGCCTGCCATGACAATGAAAGATGAAAGGAAAGGATCAACAAGAATCCATTGATCATTTGTTGTTTTAATCTCCAAACCTGGAACTTGAAATTGATGCAGAATGGACATGAAGCTCTTGTCTGTATGAGGTACAATTCCTAAAGCTGTTTCCTTCTCTCGGTGTTCTCGATATTTTATGAGTCGTAAAAGATAAGAGGTTGATTTAAGTAGGCGTTCATAGTGATCCTCAATCCCATAACTTTAAGTAGGCGCTCATAGTGATCCTCTATCCTCAATCTCGATAGTGATCCACGTACGAATTGTGTGATTCTTCTAATACTACTGGCTAATTAAGGATCGTCATGGATGATTAATCAACAACATACATTCATATACTCAAAGACAAAAGCGAAATCAATAGAAAGTGTCTTTTTCAGTGATTTTCCCGAACATTTAATTGACATTTGCATTAAACTATACAGCAAATCACTCAAGTGACTCACTTGTATGCATTAAGTGTATTATTACCTTGAAAATGTAGCAATCATAGTTGTGCACTATTGTGTCTCGTTATTTAAAAGAGGTTTTCGAATTCAGTTTTTTATTCTCAATTATTTTGTGGCATCATCTAAACTTGGACCACTTTTATGAATTTTGAATATATACTATAAAATCCGTAGATTATACTCCCCCGCGCTATTATACATCATCATGTGTTCAGATTATTGTACGTATCAAAATCCGTTAAAAATTTGTTAAAATCTCAGACTTTTGAAAACATTGAATCAATCTTTTTTGAAAGATTAACCAATTCGCACGCAAGACAAATCGAATTGTTTGCTTCATGAAATTAATTTTGCATGTTGTGGTGATAGTAGAGTGAGTTGCACTATTCTTCCATGTGTCTCATGTGAAGTGCGGTATATTATCCATGTAACATCCTGTATTTTTAGAATATATTTAATTATTTATTTAATGTTAATAATAATATTAGTAAGTTATTATTGATATTATTATTTGAATATGTATATATTTATTTTATATTAGGATATCATTATATGATAATTTTAGTTAAAAGAATAGAAAATGAAAAGAAATAGAAAAAGAAAAAAAAAGTTAGGGTTTTGGAAAAGAAAAAGTTACGTTACATCTGATAGAAAGAGAGAAGGTGAAAGAGAGGAAGATAGAGAAGTAGAAGAAGAAAGAAAAAGAGGAGAAGAAGAAAATGGCTTAAGAGGATGAGTTATGGTGTTGAACTGGGTTCTTGTGATGGGGACATTTGAAATTTTGAGGATCATTCATATTTTTGAGGTATGTATATTTCTACACACTCTCTTTTTGTTCTCGTGTGATTACAAATATTCTTTCTTTGTCTTCGTTTTCATATCATTACTCAAATTCGTATTATTGCTTCAAAATCGTATGTATATTGTATAGCAATTGTATCCATTCTGAATTATTATAAAATTCGTATCTCATTCGTTCTTTATCTGATTGTTATGATTTTATACTATCTGGAAAGATATTTTGATTATCTACATCTTTCGTTCTTTGTGTTTTCTAAAATTCGGTTCATAAATATGTTAAAATCTGCAGTTTGTATAATTTGGTTGATTATTGAAATTGTTCTGCTGTAACTTCAGAAATTCATAGTAAATTAAATATTTGTTCAATATTCATGTGTACTATCATTCTGGAAAGGTCTTTTCGAGCTCTGCATTTTTTGTTTACATTCCGCTATCAAATTCTGTAATCTTGTGGTCTTAAATCTTAAATTACTATTGTGATCAGGTGTTGATTCTGTTATACCATCCCGTATTTGTTTAATTTCTGAATTCGTTACTTCTTCGTTTTTAACGAACTTTATCATTCTGGAAATCTATTTGAATCGTCTACAAGTTTCGTGCTTTGTACTTTTTCATTTGAGGTCATCCTGATAGAATAAATTGTTAGTTTTCCAAAATGGTCAGTTCTGATTTTATTTTAATAATCAGTATTGAATGTTATTTGGCGTGTATGATATTTTGAGTAAGATATTTTCGTTCTTTTTGTGATATATGTATAAATTGGGAGACATTGTAAGACTCCGTCATGAGTGAAGAGAATCTCGTACTTGGCATCACCTATACGGTGTATTTAAATAGTATGAGCATGTCGCTAGAGTTATGAGACACGTAGAGTCATGAATATTGTATATGTTTATTTTGGTCATTTGAGTAGCATTGTGTTTTGTACCGTGCAAAACCCTATAAGATTTTGGGTAGCATTTGATTTGTTCTATGCAAACCCCTGTAAGTTTTGATGACTACATATTCTGGAGAATTGAAATGTAGGACATCTTGTAAGTGTAAGATTGTCTCCTATATCAGTAAGTAAATTTGCATTTCAGTATCTGGTCATTATAATATGTGACTAGTAAGTGTACGAGTAAGAGTAAGAATATTTGTGATTAAAAAGTATGTACGTTGAAATTGTAAGATAAGTATCTATCATGTCTTTTTATTTATTTATATTGTGAGTTAAGTATGACCGGTCTATATTTCTTGATTTCTCTCGGCAGGTATTCATTATTAGGTGGGATACCTTTTGGGAAGAGTGTGAGTTACTGATTTTGAAGAGTTGTAAAATTTAGATTTGAATTTGTATAGTTGAGTTGTATTTTTTAGTTTTGGATTGTAAGTTGTTGGATATTGAGAAGTTATAACTTTTTATTGGATTTTTGAAAATTTTATGTAAGTCAATAATTTGGGATTTTAAAATCCATACAGTAAAACTTCTGTAAATTAATATTCTTGGACCTAGGAAAATTTATTATTTTAGCGAGATTATTAGTTTATCGATTAATAATATTTTATTATTTTATCAATAAATTAATATTTATTAATTTACAAAATATTTCATACTGCATCAAATAAATTTTTTTATTCAAAACCCAATACCATATGCATATGAACAACAATAATAAATTATATATATTGGTACATATGTTAATTAATTGATTCATCTACTAAAAACAAAATTAATGATAGTAAATTCTAACACGATTCATTGAGAGGATTAACAATTTTATTATAAAACTAAACACATGACAATGCATTCATTGAGAGGATTAACAATTTTATTATAAAACTAAACACATGACAATGCAGATCAAACTATTATAATTCATACAAAAATTAGGGATATATTCTATATCGTTCATATAATTAGGGATGAAATTGAATTTGATTCTCACAGAAAGTAGAAACAGTTAACTATTGACACATATTTTAATAAAACTGTCTAGAAAATATTTAATTATTATGTGTTATATATGAAAAAATTAATATTTTTAATGAATTATTATTTTATATTTATATAGGACCGGAAACAATTATTATTTAATCGATGTTATTAATTTATCGAGATTTTACTGTATTTATTCTAATTATCATCGGCAGTATTGCAACTCAATATTCAACTTGCATGATAATTTATTAATCTTTCAGGTTCGAGATTCAGAAAAAAAAAAATATACATTTTATCGTGAGAAAAAATATATAAAAATACATTGAACTTTTTAAAAATGCTTTAAAAATGTAAAATAACATAATTTGAGAGAGTAAAACATGTAAAACAATTTTTTAGGTTATTCCTACGTTAAACGTCTTCTAATCATGATCAATATCACTTTTTTCCTCTACCTAATCATCGTTCCGCCATTTGACAACTCACCCTCGAATCCAATTTAACATACCACGATGTTCTGTTCTTACAAACTTAACTGGTAACGATGACTTGAAACATTTTTCAAACATCAACAATAACAGAACAATTATATAAACGAATGCAACAGCGCATTCCACAATTATTATTAACCAGACCTGCACAAGGCACTTGCACAGTTACAAGTTCCCATTTCCAAACAGAAAAAAAAGAGATTAAAATACAAAGCCACCATCTATACACGAGTTCATTGATACGAGAAATCCAACATATGTTGAGCAGTAGTTCGCAGATCTTAGTCATAAACAGCTTCGGAAATTTCATTAAACACCACAAAAATCTTTGAGAATGTTTTGTGATCGACGACCATGATCAGTATCGTAAAACTTGAGCAAATCAACATGCACAAATGGATTGAACTGCAACGCATGTTCTTCATCCACAACACAAACTCTTCTGGCACTTCCACCATTTTCATGTTGTTAAGAAATGAAAACAAGGCAACATTGTACCGTGTTTTGTTTCCGCTCAAGCTCATAGTCACTTTATGATTTGGAGACAAAACTTTATTGTTACTCCAGGCCTATAGAGCAACATTGAATGATCAATTATCATTTTCGATAATTATTCTAAATATATGATAATATAAGTATGTCCAATATAATTTGAACTTTCTTTTTCTAAATTCTAAATACTAAAATCTTGAGCTAAAACATGGGGGCTCTTGTCCTAAATCAAAACTCGATTAATTGATAACCATAATAATAAAGCTAATTACTTACCTTGCATGCATCGCCAGCCATGACAACAAAGGCAGAGGGAGGGAACTCAACAGAAATCCAATTGCCATCTCTTGCTTGAATTTCTAAACCAGAGACTTGATTCTGGTGAAGTATGGTTAAGAAACTCTTGTCTGTGTGAGAAGGAAAAGCCATAGTAGTCTCACTCACCTCCGGAGCTCTGTATTTCAAGTACCTAAGAAGGTAAGTTGTTGAATCAACATAAGACTCTGCATACTTTTCCACACCATAGCTTTCAAACAGCAATCTTATTACCACTCTATCAAGTTCCGCCACTGCCTTCGAAAATGCCAATGAACTTTCACTAACAAAATTCAGAGTAACAAAACTAATTAACATAAATTTAGAGTTTCACTACAAAGATTTAAAAATACTGCTTAACAATTTACCGGAAGGAATCATTTCCTTTTGGCCACATGAGATTTGTGAAATTTGTAACACCTTCTTCAGTCGTTGCATAATCAACCCTAATCCTTCGTGAAGAGGAACGAATGGGATTTGTCCGACAGCCATGATACGGCTTGTCATTCACGTTCTGAATTTTAGTATCAGTAGAAAGATCGAAAAGCTCATCTGCTGCACCAAAGATTGCTTTGTCGAGCTCGGATGAAACCTTATCGTACAATGCGATGAAACAGCCATGATTCTCAAGAGATTGCCTTACATCTTGACAAGTAGAGGTCCAAGAAGTTGCACCAACATCTAGCTTGGTAAAATCTACAACCAAGAGCTTGGACATTAATGTTTGGGAGCCCATAATTTGATTAGTCTTAGCTTAGTTATTAATTACACAGTTTGAATAATGAAAAGTACTGCTCTTATTAATTAAGTGGATAATTGTATATCAAACCATTTGCTTTTTAACAGGATTATACACAATAATGCATGATCGTGTTTACTTAAGAAGCTAGGCCGGGAGCATATAGTGTGTACTCAGTGCTAACTGCTAAGTGTGCCTGTATGTATATTAAAATCTTGAAAGTAACATACAATACTATATGATTTATGGTCCCGTATTTTTTAATTACGATTTCGTATTTTTTTTTTTTAAACATCAGGTCAAATTCACAAAATACATGATAGCTAACATTGCAACCATAGTGGTCTACAAAGAGCCAACTAAACCTATAACATAAAAACATATCATAGCTAGGTACCACCTTTAAATTAATAATCTTACAAGTTACAATAATTTTCAAGTAAAACCTACATCAATTATGAATGGTGATTAACAACAGGACAAATCTGCTGTTAAACCTCTTCGTACAGAACAGCAATAAAAAAAAAGTGTAATGGTGTTCTTTAGAGGCCGATACGAGTTAATTCAACATTTTGTGCCTTCTTATTTAAAATTCCTTATTGTAGAAACCAAAAAATAATGTACCGTAATTTATCTTGAAAATTTGAGTCAACAAAATTATTAGAAGCACGCACTAGATAAGTACCGTGCCATTTGGCATATAGGCACCAATACAACAAAAGAGCCAAACCAAACGAGGCCCTAGTGTTTATTTTATCCAGCTCAATATCTCAAATGAATATGATGAGGCTGGCTAAGCTTACATGTATACCGATGATGACAAACCTCTGGCTATTAATGTGTGGAATATGAGCTAGGTAGCATCTCCACTACTCCATTTCAACATTTTTTGATATAAAGCATGAGAAACAGACTATATTTACCGCTTCTGGAAGTTGAATGACTTTATAGAAAATGCAAAAATTAATGCAAAAAGAACTGCAACAGCGACAACAGCAAATGCAGCTAACCCAACATGATCATGCTTAAACCCGAAATAATCGTCTATAAATTCTTTAACTGTTACTTGGGGATCATCAAAGTACTTGTCATCAACATCTCCAAATTGTGATGCAATCAAACCATAAAGAGTCCAAGCAACCGGACAAATCCAAGAAAACCATTTCCACCATTTAGGCATTACCTACAATGTTGGCAAAAAAAAAACACTAGTTTGTACTAATATCTAATCATATGTGCGATCTTTAAGGAAAATAGGTTGCTTGTAAAACTTACAGGATGTGGAATGATAAATCCTGAAAAAAGATTCCACACTGCGTAAAATGCAGCAGCAATCACAGCAGCAATGTCAGCATTAGGAGTCACGGCCACAGTCATCATGCCAAAGTAGGCGAAGTATAACAACGTGAAGAACAAATACCAACTAAATTTAGCAACAGTCCAGTCAAACCCAATCATTGCATAGACTATAAGGCCATATAATAAAGTCTGGGTAAAAACATAAGGTATTTCTACCAAAACCTGCAGTCCAAAAACAGGTTCTTATTAAATAATGAATAAGATTAAACAGGATATATGTGTCTTCTTAGTATGTTGAGAAAGCAAATTACCTGTGCAAAGGCATATGACAGAGCTGAATACATCCCAGCTGCTCGTTCCCTATAATATACTGTCCGTTCAACATCCACTACTGGTTGCGCTGATGCTGCATTTTGGACCCCAAGAAAGAGGCAAGCAGCATACATAGAACCCATTGCATTGAAGAGATCGATTCTAGAATGCCTGCAATGTATGTACATATTAAATAAAACAGTGAGACACACACTATAAAAGCTTCATGACAGAATCATTTCTCTTTGTAACTTACATTTTCGAACCAAGGTCCCAGAACATTGATCCAAGCGACAATGCTGCAACGGTGGCAAAGAGAAGTCTGATAACAGTATATGACGTGTTTCGCCAGTATGAGCATCTTTGTTTCCATAGGCAAGCCAAGCATTGGTTGATGAACGTTTGAGAATATTGACTAGGAAAATAGAGTTCCTTTGCACCAGAGGGAGGAACACCTAATTCTGCAATGAGGGCTTTGTTTCTCCTTTAGCAGATATTTAGAAATCCAAAGTGAAAGTAGTTAATACCAAACCGGTGTAACATGTAAAATAAATTATATATAAATATTTATTGTTAAATGTTGCTAACTCAGCGCACCTATAAAGATCTGAATTTCTGTATACTTCAGTGAAATCAATTCCCAGAGCCATCTCTTGTGATGGACTAGTAACTTCCAACATCCAGGTAGCAGGATTATATCCATCTTTTATTTTACTTATTCCTTCGATATCCTATATATAAAGAAGTCATACTGTAGTAGACATATTGATTGCTAAGAGTAGGTACATATCTAGCTTGTATTTTATGTTTCTAATCTCACCTCAAAGTATTTGATTAACTCACAAGAATGTCGACCCACTGGTCCGACATATATCTCTTGTCCCCCGCGTTTCAGAAGAAAAAGCTGTAAGCAGTGTGTTTCAGAATGTTTTACAGTTTTGGAGTCCAAGAGAAGTATATAATCAAATAAATCGCTGATTTATTATATGTGCAAGTAATTTTCACCTCATCAAATGCTTCAAATATATCGATACTAGGTTGATGGATAGTGCAAACAACTGTTCTTCCGGTGTCTACAGTGTTCCTCACAGTTCTCATCACTATAGCGGCAGCTCTTGCATCTAACCCTGAAGTTGGTTCATCCATGAATATAATTGAAGGGTTCGCCACCAGCTCTACTGCAATGGTTAGCCGCTTCCGTTGTTCAATTGACAGACCATTTACACCTGGCAACCCAACTAGTCCACTCTTTATATTGCTCAGTTCAACAAGTTCAAGAACCTCGTCAACAAACATCTGCAACACAGTGTGAAATCCTCGAGTAAGGTCGCTACCACACGAAAGAAAGCTGTTAAAGAATCTATTTCATTGTACTCTCTTTACTCATACTTGAACCAAATGTATCTTGATTGAGAACTTTAAACAGGACTTACAACCTTCCAACAATCCGAAATGACTAAAAAAAACTACTATAATGATTCAGAGCAACTAACCTTTCTGGTTGGAGAATCAATCTCTGATGGCAACCGCAGCCAGGCTGAGTAGAGCAATGACTCGTACAGAGTAACATGAGGTGAGTGGATATCATTCTGCTCACAATATCCAGAAATCCGGGCAAATGTTTCTTGCTTCTTGGGAAAACCAGAAATTTTAATGCTACCCTCAATATAGCCCCCAGTTTTTCGACCCGCAAGTACATCCATCAATGTTGTTTTACCAGCACCACTGACCCCATCAGGGCCGTGAGAACACCTGGCCTGAAAGCTCCACTCACACCCTTCAGTAGCAACAATTTATCTTCAACAAACCCTTGTTCTTTCATTTCCTTCAGTAAGTCAAATTGTGGCCAATCAAGCTCTTAAGTTGCTACTGACTTCATTTATTTTTGTACTCGTCAGTTTCAACCACCAACATAGAATTAAAATACTTTACATACCTGTGGCATATCATCCGAGTATTTGATATCATCAAAAGTAATGGAATACGGTTCAAATGGAAGAACCATTCCTTTTTTCTTAGTTTGACTGGGTTCGCCATTGATTTCTGTGGCATTTAAAATACAGTTGAACAATTTTACACTGTATTTCAAGACTTCAAGTAGCTTTGGAATGTAATAAAGTATAGTATATATAACCCGCATAAAATTTCACACTTTCAAAGAGTTACCTCTAGGTGACAAATCTGTGGCTTCATCATTATCATCTTTATCTGGTATAACAGGTTGAGGCTTTCCCAGAGCTACATAATTATATAGCAAGTTGTTACATAACCTCTCAACTTATGACTAACACTGAACCAAAGGTACAATTCTTACAGTCAAGATAGATAAGTGACATTGTCACTACAAAGTTTAGTAGTAAAGTGAATCCAAATAAGGCCCCAACTCCGATCCAGTACCAATATGAATATGGGAAGAAACCTCTGGATTTCAAAACAGCTACTCCTAGTGTCTCGGTTGTATTGGGAGTTAACTTTGGCATGACAATGTTCTCAAAATCAGATAGGACGGATAAGACAAACTTAAGAATAACTACAAACAAAAATATCATAAAATTTATACTTTGCTCCACTGATGCCCAAGAAACTCATTTACTGCAACTGCATTCATCGCGTACATTATTGGTGATGAGTAGTAACCCCAGATCCACATATCTGCCACATCATCTGTTGCATCATTGTAATCTGTCAAAAGTAGGAAGCTTCTCAAGAGAAGCCCATTTGAGTGCTTCTTCATCATCATCTTCATGATCTCGATGATGACCTGATGTGTTGAATACATCTTTCCCACTGTTTCTCCATACTGAACAACTGTTTGCTCTTAAACTCCCCAGTACTCCTTCCCTTCTACTTCTGCTGTTTCTTATACTGTTGCTCAAATTGTATAGATTACTCCCATCCATTTTTCTAATACTATTTTTTCTTAATTTCGTTAAGTTATCGATTCTCCCAAAATCTTAAGATGTTACGAGAAAGATTTAATTCACAAATATTTCAACCTAGCAGCTGGCTAGACTGATTACTGGATCGAATTAAGTGAAACCAGAGTAATCAGTTTCTTACATGCAATTACAATTTTCGTCTGCATGCAGCCAATCTTTGTTAATCTGTATAATTGTATGCATATATAAAGAGTGAGAGTGTATGCTAGTAGCTTCTAGAATACAAGGCTGCGCGCATTGGCACCCTCTTCACCTGATGTAGACTTCACAAATTACATTAAAATTAACGGTACAATTTACTGAAAATTTGAAATACAAATGTCATAATACAAATATTTTTATCAATTAAATAATAATATTTATATAAAAAAATAAATTTCAAATCACTAATATAAATATTGATTTTTATTTTTAGATTAATTGATGAATTTTCCTAACAAGTGCATTCCATATCATTTTCCATGAACAGAGTTTGTAGGTTAATTGTATTTAAATTTAAACGATTTTATATATACATACCAGTATAGCTTATATCCTGCATCCATCGAATTTTTTAAATATTTTAATATTTATTTTATATATTTTGAATTTATTTTTATAATAATAATTTAAACTTTATATAATATAATATTATATATATATAATTTTTCGTATATTTTATTTATATTTATATTTTAATAAAATAATATTTGTATATTTTATTTAGAAATGTGTTTTAGTTAGAATATTAATGTGAATTGTGTTTTAGTCGGGAAATTAATATTTAAAAAATAAATTCAATAATAATTATTGAACCTAAATACTGCAAATAATCGATTATCAAATGTTTTAAATTTAATAATATAATATAAATATGACTTAAAATGAAATGACTTGGGCTCTTATCAACTCTATCCAACCAACTTAATTGGAGGTACATTGTATCTACTAGGGTGAGCACGGTTCGGTTCGGTTCGGTTTTTGATCGAAACCGGAACCGGAACCGCATATCTTCGGTTTTAAAAATTGAAAACAGCAACTGAACCATCGGTTTCGATTTCGGTTTTAAAAAGACCGGTTCGGTTTTTATCGGTTCGGTTTCGGTTAAAAAATCGAATAAATAAAAATGAAAAAAAATATATAATTTAAATCATTATATTTTTACATTCAAATTTAATACAATCAAATATTTGATCACATTCTGCATAATAACACTACAAAAGAAAGGTAAGAAACTTTAACAATCAAATTTTAAGGTTGAATCAACAAAATGTGAATGTCCTTTATCGTAGTATGCAATCTAAAAAGCACATAACCATGTCTAATGATGTTTACTCCTGATTATATGCTTTTTAATTGGAAAATAGATGAATAAAATGTTGTAAAGGGGTTGTCATATTCCCACATACAATATTAGTATAGTTGATGTTGTAATATGAAATATAATTGAAAAAACTATGTTCTAGGGAAATTTAATACTTAAATTATATATATATATATATATATATATATATATATATTATAATAAATTTATTTATTTTAATGATCGGTTCGGTTCGGTTTTTTTTCGGTTTGGTTTTGACCTATAACCGGAACCGGAACCGAAAATCTTGGTTTTTAAAAATCAAAAACCGCAACCGCCGATTCGGGTTCGGTTTCGATTTTTTCGATTCGGTTTCAATTTTAATTCGATTTTTTGCTCGCCCCTAGTATCTACTACCAAACCATTCGCATAAAAGTGAAACGTCTATAATATTCTAGATGGCTGTAAAGCGTTTACTCATACATAATCGCAGCTCAGTGAGCTAAATAAAAGATAAGCCCACCTCTTAAGGCATTAGTTTGATGCCATCTTGAAAATACATTTTCTTTTTAACCTGCCACTTAAGTAATGTCGTCAATTTCATAAAAAAAACAAAGTAATGTCGTTAATTTTTTGTTATGACTTATGAGCCACCTTAGTCGCACCTTTGTTATTGGAAAAAATAAATAGAAGTCATTAGTCGATTGAAAATATCATTGTAAACTAGGGGCGTCCGTTCAACTGTATCATCCATGATGGAATTGTATTTTGTGTATATATTAATATAACTAATAAACACGGATAATTGCAAGTTCAATTTCTAACAACTATCCTATCAAAAGGATAAAAACTCTAACTACTACTTATTTACCGTTAAATTGAGGTTTTACATTTTAAGAAATAGTAAAATCAAACAGCAATAAATAAATATAATTAAAGATTTTGTAATTTATATTTATAAATGTATAAATAAATTATATATACATTATTTTAGCATCCTTACTTTAAAAATACATGTATATTTGGTATTTTTATGAAAGTACATTTTTCACATTTTCATTTTTATAATATCATATAATATTTTTAAATAAAATAAGCTTTTCAATATATTATTATTTAGAGATTATAAAATAATATATTTTTGTATAAATATAATGCAAGGTAAAAGAATAATATAAATATAAAAGTATATTAATAATATTAATCAATTATTAAATATCTAATATTTTATTTACAATAATATTATAAATCAAAGTTTGCACATTAATGTCGACTTTTAGCATTTCCAATTAGTAGTGTAACAAATTACATTTCATATTATTATTTTACATTACGGTTAATCTTCCTTTGACCGTCTCTTTTATTTATTTGAGTATTTTTTTATAGGGATTGTCAATAAAGTGTCATATCATAATAAATTATTAAATATATTATTATTTTTTTATTTTTCTCACATTCATATCATTCTGGATAATATTTTTTTTAATTTTGTTTTAATAGCTAGCAATTTTAGAAGTTATTAATTTTATATTTAATTTAATATAAAAAAAGGTTAGTATTATATAAATTTTAAAAAATGACCAATTTTTAGCCATTCTAATAAAAAAAATTGACAAACTTTCAACTAAGTAATCAAAAATGTCGGGTAGACAACCCCTCTTAAAAATGTTCTTATTAAAGTGTTATTCTTAAAGATAGATGATGATTTATTTCAACTACACGTGTACTTGCGCTACCTTCTACTAGAAGCACCGATCTCTTTTTTTTTTTTCCAAATGTGACAAGTGCAGACATGATGAGCTTTGTAGAAGCCGCGAATGTTTGATTAACACCACTAAATAATCAAAAATCTGGATAAGGATTATAACGTTTAGTATGATGATATTTTCTAAATATAGTACTCCAATTATTGCTTGTTTTCACAACACGAGGTGACAATAAGCAGCAAATTAGTTAGCAGTGTAAATGTATTCCCAATAATAAATTTTTGAAAATTTAAAGAGACTAATAAAAATACTATTTTTTATAAATTTATTTACGGCTTTATTATTTATCTTAAAATATTTACAAAAATGCTATTTGCAACCAAATGCAAATTATTTTTATATTTTTCTAAAAAAGAATTATAATTGTATTTTTGAATTTGGTTGTGAAATCGTATTTTTACTCAATTGAAAAAATTGTATTTTTACAAAAAAAATAGGAAAAATAAATCATATTTTTATAATTATTAGAAAAACGTTTTTTGCAAAAAAAAAACCCTAAATCATATCATCAAACTTATATGAAACAAATATTTTTGGGATGATATATAAAAAATTGGGAGTTCAGTCGCAACAATATACAAATCTAATTCTAAAATTATTAGATGTATACTTTAGTCAAATTTTATAATTTATTGAACACAACATGGATTACCCTTGAAACTTTTTGGCTCGTGCTTGTTCATCTAGAGTTCTAGGCCATATAGCAAAATATGGCTGGTTTATATTTCCTACTTGCATAAAATTATCAAGGGAAGACTTTAATATATTTCCAAATGAAGTTGTTTTAGCTTCAAATTCTAACATGTAGTGAAGAGATCGTAGAAAACTAATCGCCACATTTGATTGCATAGACCATATATTATGGAGTTGAAGAGAATATCAAAGTGTTCCATTCTTGTTCTGTGTAATACATGTATTTTTATATGCCAAAATAAATTTGTATGTAGTCGCGGACGGGGTAATATCAAAAGAAAAATTGTCGAAATGAATGAAACACACAATTTACGATTTCTTTTTCAAGCCTTGATGCGTTCTAAAGCTGAAACTTGAGGGCTAAAAGCCAATACAAATGACCAGCTGTAAATCTATCAATTTTAAAGTTCCTTACTACCACTTTATAACATTGTACAAGGACAATTTAAGCATATGATATATGAGCAGGTGTTTGGTTATAAAAGCTAGCATATCACCTTTTTTGGAAGTTCAATGCCCTTATACCAAGAGCAAAGGAAAATGCAAAAAGAAGTGCAAATCCAGCAACTGCAGATGCAGCTACCCAGACATTCTTATGTTCAAAACCATAGTAGTCTTCAATATAATCCTTTACAGTTGTGTTTGTGTCGCGAAGGATCTTGTCATCGACGTCGCCAAATTGAGATGCAATTAATCCATACAGCGAGAAAGCAAGTGGACATGCCCAAGAATACCATCTCCACCACACAGGAATACTCTGTCATAAAAAAAGTTGTGATTATTAGATACTGTACTAAAAATAATAAGTTGAGTGAAATATAAGAAGTGTAGGTTATCAACTTACAGGCCGTGGTACTATGAATCCTGAAAACAGATTCCACAGTGCATAGAATGCAGCAGCAACAATAGAAGCAATATCGGCATTTGGAGTCACAGCCACAGACAGCATGCCATAATAAGTGAAGTATAGAAATGTGAAGAACATGAAGTATATATACCAAAGGAATTTCACTACTGTCCATTTAAAACCGACCATTGAATAAACAATTATGCCATATACTCCAGCCTGTGCCATTATATATGGTACTTCAACCAGAACCTGCAAATTAAGGAGGCTGAGGACTGAGGATAAGATATGCATAAGATTCAATTAGGGAATTTTTTTTCACAATATTATTTCGTATTTACTCAGATTCATTTCTGTGCATAGATAGATAGAACATTAGTCACTAAAAGTTTTGAAATGAAAGACAATCACTTGCCTGTCCAACCGCATATGGTAAGGCTGAATACATTCCAGCTGCCCTTTCTCTGTAGAATACTGTTCGTTCTACGGCCACCACTGGTTGGGCTGCCATGGCATTCTCAATCCCTAGGAAGAGACAGGCAACATACATAGAACCCATTGCATTATTGAGATCTTGTCGTTGTTCCCTGTAATAATTATCCGTTATTAATGATGTCGAGATGGACTAAAGTCACTAAACAATTTATATAGATGATTAAACTATATGAAATCTAATTTCTTAACTTACAATTGGGTACCAAGGTCCCAAAACATTGTCCCAAAAATTGTCGCTATGATTGCTGCAAAGATAAATCTTACTGCAGTGTAAGATGTGTTTCGCCAGTATGAACATCGTTGTTTCCACAGGCAAGCCACACATTGAGTGATGAAAGGTTGTGAGAATTGAGTTGGAAAATAGAGATCCTTAGAACCAGGACAAGGTGTACTTAACTCATTAATAAGTTCTTTGTTTCTCCTGCATTATGTACATATCATTTGAACTTCTATTAGAAATATGAGAACCTAAAGTATGAAACATCAATTCAGTATTTATCGAAGCACAAGAAATAAGTGTGACTGTGATATATACAACCACTTGTCACTAATTCAGCCTACCTGTACAAATCAGAATTTCTATATGTTTCTGTGAAATCAATCCCCAGAGCCATTTCTTGAGCGGGACTTGTAATTTCCAGCATCCAGGTCGCTGGATTATATCCATCTTTGATTTTACTTACTCCTTCAATAGACTTTATTGGAAAAATAGTTTGCAATTTAGAATTATTTTTAATTATTCTGAGCAATTATAGAAATGTAATGCTAGTAGTTATATCTCTTGTTCATCGCATCTCACCTCAAAGTAACTGATCAGTTCACTAGAGTGATGACCCAGTGGTCCGACATATATCTCCTGTCCTCCTCGTTTCATGAGGAAAAGCTGCAACCCACGTTTTGACAGTTTTTAGTACATCTACATGAAAAAGAGCGCTTGCTAATTTAAGACATCTATATTTAGTTTTCACCTCATCAAATGCTTCAAATATGTCAATGCTGGGTTGATGGATGGTGCAGACAACTGTCCTTCCGGTGTCCACAGTATTTCTAACTGTTCTCATCACGATTGCAGCTGCTCTTGCATCTAATCCTGAAGTTGGTTCATCCATGAATATGATGGAGGGGTTTGCTACTAACTCAACTGCAATTGTTAGTCTTTTACGCTGCTCTGTGGAGAGACCATCTACACCAGGCAACCCAACTAGTGCATCCTTTAGCAAGTTCAGCTCAACCAATTCCAGGACTTCATCTACAAACATCTGCAAATATGATCAGAAAACATTATAGGGTATGTTTTCTTGCTGCGCTTGTATTACATCTATTGCTATCCACTAGTCAGAAGACCCACAATACAGAAATATTTTCTTCTGATTGCCACATGTTTCTTAGATGGGAAATGTGGCGCCCTTGGATGTTTTACCCAACTCGTAGTTCCCAACATTTATATATGTGTGTGTGTATTTGCAACAGAAAACAATTACCAGCATACATCGACATATAAGACCAAAGTCATTGGCTAAGGAACTGCCATATTTTATTAACAACCAAATCATGAGCCAAGTATGGAAATGACTGCAAATTTACAGACCTTCCTTTTAGCAAGATCAACTTCTGCAGGCAACCGTAGCCAGGCTGAGTAGAGCAAGGACTCATAGACAGTTACATGAGGTGAATGGATGTCATTCTGCTCACAGTATCCAGATATCCGAGCAAACGTTTCCTGCTTTTTTGGATACCCTGAAACTGTAATGTCTCCTTTTATATATCCACCAGTTTTTCTCCCTGCCAACACATCCATTAAAGTTGTTTTACCAGCACCGCTGACGCCCATCAGAGCAGTGAGGACACCTGGTCTAAATGCTCCAGTTACTCCCTTCAGAAGCAACAATTTATCTTCACCAATCCCTTGCTCTTTCATTTCCTTCATTAAGTCATTTCAAATGTTAGCCCGCTATATTTGGAGTGCACTAGGACATTCAAATTAAAAACATCTAAACACCACTATGCTGTGTAATAACCTTTGGCATGTCAACGGAATATTTGATATCATCAAACGTAAGGGAATATGGTTCAAATGGAAGAATCATTCCTTTTTTCTTGTTCTGATCGGCCGATTCTGATAACTCAGTATCTTCTCCAGTTTGTTCAGTATTTCCCGCTTCCGGAACTACGGCAGCAATTTTTCCCAGTGCTGCAGAGTTTAAAGCAAAAGTATAAGAGTGCCCCTTAAATTTGTATTACTTTTCTTTAATAATGGAGATTTTATTACTACTCACGGTTAAGAATAGAAAGTGCCGCTGTGTAGGTTAGATTGAGTAAAAGAATGGTTATAAACATTGCTCCGACCCCTATCCAGTACCATCGTGAATGCGGGAAGAACCCTCTAGACTTCAAGACTGTAACTCCTAGCGTCTCAGTACCATTTCCAGTTAACTATGACATGAAAATGATAGAAAACCTGAGCCTATATTTATCAAGTATAAATGGGACACAAGCGAGTAATCATTAGCAAATAATATATAGAATGAAAGTTACTTTGCTCCATTGATGCCCCAGAAATTCATTTACTGTAATTGCATTCATTGCATACATAACTGGTGATAGATAGTAAGCCCATATCCACCAGTCTTGTATGTCCCCTGTAGTATTATTTTAAATTAGAAGCAGCATTGGTCTGTGTCAATGTATGTTTAAAACTTGGTATATAGTTGATAATATGTACCTCGGGCTAGCATAAATCCACATAAAACTAAAATTACAAGAAATACAAATCCCCCAAATGTGTTAGCAAGAACCATATTCCTACCAACTGCCCCTGTAGTCTGGAACAATGCAGCAGCTACCTGACCCATGAGTACGAGTACTACGAAGTGTTTGATGAATCTGCAGTAAGAAATATTCTCTTTACCAGGCTGCCAAAAAGCAAAGATAAAGTTTCTCAGAAGAATTAGTACACCTGTAAGTTTCCTTCTATTAAGGGATTACCTTCCAACGTTTGGATCAAATCCAATAACATAGTAACTGATGGCTACCCAGACTCCAACTTCTAGCAATGTTATGGGTATCTTGACAATCCATGATGGAAGAGCATAAGACCATGGAGGAAAAAATAGAAGGTCCCTTTGCTTGTAAAAGACCGGAAGTTTGCCTATTACCACGGCTAGCTCAGCCATTCCATTTAGAGTAATCATCATCACACCAAAAAATAGAGCACCCATGTATAATCCTCCATCAGTAACTGTGTCGTTGTCAAACTCCGTTCTTAAGAACACTGTCATGTAAATCATTGCCATTGCACTAAGCTGAAAACGACAGAAGATTATTATTAGTTGTAACACAGACAACAGACCAATATTGACATAAGCATATACAGTATATTTATGTGTACAGTGTGTACTGTAAACTCACTTGGAACAATCTGAATAAGTAAACAAATGCGTTTCTCTTAATTAGCAAAATCTCTCTTGCAGTCACAGCTTTCACAAGCTCCTTCTTGCCAACACCAAACTTTTCGGTTGTCAATGCAGCTGGATGGTTTTTGCTCTTGTCAAACGGGGTTGCAAGAGCATCTCCCACTTGGATCCCAACATGGAATGACTGGAAAGCCTCAGAAAATTCTTTGGCTGTAATAAATCTGTAAGGCTCGTCTTTGTGTAGCCAGTACTGTTTCTGGTCCTTTTTTGATGTCACCTGCACCAATAGAGAACTCCACGGAACGATAAAGTTAACATGTCACATTTTTTTTATTTCATTTTTTCTAAATGACTGAAGTATATATAGACAGCTTTTACCTCTTGCAAAAAGTCAGCAACACCTTTTCTTTCTGGACATTTGAAACCCATAGATTCGAAAAACCCAAGAACATGTTCTCGAGGACCCTGATACACTATTTGGCCATCCGTTAGGAGAATGATTTCATCGAACAGATCATAAGTTTCAGGGGCAGGCTGCAGGAGAGAGATTAGAGCAGTTCCTTGCAAAATGTGGACACTGTGCTTTAGTGAATTGACGATCTGAAAAGTTGTTGAACTGTCCAAACCAGTAGATATCTCATCCATAAAAAGAGCCCTTGACGGTCCAACCAACATCTCACCTTTAATTGAGCCGAAATTTAGTTATTATTCTACAAAGTAACAAACATATGAATGATACATTTACTTGTCTTCCCAGCGAATATAGATGCTTTAACCTGTTGTAACACGCTTTCGCTGTCCTCCAGATATACCTCGAATCATGCTATCACCTACCAATGTATCTGCACAGATATCAAGTCCTAAAATCTGCACTCAAATGGAAGGATCAAGTTAATGCATTCATATGTTACCTAGTCCAAATGTAACTATCAAAACTATATAATTAAACTTTTTACCTTGAGGACATAATCTGTGACCACACTAGCCTCTTGGCCAACTGTTGCTGCTGCCTGAACAACATAAAGATGATGACTACATTGATCATGTAGAAGAAAAGCAGGACATTATTTAGGACCTAAATCTCTAATGAGTTCGTAAATGCAGATGGGATGCGTCATGCGTAGTTAAGAAGGATCACTTCTATATGATGAAGTTTATATAACTTCTTAAATAAACATGGTGGAACACCTTTTCAAAATAGTGAAAGTTAATTTGCATTTCAGATGGGAATAATTATATACTCATATATAGTAGTTGTCTGTGCTAAAGTTATCGCTTTAGGTTTTCCTACTAGGACAAAATCAACTGCATAAGAAAGAATTGTAGTCTGTACTCCATTTTTATCTTTTCTTGTAACCAAGAAATAATAGAAAACAGGGGAAGGTTATAAAAAGACTGCCATTTTATTCACATCGAAGATATTTAGAACAAAATCAATAAATTTATTCGCAAGAGAAGAGACTATTAAACCTTCATGAAGATGTCGACGTCAGGATCCGGCTTAATATTTGCTTCTTTCTCTCGTCTTGACAGCTCCAACAACATTTCTGTAATTGAACAATGAAAAAAAAAACCATGTAATCTAACATACAAGTCTATAATAGGTAAGCTACAGAAAAATGGTAAAAAGAATAGTCCATAACTGACCATAGCGCGATCCAACCCCCTGGCATCTTGCTGAGAAAGCCAGAGTTTCTTTCACAGTCATTTCTCCTATATGCAAGTCATGTTGGCTGATATAGGCAGCTGTTCTCTGGGGCACAAACTCTTTCATGTCATGTCCATTGTAAGTCACTCTTCCGGAGACCTAGCATTGGAAGAAAAATAGTGGGAAAAAACTGCTGAGATAAAAAAGAGTAAAGATCAATCATCAATATCTAGTATGAGTTAAACCTTTAAGGAGGAATCAAGCTTCCCAGCCAACGCAAGCAACAATGTAGTCTTCCCAGAACTTGGAGGACCTAAAAGCAATGTCATTCTGCAGAAATCGCAATAAGAATGATGTATATGGAATACTCATCAATCTGCTTGCAATAAGTAATAAAAACTGCTAAGCTGTTCTATAATTTTTTTATATATAGGAAATGAACCTTAAATTTTGAATTAGCGATAGAATAATATTAATTTTTATAACTAGTCACCTGCCAGGCTTGAGAATACCACTAACATCTTGAAGAATATCAAGTTGCTTCTTGCTGCTTGGAAGTATTTTGAGATTGTTCAACAAACCCTGAAGAACACACACACAAAAAAAAGAATTATAACTTCTTGTTAACAAAAATAAGAAAATAAGAATACAAAATACACAGAGAGGAAAGCCAATAAATAAATAGAATTCTTACCTCAATAATACCAAAATTAAAGTTCACAAAAGAAGGCAAAGCCCTGCTCCCTACATGAACTTGGGCTTCAATGTTTAAATGTTCAAATCTAACTTCTATTGTAGGCAAATCAATCCCAACTCTGACATGATCAACAAAGTTGGTTTAGCTATGCTTCATAATTGTAGTAAAAAAAACATCATCACTAATATTTGACATAAAAACATAAAAATAACTCATTTACGCGTCGATTCGATTCTTGAGCTTCAACAAGAACTTCTCATTATCTTCTTCAGCAACTTTAACAAGCCTGTCAACTAGTTTCCTCTTATCATCAAATCCAAGATTATCAATATCAACTTCATTGAAACCAACACCTTGTGATCCAAACAACAGGCCTTTTTTTAATCTATCGAACGTCGGTAGCTTTTCAAGAGAAGCCCATTTAAGAGCTTCTTCATCATCTTCTTCATTAGCTGATTTGGAAAATATATCCATCCCTTTGTCCCTCCATAATGATGAACTAGTAGCCCTTAAACTTCCAACAGCACTTTTTTTTCTGCTATATCGAATGCTGCTACTTGTTGGAAAAAGACTAATTTCATCCATTCTTTAGTTGCTAAATTATAAAAAAAATTATTAGCTTTGAATGGATTGTTTGCATGCAACTGCAGAAAATGAATGTATATATAATATACACACAGTTCTAAGGGCGCACAGATATTTGACAGTGAAGTGCATGTACACTAACTGATTTTTTAAAATAGACAGAGATGTTTACTACAAGGGTATGAATATATTTTAATAAATTTACTTTTGAATCCGTTCTATGTTTTCTAAAGCGTCATGATTCAGGACATAAATAATAGATTAATCCTATGTTGTAAACAGATATCTAATACAGTGTTAGTAGAAGAAATTATTAAATTACTACTAATAAATAACTAATGATTCAGAAACATAACATTTTACCATTTACTTTGAGAGAGTAATGTTAGAAATTTCAAATTACATCCCAAATTTAATTACTGTACTAGAATCACTAGTGGTATCTTTTAGTTGAAAACTTGAAAATAATTAGTGCACAACAAACAAAATGTAATAAACCCAAGGTACAGGAAAGCCAATCCTTTTCAACATTTAATTTAATTAATTTTTTTTAATAATTAAGTTTATATCCTTACAAATTAATACTTGTTCTAATTCGTTGTCACAATTGAATTTAGTTCTATTTTCTTTATTTTTTTAATAATATCGGTTCGGCTTCTTCTCCTACCCGTATCGAATAAAACATGTTGGGTCAAATCTTCTTCATGTAAAACCTGCTTGATTTAGATCGGGAAAATCGTACGGTTTCATGAAACCATGTGTTATGACTCAAATTCACAGTCAATCTTATTTTCGATATGGACAATTGATAACTGAATTCGACTTTTTTTATAATTTTTATATTTGTAATAGTGCAAAAAGAAGGCTGGGTTTCAAGTTGTTCATGTTTGTTATCATTTTTTTAAATATAACTTGTATAAATTAATAAATAATACCATTCTTAACAAATCGGAATGAGCAAGAACCATGGAATCCATCCAGAATTTTAGAATAGGAGAGATGCTTTCTTTTAACAATTTGAGTTATCCCATCACACTCTTCAAGCTGTTATCTTAACCACTAAAAAAATGTCAAATTTGGCTTTAATATTGTTGACTGTTGAGAGGTCATTTCGTTTATTCACTTCTCAACGTGGAAAACACCTGCGATACAGTTACACACACATGTTAAGCAATAAATAACTGATTTAAGATGCTTCAGCTACAAAGAAGACTCACATGCGTGTTCTCCGTTTTTGTCATCAATAATGCAGTTCACGATGCTTAATTTTCTACAAATAATACTATGTTTGATCCATTTGTCTAATTTATTGTGCTAATTAGAGATGGCCATAATATATCACTTTATTTGACTATGCCACTAAACAAACTAACCACATACTCGTATATTAAACATTTTCTCACATGTTTTGCTTTATAAACTGCACTAACTATCAAAATACTCTTCTATTTCATATTAGTCCACTTTCTAAAAATAACGTATATTAAAAAAAATTATTAAACAAAATTAGGATTTAGGGCCTAATCTATATATACTCTTGTATATTTTCTATAATTTATATACAAAATTTGGGACATTTATGTGTTGAGAACCCTAGACGCAGATTTTGTTCCCCTATAGTCAAGATCATGCCTTATTTATAGATAATTTATAGGTAATTTACTTTTAACGTACACAAATAGTATTCACTTTTGTGAAATTAATTTATAAAGTTAATAATAAGTAATTGAATAATTACATATTTTATACTCCCTCCGTTCCATATTAATGGTTTATTTTGAAAAAATAATGCATATTAAGAATAGTTGTACAATAATTTTATGTGTGTCATATTTATTATGACTATTTTATACTAAATAAATTAATTTTTATATTGAAAATGACAAGAAAAGAGGGTAAATTTAAATTTTTTTACATTGAAAGTAGAAATGGACAATTATTACGAGACAAATTTTATTCCCAAAAGAGACTATTATTATGGGACGGAGGGAGTACTTTTTAGAATTTAATTTATAAATTGATTTTAAGTTATTTTTATTTATTATACAAATAATTACTAATTAATTCCTAATTTATAAATTACTTTATTGATAAAGTCTTATTATTGAGTCCATTTGAAAATTTATTTGAGTACCAACAGCTTCTAGAGTTCAGGTACTGCATTAAATTTGATCTGGACTCGTGTCTTATGTTTCACCTTTCACTAATCCTATAGTTGAGGCTCGCCTCACCTTTCTAGACATTACTGGGTCACTCAACAAACTATTAACTACCTCGGTAGTTGAGGGCCTTGAGGCCCACATGAGCTTCACGCGATTTTATTTTATTTTTGGAATTTTGGCTTTTCGATAAATATTTACATTTTTAAGAGAAAATTTGCTTAATTCGATAAAAAAAAATTTGAATAAATTCAATAAAAAATACGTTAAATATTCAGACATTTAACCGTCCCTCAAGCTCTTGTTATCAGAGTGGATATACTGGGCTATCCAGGCCGCACTAGAGAAAATAATGTAAATGTAGTAATAAATAAAGGGTCTTGGTACTTGATATTCGATTGTCTGAACCATCTAAACATGTTTTTTTCCGCGAATAGCATAAACATGCGAAATTTTTATGAATCGGGGGGTCGCATCATTTATTTGCGCTTCTATATGACTAACTATAATTTTTTTCTTATTCACAAAAAAAATTGCATGGTTGGTTAACCATCGTGGGACCAAAACCCATAAATAAATACGGGGCTTTCATTTACTATCTATTTATTTAACAATCATATTGGTCGTTACAAGACAAGCCCAACTAATACCCGACAATACTAGATTTTACGCGAGGCCCACAATATTGTGTTCGTCCAAATTTAAATGAAACAAAGTTATAGTAAATCATAACCATTATATGTGCATCGGAATGTTTATATATTATATATTTATTTTTATTTAATATAAAAAAATAATACTAAATTTTTGTTAGAGAACTTATGTTGATAAATATAATATATTTTTCTATTTTAGGTAAATTTGTTATCTATTAAAATGTTATATTAAGATGTATAGTTGAATTAAGAAAATTAAGATTTAAATATAATAATCGTAAAATTTGAGTGAAAGAAGTACATTAACATTAATTAAATTTAAATTAAAGAATTAAATGAAAATAAATGATATGTACGATTTGACATACAGGTGCAAGAACTTTTATGCTAGTTTTAATTTTTAATTACTAACATACTACAGTACCATGTTTAACTCTAGACATGAAGTAACAGAGAGTACAAGACAGTGAAAAACAATCTAATCTGCATTACAACTCCAGAAGTGTTGACAAACAAATGAAAGAAAATCTTTCTTTAGAAAGTCATGTATATATATAAATGAAAGGGATTTACTCATTCATCCTCGTGCTCTTTTTTCTGTACTGAATCTCGGGTGGCAGCAGAAACAAGCTCTGACTCGTATAATATTGAAGGCAACCTTTCATACACTTGGGATCTTGATGGTAGAAGCTTTAACTTGCCGAACGTAAGAGCCTGGCTGAGCTGCTCATAATTCCATCGCTGCTGAATATAGACTGCAAATGCTAGAAGAACTGCTGCCAAGGGTATTGCAATGTCGCCAACTTTAGAGTAAAAGTCAAGGTTTGGGTTCACAAATTCGTATTCCTCGGGAAAGTAGGGATTTGGTTCAGGGGAACTCAAGGAATCGTAGATATGAGGCAGCAATCTTACAACTGTTATCCCGATGAAATAAAATTTTCTAAGTGGTCTACAATTAATCTGCCACATTATGTTGGCAAGTACTTGTGGAAGCAAAAAAAAATCTTGGACAAGCCCCGCATACTCCTCAAGTTCAGTTTCCCATGCTGATAGTATATGATTCCCTGTTGAATCGACATACTGTGTGTTTTGCATGGGCTTCTGATTCTTGTTTACGAAATGGATTATGAGAACACCTATGTACCCGAATATATGTACAATAAGGGTACCGATAATTACACGATTGTCACTTGGGACACGATGTGGTTCATCAGGACTTCTTGAAAGAAGCCTGACTCGAGATCTATACACCTTCTGACAGAGTCTGAGAGTTAAGGAAAAAGCAACCAGAACAAGAATCTTTACAGTGTAATCAATTGCACGAATCCACTGACTATTCTCAAAGTCATAAGACGTGCTTACGTAAGATTCAGAAGCCTTCTTCTGGAAGAGAGCTTCCACACCAGTTACCAATGGAAGACTGTACCCAATAGCTTGGACCCCTAACATTACCAGAGATATGTAAGGAACAGATTCGACATTATCGTTGATGTAGAAAAGCTGGCTCAAAACACAAGCAATTGCCACTGAAAGTGTCAGAACACGGAGGATCCCTTCCACTCCTTGGCGAGAGAAAATATCCTCTCGTTGCTTCCTGTACATTACAGGAGTTGTTTGTAGCTTGACTGGACTAAAATACAGTGGATCATCCTCATTCCGTTGGCTGGATATAGAAATCTTAGCTGTTGGATTGACTAACCATCGGGCTGTTGTTGAAGGATATGACACAATTACTTCAACTAAACAATCTAACCCAGCCTCTAGGTCCATGCTTTCAAAAAGAATCTTCCATGAAGCTCGAACATCCCTACAACCGATAAGATACATCTTTCCAACAAGCGGATTGTAAAGGCCTTCTAGAAAAATCATTGAAAAATTGTGGTACAGATTCCCATCAATACCAAGTTGAGCTGATACATTCAGGAGCAGCTGTTTTTCAGTGTATTCAGCCTTGGCATGGTAAGGAGCCTCGTCCTCTGCTCTGGTATTATTCTTTGAAGACCAGTAGCGCCCGAACAAAGAACCAAGGGAGAGAATATCCAATTGGATGTTAATCTTTTGTGGAAGAGAACGAGGGACTGGATCTGGAACAGCGGAAATTTGGAGAGTTAGATCTTCTGAAAGAAGAGAAAGACTTTCAAGGCGCGACTCTGTGCCTTCTAATTTTGGGAATTTCAGCAGTGATTTCTTAATCTTAGTTCCAAAGTTAAACGGCTCATTTTTCTCCAGCAATATCCCTGCAGAATCAATTTTTGAGTAACTATATGATGGATGAGATGCAGCATATTGATTCCAAAGTTCCGCAGGTTGAACCAGCTTTTCAAACGATAAGGGGAAGTATGATCCGTTGTTTGTTTTGATGCTTGAAATAGTCCCAACAATAATGCTTCTTTGCTTTATAGAAAAAGAGAGAGGAATATATAAACAGATCCGAGAATCACAACTTTTGCCTTCTGTGTCAACAAATCCAAGACAACCAACCATGCAAAGTTGGCCACTGGAAGATTTCCAAAATCCTTCGGCCGAAAGAGTTAAGTTATTGAGCCCAGTCCTCTGGGTTGCAGTGAACTTATTTTCAAATGGTGGAATAGCTCGAAACACTGCAGAGACTCTGTTAGAGTTAACATTTCCCTGTAAAGTTGCTTTCTCGCATCGAACATCCTGAAGTGCGAGTCTAACATTTTTAAAGCTCCCATCAGTAGCTTTTATCTCTTTGCTGGACATAAATGGACCTAACTTGCTACAGAAAGCGTCTGTGCCATTGCATCTCCAGTTTGGAACAATGGTAAAACTTTCTCCACGAGTAAATCTATCTAGAATTGAACAGAAGTTAACTCCTTTATATATATCAATGCCACTGGTAATAGAATTATCTTTATATGGATAGGGATTGCAAGCTTTAGAGACTATCCTTTCGGAGCCAAACTCATAATCTGCTGATATACCCAACCAAGAAGATATATGAACTTCATCAAAATACTTGGGATTTGATTTCAGATGTTGACTTTTCATGCTGCCACGGACAGCTCTATTCGTCAAACTTATTTTCTTTGGATAGCGAAGAACAAGTAAAACTTGATCATCTTGCAAAAGAGGTGGCTGATTAGTATAACCAGAAACCCTTACCCACTCCCATGGATCTGCAGGGTCAATGTGCCGAGCAGGCAGCATAGTGTCCCCCAATAAACACAGGACTCTTTCTCCATTGTTTTCTTTTGATTCAGTGTAAATCCCTTGGAAAGAAACCAAAAGCTGAGAATGACCGGGCCATATGTCAAAATGAGGATTTCTCTCATCTGGTTTATCCATAAATAAGTTCTCTAGGGTTATGCCCATCTGCAGAAACCCATTAACACTAACAGACTTTTTAGACTTGTGAGCACGGTCAACATCAGTTACCCAAAACGAAGTCAAATTCAAAGGAGATTGATCATCCAAAAAGACCTCCGACTGATCTCTACTATCAAACGGCATTAATGGATACCCGTTTGACTCTTGCCACCAATCCCCATTTAAAAAAGAGAGTTCTTGTTTTATGCCATATATTCTATTATCATCCGGTTTCAACTCAGAAGCATCATTCAACACAAAAGCACATGATTTCTTCACATCATCAATTCGATCATAATCATAGGTCATAGAAACACCATTTTTAGTTTCAAAACCCCCATCTAAATAGTAAGCATTGACTAATGTAATGCACATAAACAACAACCCAAGTACACTCCAACCATGATCCATCATCTTCATATACATACAAATCCAATACTAATCTAACTTTCAAAAACCTCAGATACCCACTTACTAAATCATAAATCTTGAACACCCAAATGATCTCCAGAACATAAAATCTAAATTTCAATCTATAATCACCCAAAATCAAGAACTGGAAATCACCAAAATTTACTATAAAACCATGACATATACTAGTAAAGAAAAGAACTTTAGTATACAAGATTCAGACTCAAGCATATATACATAACTATAGATACATACATATGTATGTATATGCTAAAGCTAATAAGAAGGCAAACCTGAAAATGGGGTGTTGTATAGTAACAGTGTTGGCAAGAGGCCCCTGTGAGCAATTAGATCTTGAGCTTGAGCAAGAATGTTAGAGATAGAAGGGTGAAGTTGAAGTTGGAAAATCATTATTACTAGTATTATTATCAAGTGATAATCAAGCAATTTTTTAAGACAAATGGCGCGTGATAAACAGAGACACAGACACTTCTCAAGTCTTCAGTTGAGTTGTTGACCATTGGTCATCTATTACTTTTAAGTTCTATATAGTTAAAGATATACTTTTATTGATCGAGTTCAGTTCATTTTAATCATATTTTTTATTTTACTTATAAAAATTTTATATTTTAAAATTTTGAAAATTAATAGTTGGTTAAAGTTATCTAAGGTGATTTTTTTTTAAATTACTATAAGTGAGGGTTTTTATTAGTGGGAAGATGAGTGAGATAAAAATAATAATTTTGTTGTTTAAAAAGTGTAGGCTGAAGCCAAACAAGTTTCAAGTGACAAGTGAGTTTAAATGAAGTGGTAGATGCAGATATAATTTATATTATATTGGCCGGGAGTAAGAATAAAATTGTGACCAAGTTAGCTTAAATGCAGGGATTTAGATTGCTATTCTCTTTGTTTTAAAATAAATATTTAAGTGACGTTTTGTTTTTTTATATATAATAAAAAAAATATTTGTATATATTAAATTTTTTCTAAATAATAATATATGTACAGAAAAATAAAATTAAAAAAATAATCTTATATGTAAACATAACTTGTATATGCACTACTGAACTCGAGACAAGATTCACAATAACAAGGGCCGTAGCCAAATACTAGCTAGTTTGAGTATTTTATTCAACTAGCAAATGGTTCTGTTGTTAAACGGGTAATCTTTATCGCTTCAACAGCAGCAGAAACATAACATTTATGTACCGTATATAACAATTGATAAACGAACACACAATTTTAGCAATTTTTTTAAAACAATTTTAGCAAATTTAAATGTACGTCCTTGTATTAAAACTTGCTTAATTTCCATCAAACTAACTCGATCATTAAGACAGAGATCTCCTCCACTTAGAAGAAGATTTACCTCGTACCATTTTATTAGTCCTCTTGTACGTCGAATCCTGTACTAGTGGTGTCCTTCTCCCAATGTTAATCTCAGTCTCAGCTAAGTATTCCTTTTCTTTACCCAAAACATGACCAGTAGACATAGTACCAGTACTTGTTTTCACTGACCCAAGTTTTCTCCAGTTTCCGAAAAAACCAGACTTCTTTTTTTCTGAATGCAACAGCTTTTCAATTTGGGCTTGCATGGTGTGACATTGTCCTTGTAACCTTAGAACATCTTCTTTTAACCTTCTTATTTCCATTTGTTCAATAGTCATTATACGCTTTGATTGGTTTCGACCATGCAGATGGTCGAACCCTATTAGACTTGGGCTGCTTCGTGCTCCAGTTAGTGATCCGCTATGATCAATTTGCCAATTGAGTTTGGATTGTTCCGAGAATAAAACTTGGATTACTGACCGCACAGGTAATCTCTCATTCTGGGCTGCATGGAGACATGCGTCTGGTGACAGTTTGCGGCTGTCTATTAGCCGACATAGACTCTTCCGTTCGTGCTTTCCGACACCAGGATGGGCCTGCATATGTATAAATTATATATACCTACACATGATTTGCAGCCAAGAGTACATATTGTTTTTGAATTGCAATAATTTCAAAGTACACGTGCAATATGATCAGGAAAAAATTTACAAATTTACAGTTTATGGCTTAATGTGTAGGTGTGTGTGTTTTGTAGCGGTTGAGCATTTAATATAGATACATAAAACAAAATGAAGGAATATGACAGCTTAAAAGTGGACACCAGACAATCCAATATAGCTAGACTCACATGAAGGCCTGATGAACTCCACAGTCTGGAATCAGGATAAGGGTGCGTTCATATGAGTCTTACACAATAGAACTCCCATGGTCCACGAAGAACTCCCATGATCAACTAAGTACTGCCTGCATATACTGGCATAGTCTAGGACGCGCTTTTCATCCTATATTTTCTAATGCTTTACTTATCACTTCACGGTTACATTAAACTATCGATTATAATTAAAGTGATTTGTAAATTCAGCAGATGCGATTTATAGTTTTCGAGAAATTTGAGTTCTCTGATAAGATTTAATTGATTAATAAGTCTTAGTTTAGTTGGTTAATGATTCCCGGTCTTTAGGAAGTCTTTGTTATCTAAATTAGTTAGTGTTTGTTACCACGATTAAAACGTGGGTGTTTGTTTCGGCTTTCTTATCTTGCAACTGCTATTTAATAGCTTCTAGTATTCATTTCAATTAACAAGAGATTCCATAATAGTTATTTGCAATCTAGTTTTATATCATCAGTCTGCATTTAACATTCTCTACGTGTTCTGGTAGTAATTTGCAGGATAGTATGGGGTCAAGTAGAGATATTCTTACTTTGAGGTAAGTATCAATGGCACGGTATAAACCATCATCTACTGAACGTCCATGGGCTGGAAAAGCTCCAGCAAGTGCGATAAATTCTGGTGGCTTCAATCTGGAATCAAGCGCAACTTCTGCAAGATAAGAATCCAGAAGCTTTCCCACTTTAATCAATGAGGCACCGCCACTTTTAAAAGTTTCATCCAAATTCACAAATCGTGTCACTAGTCTAATAACTAGTTCAACGTCCAATAGCACCTCACATGTATGACTAAATGAAGGAATCATTAGGTCATCGAGTGAAGCTTGGTCAAGTTGCCATGAAATCCTTTTCTCGAGCTCAATACGATACACGTGTTCGGCTCCTAACATGTTGGCTGACCGGAGGAGGCGCAGAAGGAAGCTACAAGGCACCGAGTCTTTATCCGGAGGCAGAATACCTATCAGGGTTTCGACAAAAAATCTCTTTTTTATCAAAGAAGCATTGGCACCCTGTGAGGGGTCAGGTGACTTTGGAGTTCTTCTTAGACTCCCCTTTTCGGATTCATCCGCATTGGATAAATCCGGGAGCCATATTGAAGCATAGTGTGCTATAATTGAGCCTATAAGTTCAGGACGCACGCCTTTGGCCTTGATGCCTGAAAGAGTTTTGACAAAATAATCCATGTCAACTAGACACGTAGCGTCGTCAAACAAGCATTCTTCAGAGAGTTGTGTAAACTTTCCGGAGATGTTGCTGGATTCCGGAGAAGAGCAAACAAGATTCTTCATTTGGTACGTAGTAGTAAATAATGTATATGATGTTAGTGTCTAGAGAGCAATTTGTTGGTAATGTTATACTACAAGACTATGTTTGATCATGTATATAAGCAGATAGATAAAGAGAGGGCACAAAATAAGATGGTGGGGGCGAAGTTGAGAGTGATGAGATAAGAAAAAAGTTTGTAAGAAGCAAAGGAAAGACACACATAACAAGAGACAGGGGTGATTTTTCCGTTGGATGTCATTTTCAATTCGAGTTTTTGGCGTTGCTGGGGTGAGTAATGTGAGCTTTTGGCATTGCTAAGGGGAATCATGAAGAGTGCTTGTCATACTAGAGAATAAGTCAAGTTCTCTAGTTGCAAAAGGAATATAGCAATGTCACTCTTCAGTTTACACGCTACATAAATACAGACGTCTAATGTGTGCTTTGTGCGAATTGCAAAATATCTATGAAAATTGAATGACAATGTAATTAAAAAAATATATAAATAATAATTTTGTTAGATCATAGTCTCACATGAACATAAATTTTGTTCAAATTAACATAACGTTAATAATATATGATTTGTTTTTCAGTTCCGAAAATGGGTTTTCGAATCGAATTAAACTCTTCTTCTGACAATTTAATGTCTCGAGAGAGTTAGTAATTGGCATTAAACAATTAAAACCTAATGATGGTATCCTTAATAAGTGACTAAACACAACCCACGGAATAGCTAAATGATAGTGTTTTACCTCATTAATCCAGCTGTGATACCCCCGTGATTAACAACTATGGGTTAAATAAGCAAGAAAGACGAATGATATTTGTCCAGAAATATAATTGGACAAATGATATTTGTTGAGAAATATACTTGGACAAATGATTCATTTTCACGAAAATAATTGCATTTGTTGTGTAACCCAATTGTCGGTCCACCATGGGTCTAAATCAGGACCAGCCATCGTATTAAAATCTTCAACTAGGCCCGCCTTAGGTTCACAAGCCTGCTATAATCCATCTGTATATTTGTTTCTCCTCTGTACCCAAAATGTGACAACCCAGACCTTGCCCATGCTCGTACAAGACCTCATTAAGTCATAGCGTCCATTTTACCAAAGGAAACATAATTTTATATTACAACTACAAGACTCAACCCCACTCCTACTGAGTGAAGATGTTGTTTTGGGGGAACGAATTGTAGGGTGGCGGGTTATACATATGGGGCACTTCAACCAGTTGAAAGTCCAAATTGTACTAAATTTCGTTTGTGTGCTAATGTGCTACAGGTCTGGTAATAATAAGCGTTAAACTCTGGTACTTGACCAACCAGTTTTGTCTTTTGAAGAAAAACAGGCCTCATAATATATATAGCACATTGTTTTATACCGTCAGCCATCAGAGAAAATGGACAATCTTCAAAGTAGGGGAGGATCATGCTATCAATTGGTATTGAAAATCTTCTACCATACTTTGCCAAAAAAAAACCCTTCCATCAAAATATAAAAATTATGATAAGTCTAGAAAGTAATATGATTGAAATTACAACTTAATCAAAAAGAACTAGCTCTCAACATTTTTATGAAAAAAGAGGACACAGTAAGCAACATCTTTTCGTTGTTCCCATTGTTTCTGTAAATAGATGATCATTTCACAACAAATTCCGATTATTTCTATAGGTTGGTTGCCACATCTCTAAAACTTATGCCGAATGCTCGCCATCATTTTTGCTGCTTATTCCTACACCACTAGGAGGAATGGAACAATATCATTTAGGCATCACAAGAGCTTGAGATTCATGGACTTCCGGTAGAATCACCTCCGATTGGCTTCAGTTCCTGCCCACTTGCAAAAGAACCATTCCCAGGTTCATTTTGTGAAATTACTGGGATTTTCACCGATGCTCTTTCCATCTCTTTTTCCAGCTCTTCTTCTTGGCGTAATGCAGTAAATTGGGTGTCCAGAGACTTTGCTGCCGCAAGCCACGCAAGAACAATCACCAGAAGTACTCCTCCGAGGTAGGGGGTCGAGTTTGCAAGTGACCCAAAGGTCAGGATCATGAACTGCTGAATTAATGCACCTCCAGATTTCCCCAGAGGATTGCAGACAACATCAATGGCAGCTTTTCCTTTAACCTGAGCGAGAATCATATGTATTACAACCATGTATAATATATATATAATAGCAAGAATACTAGAAAATAGTAAATCAGAATCTCAGATTGTGTTTCTCAGGAAACAAACAAACTGCGGAAGTTTACTGTACATCCAATGTGAGAAACTTCTTGATAATACAAAATCAGGTTAACAATCTCAAAGCATATATTGAATTGATGTGAAACATTAATCATATTAAAATATTGAAGATAAGGAAACAAACCTTGGTATCTTCATCCAAAGGAATGTAGGCCATTTCCTTGCAAGGATCAAACAAGCTGTATTTAGCACTTTTGCTGAAGATATTTTGCATTGCACCCACATAAACAGCTGCTAGTAGTGGAGTGATCCCGAAACTCATAAGAGCAGGGGTAAGTGGGTCGCCGAACAAGAGTAAAGAGAAAAATCCCACTCCTGTGAATAGCAGGACAGTTGGTGTAATTTTTGCTGCCATACCCCAACCATACTTATTAAAGATCCATTGACTTAGCAACATCATTGTGAAAGTTGCTATTCCAGTGGCAGTAGAGAAGTCTCCCATGAAGGAAGAGTATTCATTCGGACTAGGGAACTGCGCAAGGAGAAAAGAGAGACCATTAGATAGGGGGGAAACTAGATTAGTTTATTTAAAGTCTATTTAAGTTGTACCTGAGCTTTTAGCTTTGATTTCCATGTAACCTCGACAAGGTTGATACTGATACCATATGCTACCACTAGTGTAGCAAGATCCCTTATGTAAGGAGAGGACACCAAAAACTTCAAGCTCTCCATCGTCCCCATCTTCGGCTTCGCCTGCAATAAACATTATTTTACCATGCATTTTGTCAAAAGAAAAAACTTGACAGCTCAAGAGCCACACTTAATTCATATGCTGGGCCTGGAATCACAATTACTATTTTAGTACTGTTTCTTCTTTTTCTTCTCATTTAGAGAAGGAGGAAAGAAAAAGTTATTATTATTTGAAGAATAAGTTAGAAGCCCTAAGGATAATGTTACGCAAAGTTACCTTCTTCTTCTTACTGCGAGTAGGAAGAGGAACATAATTGTTGACCCACCAATACAGAGCACAGATAGCAAGTCCCATCAACACTACAATACTCATCATCCCTTTAAGTGAAAGAGCCCAACCATCAACTCCAGGACCCAAATTCATTCTCAAATTGGAGAAGTATTTCACTGTACGTCCAGAGAAAATAAGGGCCACGTTTGCTCCAAGCCCAAACAGAGGATAGAATTTTTTGGCTTCATCCACAGTTGTTATCTGCAAACAAAAGAATAGAAGATGGTCAAATTGCAGCTAAAAAAATGTCCTTATTTTTTAGCATAGCATGAAAAGGCCCCATGTCAGTAATATCTGGTGCCAACTAACCAAGTAGATAATTTCTATTTAGCAAAAAAAAAAGGTAAATAATTTCCATTCAGATTTTCTTTACTTCCCTTTGACATGGAAACAGTTATATAATGCGGATTTAAGAGAAAAAAATATAAGAGTTACCTATTCAATAGCACAACACCACTTACAATTCACAGATCCAGCAGAACAAACAATTTATAGCCAGATACACAGCAAAATTCGGTCCTCTATCAATTATATAAGCAACAAACCTGACCTATTAGCAAATCATCAACAAAGTATGCAAGTGGTTTACTGTAATTTTAGAGTGGAATGCATGTCACACCACCGAGCCGCTACATAATTCATAATCAACTATATGTTTCTTAATTAGATATGTCGTCCATATTAAAATTGACCAGATTCTCCCATTTCAAAGTAGCAAGAGCACAAACATAAATTCGGGGAACCAAAAAAACATCACAATCACTGAGGGACCTCAAATAGAATTTGACAATAAGTAGATTCTAAACCCAAATATGCCTAGGACTACTAGTCAAGCAAACAATTTTTACATAACCATCCCATGTATACGAATCCTTGGGAATCTCAGCTACATATAGTACCAGTGATGAAAAATCAATACACAACAAAACAAAGCAAAGACTTGTATTCACAAGCTTTTCAAAGCATACAATAGTATAAGAATCTGATGCTAACTAATATTATGTACAATCAAACTAGAGTTGAAATCAAAGGCAAAAACATTATCCAATGAGTTGAGCTAGTAACCTGATTAGCAAAGCCCCAAAACAGCACAGAAACAACAACACTGCCCCAAAGCTCAGCCATAACATAAAACAAACAGAAACTCCAAATCCTCAAAATCGCAAGTGGACCAAGAAATCGAGGACCAAGTGAAGCAAGAAGCTTATCAGCAAGAGCAGTAGGGTGGAAATAAGTGTTGAGAGGATACAAAACAAACCCAAAAGCCCCAAAAAAAGCAATAAATGGGAGCATAACAGTATAGAAAAGAGCCTGTTTTGACAAAACATTAGACAATTTTGTATACAACAACATAAACCCAATAGCCATAGGCAAATTAACCCAAGTTTTCAAGAAAGGTATAATCTCAGCACTAGAACCTTGTGCTGTCACAACCAATACATCTTTAGTATCCCTCAAAATTGTATAATTAAAAAGAATACAAAAGAACATTAATCCAAGAGGCACAATCTTTTTAAGGGTTACAATTTCAATACCCATGACTTTAGGAGACTCAACTTCACCATAAAGTTGCTGTGGCTGCCCATCAGCTCCAGCAGCAGCTTCAGCTCTGCATACATGTTTAAAAAGCTTCTTGCTTTGGGTAGGTTTTGTAATAAAACCTTGAAATTTATCAAGGGCATTGAGAGATAGAGAGAAGCCACTAAGAGGGGTGGGTTTTAAAGGGTTTAAGGGGTTGAGTCTTTGTCTTAGGCCATGAGATTGAGGATTGAAAGACTCGGGTTTTGGATTTGAAGGTAAAGAGAGAAGCCCTTTTGTTTGAAACACAGCTTCCATTTCACTACCCCTCTCTCTCTCTCCAAGAATGCCTAGAGACTTTAAATTTAGAAAGATAACATGGGAAAGAGAGATAGGGAGATAAGGTGGCGGGGAAGAAGGTAAGTTTAGGGTATGCTTATATACATATATTTTAGTTGTATGTATTTGTTGTATCTGCGAAACTTGACTTGGGAAATGGGACGAATTTTGGACGTAATACTTATTTTTATTTATTTAGGTAAGTTATGCTATGTTTATAAAAATATTCAGGAAAAAAATAATAATATATTTATAATTATATAATCAAAATACACGTGTACAAAGTCAAATATCTTATATAGTATAGAGAGTTGATGAAAAAAAATAAAAATTAGAATTATTATTTATTAATATTAAATTTGAATACTCACTTAAATTCATTTACTGTTCATTTTCATCATTATTTTTATTAATACCTAAAACTAAAGTAGAGAGTGTTTTATTTATTTGTATTAAACTTTTTCTAATAAGTAATACAATTTTTCTAAAAGGTTTATAAATATATTAATGTGTACTCCTGTATTTATCTTGTAATCCTATCTTTTTCAAATCTAAATTTATACAAATTTTGTTTAATAAATTCAAGTGTCTATATTTTAATTATAAAAGTAATCATATGTGAAAATTAATATTAAATTAATTCTAAAACCACTTAATTATCGACTTTTATACTGATATACAGATAACTACAATTCTTATTATTCACTCTAGTTTTTTTTATAGGGAACTGCACGCAACTAACGTTTAAATAAAAAGAATTTTACTTAATATTTTTTAAAATAAATGAATAATTAAAAAATATTAAATAAAACTCATTATATTAAAATTTAGAGTTGCAGTGGCCTGTAAAAAAGACCGAGGAGTATTTAAAAGGATCGGGAAGTCACCGAAATGTAGCCGTTATAATTTATGTTAAACCTTGCATGCGATGGGATAAAACACGCTCAGACGCTCTAACTTTAGGGTCCTTTAATACGTATATATTTCGGATTCCATTAAGTAAATTATGTTCTACAAATATATTTTCAGGAATATGCTTCGATTTAAGAATGTTCTTTGAATAACTAATAATATTAAATATACATTAAAATTTATTATTTTCTTCTGATATTTTTAGATTTCATGAATTTAAGTGATGCAAAAACTCTTGATTTTATGTTGCTTTTTTGTCACGCAAGGATAGATCTTAACATTTTATGGTCAGATACCTTGTGAAATTCAGCTTGTTTTATAAATAATTTAATATATATATACTTTTTAATTTATAATAAAATCCAAACTGAGCCTAAATTTAAAAAATTTGTAAAATTGCAAGTTACTACTTTCCTCATCTTACTATTTGCGGTAAATATATGTAGACATAGATACATTCATCTGCTAGTTTTTTTTTCGAAAAAAAAATAGTTTTTCTTACCTTTAAAACTTTAATATGCAGTATGAAGGTAGTTCATAGTATTTCCTTCAAATTGTATTACGTAGTTTTAGTCAATGAGAATTGAAATTTCCAACCAAAAGGAAAATAAAAACCAGCCCGCTAAAATTGAAGAATCAAATGAGGAGGACATTGTTTCAAAATAAAACAGAGCATAATCACATTTTACCTGTTGTTTCATGTGTGTAATATCTATTCCTACAAACCCCACAACTTGGAACCAATAATGCCGCAAATCAATACATTGTATTAGCAGTCAAATCGATTGTAAATAAAGTATAAACCATGATATTCGAAGAAGCGTGAATGCACGATACATGCCACTTTCAATTATTATTTTCTAACAATTGATACAGTTCTACTTTAAAAACAAATTCTGACTTTTTATATACATTAGTACATTTACAATTCGAAGGTGAAAATTTATATTTTACAATTCCAATACAAATGAATAATGTAATTAGAAATTTTGATTTTCAGTGATCCAGTTTTTTACAGAGATATTTAAATTATATTTTAATTGAATTCGATTTGACAGAAATAATTCAACTTTGAGTGTAACTTTATTCAACCTCGGTCATCAAATTGTTCACTAAAAATATAATGAAATTTTCATCAGTTTTATTATTTGTTTGATAAGAATATAATTTGAATATGGTACTATTAACCAATGAATTATATTATTATTATTATAAATCTTACCTTATATCTGTTTATTAGTTGCTACAAGTAAAAAATCAATGTAATTCAAAATCATAACCCGTGACTGATGAATTACAAAAGTTTTTGATTTAATTTTATAATAATATATTAAAAGGAAATTCTTTTTAGTATCATCACCGTAACATCTCACTCGTCATATTTTTTTGATTCCTATGGTATCCTATTATCCTTATTATTCGTAATATCATTTCATTAATAAAATCATATAAAAATGTTAAAATATTTTCTTTAATGTTATTGTAAATTTGACTTTTTTCATTGGTATCATTACATTTTTTACTCTTCTGGTATTTTCTAGCATTAAATATTATTGTAAAATTTTTTAATTTAAAAAAGGATATAAGTTTAGAAAAAGAATTGGAATATGATTCTGAGTCATAAATTATAAATCAACAATAAATTATGTGCACATGAATTTTATTATTTATTTATTTTTGTTTTTTATAGTTGTGTATAATGCAATTATATATCTTAGTTTGTTATTATTTTTAATACTAATAATATAATTCTTAATTTTCATATGTTGTTAATATAATACTATTCCGTTAATAATTTTATTACAATAATATTAATATATGTAAATACTTCTATTGCAAATAACCAGATAAATTAGAGTTGAGTGTGTTGGATCTGATTGTACTCGTGTGTTATTGTTTTTAATTAGAAAATATTATAATAATATTTAATATCTAAAACGTAGTATAAGAGTAAAAAGTATGATGGTACTAATCAGAAAATTTAAGTTTATAATAACATTAAAGAAATTTTTTTTAATATAAATAATATTTAAATATTTCTATAACATTTTATTAATGAAATGGTATTATTTAAAAAAATTAATTTATAAGAGTACAAGCATATTGGAGTCACATTTTTTAGAAAAGTCACTTTTACGATAATTTTCCTATATAAAATAATAATATATATGCTATATAAAAAGATGACAGAACGTTAGACACCAAAGGGTAAAAAAATAACTTAAAACCAATATAAATGACTGAAAATACACCTAGACTGTTTGGTAACCATGAATGATGGATTTTTAATAGCAAAATTTAAAATTCTCATATTTATAATAATATTTGAATTATTTGAAATTTAAATAAAATTTAAATTCAAATTTTTATAACTAATTTAATGGAATTCAAAATTTCAAATGAAATTAATGTTTCCAAACCGTCCAATAAAAAACACGATATATGATGAGCCAAAAAACAACAAGTTGAACGCAAAGCTTCAAAACTGGCAAATGAGACCGCAGATATCAACTGGTCTGTTGTGTGGACACTGGTTGCAACTGGGCAGAGGCCGTAAAGCTCATTCTCTTGTACTCTACTCATTAAGATACAAGACGTGGATGTACGCTACACCGTTGCCTATAAAGATTGGGAAACCAGAGATAAATATTTACAATACGTGTATGCATGGGCACCCCTCGAAACTCTCAACTCTCCCTTTCATCTCCCACACGCCAACATCCACATGCCTTCATGCTTTTCACTCCAAACAAGGGTTGTTTGTGTCATTCCTCCGTCCCATTTTAATACACTAGTGTTTTTTTTACTTTTTGTATGTATTTTAAAATGTGTAAAAATAATAATTTCATAATTTTTCTTTTAAAATTGGTTTTATGAATATTAAATTTTTATTTATTAAAAAGAAGTTTTAAAAATAATTTACAGAACTATATTTTCTATACACCTTAAATTACGAGTAAAAAATCAAAAAAGCTATTAAAATGAGATGAAGGGAGTATAAATATAATTCGATAAATTATTTTTGAAATTTTTATTTATTTAAATAAAAGGCTGATATAGTTTTTATACGTTAAAATACGTGTAAAGAAAATTAATTAGGAAAGGAGTAATATACACCATTAGATTTTAATAATATAATATAAACTGGTTTAAAAAGGCAATTAAATTAACAAAAAAGAGTTATTATGTTGATATTCATGGGAAACAGGTATGATGCGGTCATGTAGATACTATGAGACAAAACAAAGGAGTAAACGACATTGTTTTGTCGATCCATGCTACAGCCTACAAGCCGTGACCCACGTTATGATTCTGAATCCTTCACCTCACTAGTCTGCTAATTGTTTTCATAAAATGGTCAAGATAATTAGGCAATTCTATTCCTACCTAAATTTTCATGCCCTAAAGGCCATTAGTACACAACAACGATGGCGGATGGCCCATTAGGAGAAAACAACATTACAAATTTAGTGATTACCTTTTCTTAAATAAATTATACAAATTATTTCTCTTTTAAATTATTTTAATATATGTAACGTATGGAACAAAATTTTGCACAATATAGGTAACCCAGATCTGAAACACGCAGTGCAAATTTGGCAAATTCTCCAGCTTATAATGCTGTAGCACAGTTCATTTTCAGTTCAATATGAAACTAACATGTTATTCGCGTACATAAAACATTGAGCTTTAAAATAATTCATAGAAAATAAGCTTGATAAATCAACCTTTTAGATTTCTGAATCCAAAAGACAATGGAACTTAAGTGTCACACTTGGGACCATACCTCTGCACTCTTTCATCAATCCAGGCCCTCATATCTGCCAGCACAAGATTGGCATTCTCTTCAGGCTCCCCCTGTATCAATGAGTGACACATTCCTTCATATAATTTTAGCGTTTTATCGACGCTTGCTGCTCTCTCGTATAACATTTTCGATCCTGTGGGACAAGTAACTCCATCTGAGGTTCCGTGGCACGTTAAGAAAGGTGCTGTAACCCTATGGAAGTTTTCCTGAACGTAGTTCGTAACCCTAGCAACTTCCCTCATTGTTCCCACCCTTGGCTTGCCCGAGTATCGTCTAGGATTCCCTGCTATTATCTTTAATCTTTCCACGTCCTTGATGGCCTTGCCCACCATCCTATTGTCCGGCATTACTGCCCACGTGTCTGCCAGCCCAAATAGCAGTCCGTATGCAAACAAATGCACCTTCAACAACACCGACAAATTTTATAAGGAAAAATTCACTTACTTTTCATGACCCAGATCAACTAAAGCATAACCCTTGAAACTTTTACTTGAGTTACTTGCATATTATAACAAAGAGTAGACAGCATATAAACAATAAAAACAAAGAAGTCGAGTCCCTCTGCAGCTTGGAAACGATGCAATCATATAGTAGCGTTTAAATCAAATTGAATACCGGTATATCTTATAACTGTGGCACATAAATAATAATTTCAATCAGAACTACTTATTGGTAAGTAGTATATCAACTGTCAACACAAAGGAGTAATTAATCTTTAGGATTAATATAGTCAAACAAGCGATATAATTCAGTCAGTGTTATATAAACTTCCTCTGTTGTTCTAGAGTGAAATCCGATGTTGTTCTAGAGTGAAATTCGATATTAAGCCTGCATCAAGTTGTCTCAGAAGTATAATGCTACATTAATGTTAGTAACCTCGTTAATCATAATTACCGATCCAGTAGGTGAGTAGAACGTGTACATACGAGTAATAATAAAATTCACACGACTTCGAACAGAAGCCTGCATCAAGTTGTCTCAGAAGTATAATGCTACATTAATGTTAGTAACCTCGTTAATCATAATTACCGATCCAGTAGGTGAGTAGAACGTGTACATACAAGTAATAATAAAATTCACATGACTTCGAACAGGGGAGGAGCTACTTGGTAATGAGGGTACCGGGTAAGGCACATAGTACTAAAAAAATAGAGATTGGCAGTCTAATTTAAGCTCCTCTGACAAAGCGCGCAGATTGAACTCATTTTCAACATTTCTGTGGAGAACCTTCTCAACTATGTTTGTCTTTCAAGAAAACAAGATTGATGAAATGGTCCAAAGATCCAGACCTTGTGTGACGAAAAGGCCTCCATTTAATTTCCATTCTACGATATTTATATATTTTCAGAACTTAAAAAATCTTCCTCCCCCGCCTACCTGAACCATAGATAAAGGTTCGTAATGAATACTGTATAAGCCTGTATGAAGCTGTCTCAGAAGTATAATGCTACATTAATGTTAGCAACCTTGTTGATCATAATTACCAATCCAGTAGAGAGTAGCACATTTATATATAACAATAAAAATTCATGTCAGGGAGGAGGTGTTGGGTTTTGTGGAGTCCATGCACAAACTTTCAACTTTCAAGGTCCCGAAAGGAGTATTCAAACCCTTGAAGTCAGCGGTAAAAAATATTCAAGACCCTGAAATTTTGGTCAAGCCCTTGAAAACGCGATTTTCATATTTGGGTCATGATTTGAATTAGGTCCACTTTCTTCCCTTATAAATATTCTCATGTAATTGTAAAACCCTAATACAACACAATTGTGAGATATCAATACAAAATTAGTGCAAGATTAGTGCGGCTTGGGGAGTAGGAATTTCCGAACCACATTAAATCTTATTTTGTGTGATTGTCGTTTATTTTCTTGTTCTTTTTATTTTTTTGTTCTTGTTTATTCGATTTGGATTTGTTAATTTGAGATCGACAGTCTAAGACGCTCCTCTGACAAGTAGTACTCTGTTTTTCTTTCAAGCAAACAAGATTTGATGAAATGGTCCAAAGATTCAGATGAGGGTCAGTTTTTGACATAAGGGCCTCCATTTAATTTCCATTCTACCATATATATATATTCAGAACTAAAAAAATCACCCTCCCCTGCCTACCTGAACCATAGATAAAACGCTCCACCAAAAATATTTAAGCCAGCTAACTCTAAACCACAAAACAAACCACCGATCTACCCAATCGATCAATCATAATACTACAAATTACAGTAATGGCCTGTTTCCGAACTTAGACTTCATGTGTAATTCTGTATTCGGTTAAATGGCATGTTGGGATAATAAAAAAAATTGATTTGTATTTCATTCAAATAGTAGTATATATTTGAGAATTTGAATTAATAACTAAATTCATGTCATTTCATTTGAATATAACAATCACCCGTTAATTAAATTATAGCAAAAGAAGACTAATTTATTTACCGACACCTCTAATCTATATAGATGTATATAGATCTAGAGAATGTACAAGTATTAGGAAGAGGTACCTTTGACGGAATCATGGACTCGGGAATAACAATCAACGGAGCCGACAAAATCAAGCCCGTCCACAAATCAGGCTGAGACTGAAAATACATGATCAAAGTAATCATACCACCCATAGACTCCCCGAACAAAAACGCAGGCAAGTTTTTATACTCATCACTCGTTCTTACACTAACGAAATAAGAAAGTGAAGTGGCAGCCACCTTGTCCACATCACCTAAATAACCATGCAAGCCTTCAGAACGTCCATGTCCTAACAAGTCAGCAGCAAAAACAGCGTAACCCCACGTAGCATAGTTAATGCAAATCTTCTGAAACAGCCAGCCTGAGTCAGAACCGTAACCGTGTGTCATGAAAACAGTGGCTTTGATGGGAGTGTCATCGCTGATTGGCAAGAATGATTGTGTGAATATCTTGCCGTTGGGTGTTTGGAAATATGATTTTGAGTTTTTGACGCCTTGGGATTTGTAGTAGTCTTCTTCAGGCAAGTCTCCCCAGAAGTTGGCTCCTGCCATTGTCTTGTTTTTTTTTTAACTTGGAGAGATGTAAAGACTTGTTGGGGGATCAAATACAATGAGAAAGGGAGTTTGAAGTCTTCAAGTTTCACCAACCTCTCGGGGGGAATAGCGTGTATGTTGAGCAGTTGGGGGACTGGTAGGTGAATGTTGAGATGACCTGATTTTGTGCGGTGGTGGGGTCCACTATTTCGGTGTTTGGCTAAAGTTAGAACGGATAGGGCCCAACACGGCAACAACGAAATATGGAAATTACATAAAAATTGTGTGTTTATTATATTTATGTATTTTGAATACACGAATATAGAAATGTATAAATATTATTTCTCAAATTTTTTGAATTTCTGGATATTTTAAGTATCAGCCAAATGAGTGTGATTGGATTATTCAAGTGAAAGAGAGTTTCTTCTATCGTCCCAATTTTTGAGTTCGACTTTTACTAACTCTTAAAAAAGATTCAAGTCTTGAGTTCGACTTTAACTCGTTTTAAAAAATTTTGAAAATAAATATTCATTTATAAGACTATAAAGCTGAATTATTTAAAAAAGTTATCAGTCAAATAGTCACTAAAACTCAAGAGATTGTTTAAATAATTAAACGTAGACCACGTAGTCAGAAGTTATTTACAGTTTACCATTGAGGTTTGATTTTTCACAATCATAGTCGAGTCATAAATAAATAGAGTAATTATTAAAAACTTAATTTGAAATTAGAGCATCTCCGATGTTGGTAGCAAAACCTTAGCTAAATAGTCTACGTGGCGTCTTGACACTTTTAGAGAATATGTAAAAATTATAACACTCTAACCTTCTATGCCCTTAGCAAAAAATATAGACAACCATGTTTGGTTGGCTATATTTGTCGAACTAAAAAAACCCTTAAGTATAATTTTATATAATTACAATTATACATAATTTCATTAGAACATATATCAAATCTCTTAGCTAAAATTTTGTATAATCATGATAATCAACCATTTTAGATTTTATCATTCAATATGCCCTTAATAAAGTAGTATTTTACAATTTTCTTTCTCAGGAATAGTACTGTATTTTACAGTTATTTAAAATAAAACACGATTAGGAGAGGCCTACAAAGTACAAACACAGTCGACAAGTCCTTGTCGTTGGTAGGTGAGATGTTTGACCTGTGATGCAAATGCGCCATTTCCGTTACGTTTGCACCGACAAACATCTACAACTTCATGCGTTTACGCCTTTTGCTTCTGAAGTACACGTTTCTTCGTATTTTAATTTAGGGTTCCGCAATTTTTGGTTAAAAATAGATGAAAATTTATTTGAACAATTTTTTAGATAAAACAGAGCTCGTTATACTTTTGAATAATTTTAAAAAAAAAATTTGGGGAAGTAATTACATGTTCAATCAAACCTCATCGAAAGAATTTAACAAATAAAAACCTCAGCAGAAATATTATTATTTTTATATCTCACTGAAAATATATAAATATAAAAAATATTATCAAATAATTATTTAATATATTAACCTAAGTGGCTGTTTAAATTCCCTAAAAAGAAAAATAAAGTTCGTGTTTGAACTTATATATTGGTTTAAATAAAAAGTTCCTCCGAATAAATAATACGCCCTCCGTTTGTTTTTATTTTACGTTTGATTTTTTTACATACATTTTTAAGAGTTTTGACTACATTGTTAAAATTATTATTTTAAAACTTTTTTTTGAATAAAACTATTAACTAATTATGTAGTCAAAATTCTTAAAAATATACGGGGGAAAATGAAGCATCAAATATCACCAAACAGACGAAGTAATGTTTTAAGAAGGCGAACCTGGACCTCCGTCTCTAATCTTCTTCTAGGGCTTTAGATGATGCAGTTTCTTATTTCATTTATTTAGATAGTAGTTGGGCCAGATTCCTGGTCAGTATCTGGGTCACTTTCTATAGGGAGACCTGGGGCAGTCTCTTCCTTGAAGAGGACTAGAAGTGTACTTGGGGTAGATTTATATATGGCTTGTGGGCTGTTACGGGCCCTCGGAAGTGAGGGTCTGCTTACCTTTACTTGATTCAAGTTTCTTGTACGTTAAATAATAAAAATTATACTCGTAGCTTTTTGCTTCTAAAGCGGATTCTTCATCAAATGCTACTGATGCCGTTTGATTTGATTTTTTGACAATTATTTTGAAGCAAAACAATTTTAAATTTAAGACCAAATGTTTTAGACCATGATCTTCCAAAAAGTGATAAATTGAGTCAAATTCGAATCTTTTTTGAAAATTGGATCAAATTCCCGATTTCCCAATCCGAAATAAGTCAAAATAAATTAGTTTAAATGCAACAACTTGGTAATTTACAATTCCATCACATCACTTACTCTTACTTATATACTGAATACATTATCACAGTCTACTTGATGTGAGATTGAGGTATTACAAACTCTTTCTCTTAATTTCCTGACGTTCTCGTCTAGGGCTGCTCATGGGTTGTAAAAACCGACCAAACCGAACTAACCCGACCCTTATTTAGGCCGAACCAACCAAACCCAAATTCAGAATGAGTTATTTTTTTGTTAGGGCGAATAAGTTAGGTTGGGTTAGAGTTTAATAAATTTAACTCTAACCCAATCCAACCCAACCCGTTTACATATAATGCATTTTAATTAAATATTTTCTGTAAATTTGTTTAGTTCTATACATTTTTTGCAGAAAATGTTTTTTGCACTATGTAGATTATGTCCAATTTTATACATTTTCTACATATTTTTGTAGATTTTATGAATATTTTCTACAATAAATATTTTAAACCGACTCAACCCTAAACCAACCCGAACCAATTGGGTTGGGTCAGAATTGGGTTACATATATTTTTTTTCAATTAATGGGTTGAGTTTTTATAAAATCGAATTAATTGGGTTGGGTCAGAGTTGGGTCAAAAACCGACTCAACCCTACCCATGTGCAGCTCTATTCTCGTCTGGTCGAGATCGAATAGACAGTTCATAGGCCCAAATCGTACCTTTTCAGCCATTGTGGGATAATACCGGCGAAATTTGTATCCCCACATTCGGACTTTTGTTCATTATCGGATAATAACACTTGCCCTCGTATTCCTACCTCTGTCAACTTGGCGAATCAAATTTTTAAAAGTCGACTCTAATATCATGTGACAACGCGAATCAAATCTCAGAGTTTTTTTTTGAAAATTGGGTCAAGTTCTGTCTTCCAAATCCGAAATAAATCAAAGTAAGCCGGCACAAATGTAACAAATTTCAATAATTCACAATCTCATCATAAAGTTCAAAAAATCATGATTTATTGGTGTACTTAGTAATAATATTTCTAGCGAACAAATTGTCTCGGTCTACAGTTGGGGGCTACTTATTTTATATATGCAATTATGCTGTTTTGCTTTTATTTTTATGTGATTTATATGCTTTTTGCGATTTCAAATTTGTTTCAATTTACTCATTTCTAATTATAGCATAGTGGCCGTTTGAGATTTCTTAGACTTAAAATAAGTAACTTATTTTATTTTCATTTTTTTTTTTTACATATTTTCATTTTTTTTGAAAGATAAATATTTATTTTAGAATTTTAAAACCAAATATTATTTTCAAAATAAAAAATAAGTTACTTATTTTCAGAAAAAGTACATACATCCCTACTTTTTTTCGGAAATAAGGACTTATTTCCGGAAAAAAGTGGTTGCCAAACAGCCCCATAATCTTCTCACTTAAAAGTAGGGCTGTCAACAAAATTCGAAAAATCCGATATTCATCCGAAATATCTATATTCGTATCCGGAAAAAAGCGGATATTATTCATATTCGAAAGAAACCGAATATTATCCGTATCCAAAAATTCCGGATACGGATATGAATATAGGCACATCTGTATCCGAAAATATTTGTATCCGAAACTAATTATATATAATATATATAAATATATTTTTTTAATATGTATAATATATAATTATATATATTTAAACCCATTTATAGTTATAAGCCTATTTATATATTTTTATACATACGCTTATAGTTATAAACCCATTTAATTTGATTCAATTATATTTTTTAATTAGCTCAACTCTACTGTCTATTTTAATTTAATAAATTAACATATACACTACACATGGTTATACTTTAAAATCTATATTCAATATATATCAATTTATATTTTTATAGTATTTTATGCATTTTAAATCATATCACATATATCACATAAATAATATATATATATAATTTAAAATTTATTCTATTAGTTTTGTAGTGGGTATATATATTCATTAAATAATATATTTATACAAATTTTATATAATTTTAAAAATATTACAGACACATATAAAAATATCATTTGAGTTTAATATTATTAAGATAACAAAATTAGATTGAAAAAATAAATAAAAATTAATTTTTTAAAAAATAAAATAGGTTTAAATCCCTTTAACTCTTAACTCAATTAAAAAAAATTAAATTAAAAATTTAATTTTTTTTAAAAGTTTTTAATATAAATTTAAAAAACTTATTAAAAATCGGATTCAGTATCCGTCGGATCCGGATTCAGATATTATCTTTAAAAATTTTCAGATTCGGATACGGATACAGATATAAATTTTCAGATTCGGATTCAGATACGGATATTGACATATCCGTATCCGAATTATCCGGTTTACAGTTCTACTTAAAAAAGACATTCAAAATTGCAACTAAGCCTAAATTAATCAGTATTTTATATTATATAAATGATCTAATTCAGTAAAACAAAAATTACACTAACATAACTCAATTAATTATTCATTGCTACGATTGTATTTGTGAGACTGAAATCTCATTTACATGAACTATGGAAATAAATGGTGTCAACAACAACGATGTGAGTATGTGTCCACAAGTTTTTTTTGAAGCCTAATTTGTCACAAGTTCAGACCCATAATTTTGATGAACAGTCACGAATGATTCGAGCTCTGTTTAGGACCTTTATGTCGCATCACCCACAGTCTCACACAGTCACATCTCATTATTAAATACCAATATACTTTATGAATTGTTCTATTAACTTTTTATTATATTTTATATCGATAAAAACTAATTTTAAAATTTTTAACTTTTAAATAAAAATAAAATACTAAATTTTAAAAAATTAAATTATTTTTATACACATTTTAAAATACAAAAAAGTTTTTAAAAATACTTCCTCCATTCCATAATAAGTGGCATTTTACAAAAATTAAAAGTAAACTTTGATAACTAATTAATAATTATTATTAGAAATAAAAATTATGAAAAATATATCAATAAAAAATATATTTCATCAACTGTTAAATTAAATTTTTATTTTTATAAAAGTATAAATCAATAATATTTAATTTATGATCAAAGTTAAACAAATTTGATTTTTAAAATTTGCAAAACATCACTTTTTCTCAAACGGATGGAGTAATTTATTAAGAACAAAAGGAGTGGTTTTATTTACATTTATTGGATAGTAGTTGATTCTTCTTTAATATTTGCCGGATCCTTCTTTAATCTCTGCCGCATTAAATGTTCGGTTAAATGGTTTGGAGTTCGTTTAAATGAATATACAAAGCAATGAAGCATTACCGTGTGAACTGTGAAGTTAACAAGAAGTAGAAATTAAATTGTAATTGAAATTATTATTTATTTAAAGAATTTACTATTATCATGTTATTATAACTTATTAAAATACTATATTAAATAAAAAATATATAAATAAAATCTTAAAATTAAAACATTTCTTCTATTAAATTTATTATAAAGTATATTTTTCATGATTCAAAATTAAAATGAAATTACCCAGAACCTTTTTATGGAACGTTATTACCATACCAGTGCCTTGCGTCTCCTTTGGTTTTACATGTTTTTGGGTGACAGTTAAATACTTGGAAGGTGAAAGTCATTACTCATTTAAATTTTAGTTGTCGTATACTGGAATCGGAATCGTGCACAAACTATTGAACAAAAATGTTACGTTTAACAAGGTCAATAGGAGTAATATGCAATGTTTCTTAATAATCGAGAAAGTACATATATTCGGTAAAAAAAACCAGAAGATACATATGCATTTTCGACATATCCCATTAACCGAATTAAATGACCAAAAAAAGAAAGTTAAATTGACAAAAGATACCAATTGGAACCTACAAATGGTACTTTTGATCACGGGTTAATTCGCCCCCCCCCCCCCAAATGTAATTTATTCGCATTCTCAACTCATTTAATAAAAATCAACATATTTTAATATGATTGAAAATAATTTCAAAATGATTATTAATTTTTTTTATCTTAAAATAATTATCATTTTGAATTTTTTACGTAATGTGAGTGTAAAAAAAGTTATTTTACACATATTATTTTTTAATTTTCATTTTTTGAATAAAAATATAATAGTTAAATTATTATTCAGGGGAAAAAATGAAAAAAAGTAATATATTTAAATAACTTTTTTATGCCTCAAATTACAGAAAATCAAGACAATACTTATTTTAGAATAAAAAGAATAATATATTAAATATAACAAAACATATAAAATTTAAAAGAAATTCAAATCCATGATAATTTTAAACGAATAATAAATTTAGGCGAGTCTCAACATTATTACTCAAAGTTTATAAATATTTCAGAAAGATATACAGTAGTAATACATAATAATAATAATAAATATAGAAAAACATGCGTAATGTGAAAAATCACCCCCAGGTAAAACAATCAACCCATAGTCAAGGAGAGTGAAAAACACGCGCGGTAAAAATTGAACCACTACCTCTCCTGCAAAAACGTTCCGTCGTACTGGTGGTGCAGTTAGTGGTGCACATTGCGCACGTTAGCATACATCCCTCTTTCTTTCATTTCTTTCGTTACACGACAATCGATGCAAATATATATAAGCTTATTTTTACCACTCTCCAACTTTTACTGTTTTAAGGTCTGTACATTTCTGGAGCACGAAAACTTTTCATATACATGCGCCTATACTTACACATATACATACATGAATGAACTCAGCATTATTGAATCTCTAAAACTTTGTGTGTTGTGTTTTAGAATTTTTGTTGTATAGTTGTACAACTCTCTAGAAACAAACACACCGTTGATGATTTTCGCGCCATTTTTGTAAGTTTTCGATTGATTATTCACGCCTTTTTTGTGTTTAGTTTTGTTGTTGTGATGATTTTTTTTATAATGTTTTTTGATATGTTTCATATAGACATAAATGAACTCAGCATCATTGAAGCTCAAACACTATGTCTAGTGTGTGTGTGTGTTTAGATTTTTTATATAGTTTTAGAACTTTCTAGAGATAATGATTGAAGATCTTGGCGGCATTTTGTAAGTTTTAGATTGATTATACACGTCTTTCTTGTGTTTAGTTCTGTTATTATGATGCTTTTTCATGTTATGTATGTATAGATTGAAGCATATTTTTACTGATTGATTGTAAGTTGTAACCTAATCTGTGCTATCGGCCTAATTAGTTCAAGTACATTACTGTTTACATATCGTTGATCTCGTTATTTATATAGTATATTTAGTGATTTTAGCATTTGCAGTTGCAGTAGTGTATGTGAGTTTGTGTATGTTTAGGTTTTGATTTTGATGTTTTGATATGTTAGGTTTTGTGATTCCTTGTGAAGAGTTGTGTATAATATTTATGATTGAAGTTTTTGGAGCGATTTAGGCGTGATGTAGTTTGATTTTGTTGCCATGATTATGGTTAATTATGAATGGGAAGTACTGGTGTTGGCTAAACTAATGTTTCCAGAAAGTTATTGCGAGATCGAATCTTTTGTTCATATTCATTCAAAATATATATGGAGTATATAGAGTATACGAATGTACTTGTAACCATATATTTTGCAAATTAACTCAGTGGTAGTTATGTGTGACATTGAATTTCGCTAGCTACATGAGGAAATATTTGTATTTTTGTTTGTTTGTTTGAAGTCTGTTTCTACTATGATCAAGCCAGCTGATTGTTTTTTTGTTATGATAGTTTTACTTTAGGTGATTGTTTGATATTTGTAGCTCAATTCGATGTTTCAGTGCTTGGTATTATACATGTAATGCAGGTGGATCATTGAAGTTGTGATATTGATAATTTTTGCTTTCAAGTGCGTTACATTCTGTTAGTAATTGTCATTTTACATAAAGGTTTTGAAATAGAAATTTATTTGAGCTTGAGGTGCTGCGACTTGGCGTTCGCCATTGATATGTCGACCCTTCAAGAAAAAGCAAGTGAACAAGACAGTCCTGATTTCAAGTGGGGATGCAGAATAGGAAAAGGCGGGGTGAACAAAGATGTGCAGTTTTACAAGTCTTTCACATTTGACGGTGTGGAATATTGTCTCAATGATTGTGTGTATATGTGGCGGGATGAAGCTTGTGAGCTCGATATTGGTAAGCTTGTAAAAGTGTGGGAGACGGCAAGCCACAAAAGAAAAGTGAAGACAGTGTGGTTTTTCCGTCCTAGTGATATAAAACATTGGTTGGGGGATGTTAAGCCACTCGAGAGCGAATTATTCTTAGCTTCTGGCGAAGGAGTTGGCGTTTTTAATATTAATCCTCTGGTAACTGGCTTCTATATGTTCAACATATCAAACATTGTTGGTTTTATTTTTGTTTTTTGCTTATCATTGGAGCTTTTTTTCAAACAAATTGTAATGTGCTGTAATTGTAAGTTCTGCATTTGCGAAACAGTGTATATACTGGTAATGGTTTTCGAGGGTTGCAATTGGGGTTGTAAATGTACTGAGTTTTTCATCAGCAATTTCTAGTTCTTTTGATGAGCTCAGCTAGCATAAGACAAACTTAAATTGAGTTCTATAGAACTTGTAATCTTATGGCCCCATGTTCTCTCAAGGTCAATCACTTGTTTATTTTTTCTCTTTTTAAGTTACAAATCCTCTATTTTTTAAAAAGATTTCATTACCCTTATTGAACTTGTGATATGCTTGTACAACATTAGACCTAGACTTCTGCATGCACATGTCTCATGTTCTAGGAGTACCTAGATTGTCAAACATCGTATCCGTGACCAAATCATGCAATAAGTGGGCCAATATTAGTCATTTTGGAACATCGTTGTAGCCTTGTAGGTAACAAAGACTCTTACCATTGATACTCAGCTGGAGGATTTCTCTGACTGCTACAGGATTTCACCTTTCTCATGCACAATATTATCTTGCCTGTTAGAGAAAACATGTAAAAATACATAAGCCTATCTGCAGCGTGTACAACAAAAGGATGCGAGACTGATTTGGGGGAAGCTACTATGTGCTAAAGACATCTTTCTATAAGTTCATGAGCGTAACACTGCCATTTTCTTGTCTTTAACTATCGCAGGAATCAATATGTGGAAAATGCAAGGTTGTTTGCACATCAAATGATAGACGGAACTCGCAAGCATCTGAAGAAGAATTAAAAATTGCTGACTACACCTTTTCCCGCACATTTGATGTTGGCAACTTCAAAATTTCTGACAAATTTACTGATTCGATTGTGGGACACGAAGGTCAGCTATTTGTAATATACTTATATGGAATTCTTTCTTCCCCTAAAATTTAATATATTAGAAACTGCAATGAAATGTCATTATGTTTTAATTTCACTGGAGTCTGCTTTCTGCAACAGGCCATTCATGTATTCTAATATTTATTCAATAAAATAAACACATTGTCTTGATAACTTGTCATATAAGTAAATATTATAGAAAACTAACAGCAATTGAAATGCAGAGGAGGGTTACCTGAAAGATTAGCATAACTGTAAATGAGTATCAATTGTAAAATAAAGGTTATATGTGCAATCTAAGGCATATGAGTGAGTTGCTTTTACAATTTAAACTTATCATATACCTGTATAATTGTTGATATTTATTGTTCTTCGAAATGTAAGATTTATAGGTGACAACTTCTATACAATGTTCCTTCAAATTTGAAGGTGCAGGGGCAGTGGACATACACCTAAAAATAGTTGTCTATGTATTTTAAGAATCCAACTGTTTGCATGATTAAAATTATTTTTTCTGTGTGTTTGGAAGTACGATAATAATCTCGATTGAACAGTGAAGATAATTCGAATCTTGGTTTGGAAAACAAATGTTTGTAATTTGTATGGTATTACTTTATTTTACTTCTCTTTAAAAGAGCCAATGAAAGAAGGGTACCATGGATATTTACATTCTCTAAAAACTACATTTTCAGTTTGCTTTTTGTACTCCTACCGTGGTTTTTTTAACATATTTTTTCACGCAGTTGAAAATTTCTTCAACAAGAAAATTGATCAGAAGCTCAAAAAATTACATGTCGAGGCACATTTGAATCAGGAAGCGAGGAAAATTGGTATTCCAGCTAGGGTGGTTAGAGACAATGATTCTAACAGGACTGCCAGTGTCAGGCAATTAGAGAAAGGTTATGATTGTATACTTTATACTCTTTTATATTGTGTTTGATTAAAAAGATAGTGCGGTTCTCTCTTGCTCATGATCAATGTACAGATGCCAGTTTGGGTAAGAAGGAACACTTCATGTATAAAAATACCACATTGACAACTAAATCAATCCTTACGACTGCAGGGAATGGTTCAGTGAAAACGTCTTCTTGTCAACTAGTAGCTAAACGTAAAATGAGATATTTGGAAGATTTACCCCGTGCGAATGATTCAGATATTAGTTCATATAAAAAAAGAAAGCTACTAAAAAATCCAGGTATCATGCTGTACCTGTCATTGTTGATTACTGGTTTCTCTTAATCAGGTAGTTATTATGTGATTTGATGCCAAAATTATTTGAACAGTGACATTAGGTTCAAAAGGAGATCCTGCAAATAGGGCCGACCTTTTGCCAAATCTACCTGATCATATACAAAACCTGTTAAATTCCAAGCACCCTTATACCGTTAAGGGACGACTTTTCAAGGGGGAGATTGTTAGCAAGAAAGCAAGTGCAAATCTTGATAGTAGAGCTGATCAATCCGAGCATCAAAAGGGACCCAGAACTCTGTGCCAAACTATTGAGGTTTCTAGAAGGCCAAATGTTGCAAAGGTATGATATTTAATGAGATCAATAATTATTGAAGATCGACTACTAGCTAGAAGTTTGTAATAATTGAGTAATCCTTATTTCTCGAAATTTGCCTCAACATGTACTCGTCAAACCTTTTATTTGAATTTTGAAATCGATTTCTTTACTGTTTTCCTATAAAGTATGATTTTACATTTTTTTAGTAAATAATATTAGCTATTACAAAGTTTTCGTTACTGACTGTTTTAGTAAATGTCATTCTTAATTTTCCATGACTTTGTTCCTTTTGGTACCTTAACACACTTGCAGTACACGTCCAGCCATTTTGTAGCACAACTTTAATAATTCCAACCTGATTTATATTGTGCTCTCTGTATCTGCAGGAGTCAGATAAATGGTTCAAGCAAGAGGTGAGCTTTGCTAGTGTTCGTTTGTTGAGTGATTAACCACTTAAAGCTTGGTGCCAGACTTAGTTCATTAGATTGCATTTGTTTATTATCATTATTATTATTGAAATCGACTCGTGGTGGCATACACCATATGTGTTTTAGTTTCGTAAATTTATATTTTAAGTATGAAATGTATAATAAATTCATAGAAAAGAAAATAGAGAAATCGAAGTTATAACCTATCCCCCAAAACAATAAAACAGAATTAGAGAGAACTGAGTAAAAGTAGGATTGATGCAGTTGTCAAATGTGCTTGCTTCACTCATTAGCTGTAAACCATTTTTCAGGATAATTAAATTGTTGGTTATTATTGGAATATTTTAACTATGAAAAGAGGCATGTTTGGAGTAATAATCGTGAGTAACTTGTGAATTGTGATATAATGTGTTGTCCACCAAGTTTTTAATCCTCTAAAATTATACGTTTTCTACTACAGTGTTCTGTTGTGCAAGCATAGACCGATATATGTTTCCAAGATAATCGTCTCTGTTGTAGCACAGAATCTGCACTTGATAATCATGTCAGTTACTACACTTTTATATGTTTTACCATTTACTTTTACTTTTCCCCAGTCATGGCAGGAAAGGCTTAAGAGAGCTCATGAAACAAACTGCCTAGTCTTGTTAGAAAATCTTGAGCCATCATATACGTCTCAAGATGTTGAGGTATACTTATCCAGATTTGGTGCTTATAACTTGTACACGTGGCAGAATATGAACTATCCTTTCTTTGATAATTAACACACACACACATTTTGTATTTTGACGAGATTCGAACCCTTGACTTCTACTATTAGACCAAGAGGTTATTAGTTTTCCTTCCACATTTTATCGATAAGTTTTGGCCTTAATGCCACCTTTTTAGGTTTCAAAATTCAATATTATGATATAAGGTTAACAACATGCAAGTAACATGAATAATTTCCTAATCTGTTATGCCATGTCTATCTAAAATTAACATTTCTGGGTGACTAATTATTTTGTTTTGTAGAGTGTAACTGTGAATATGAAGTTTTCTTAAAAATTTGTATCTAGTTACTCGGTAAATCTGAATATAGTAAAGTTGCAGGAGCAGATGGCAAAGATTCCCTCGCACTCGTAAATGTCAATTCTAGCCCGTTATTATAAAAATCCAACAGTTAAAAGTTGAAACGATGTCTTCATAAAGTAATTCTAGCTCAACATTATAAAAATCCAACAGTTAAAAGTTGAAACAAAGTCTTGATGAAGTCTATGAGTTAATCAATATTATAAGACTGCAAATGGGAAGCTTACTTCATATCAGTTGTAGGATATTTTAGATGGATGATTATAGATTATTCAACTCTCAAGTTTTTTGGTTAAGAATAGGTGTATACAGCTGTTTATAATTCATATGTATATTATGGAATCCTTTTATGCATTCAGGACATTATTTGGCATGCTTTCCAAGAAAATGTCAGTGCAAAGATGATACAGCGCAACAAGTTCTGTAGCCCACACAATGGTATCACATCTCATTTTATACCAGTGAGAAACAATTTTCAGTTTCTGAATGATCGTTTCTTGCTAATAGGTCAAGCATTGATTATATTCACTTCAAAAGACGTGGCTGACTCAGTTCTGTCAGAGTTAAACAATAGATGCTTAATGCTAGATGATCAAAGGTGATGATGCAAATCGCCTAGAATAACTAGTTTGGCTTCTGTCCTCTCCCTTTTCTCACAATTTATACACCAGTTTTAGTATCTTTTTTGAAGAATAATACCTTTATACAACAGGCAAGTTATAAATTCTGTTTACAAGAATGCTAAATCATATTACAATAGGTTAATTTTAATGTAACTATAGGCTATAGCTGCACAATCCTACTGTTCACACAAGTTCCCTCCTAATCTTCACAGTTGATTGAAGGTATACTAAAACTAAAACAAGTCAATTTATGTTATACTCAAATACAAGTTCGCTATTCCATCTCAATGTCTTTACTATTGTGGACCTGCTAGCGATTTGTAACAAAACACTAGTATTTTTGTATTGGCTTATGATAGGGTGTCGAAGGATCTCTACCAACTATAATCGCAATTAATGGTTCGGTTCGTTGTAATAAACACTCAAATTTTATGATGTTAATGTGTTTTTCTGCAGGCCAGTTGTGGCTCGCAGGAGAAATCTACAGCATCCAGACAATCCACCCAATTTTTTTGGCCATCTATACATGTATAGGCCTAGATATCAAAAGCAGAGGGATGCGGTAATTTGTACTTCCCTACATCTCTCTACTTATCATTGCCTTGTGGTGTTCTCTAAGATGAAAGTTCCATTTGAATTTTTTATGCGGGGCATGGGAAATTTTATGTATATATATATATATATATAGGTTGAATTCAATGAAGTACTCTTAAATGGAGTACAAATCGGAGACCTATATGTCAATATATCTATTATATATATATATATATATATAATTTTTGGATTCATATTTTGATCTATTATTATAAACTACACCTTCATAATATTAGTCGTTTTGAATTTTGGCACACTTTTAGTATATTAAATTGGATCCTTATATATATTTTGGTGTTTCCTTTCTTTTTTATTTCTATAAATTGCACAGCAAAACTAAGACATAAACTAAGACATGAAGTTGTATAAGGTGTACTTTTTAGAGTGCAAGGTATAAACTACCTTTAAGATTTCAAATGCCTCAAAATAAATTAATTAAATACAGTGTTGTTAAAATCGCGATTAATCGCGGTTCACGAGTAGGCGAAAAGGTTTCGCGAGTTGCGTATGAGCGATTTAGTGCGATTATCAAATTGACATAAAATTGCGCTTGACCCGCGAGCCCGCACTTAACTCCTTATTGTATACTAATGTAAAACATTATAAATTAATTGATAATAAGACATTTATAAACAAAACTAAATTGTCATAAAAGAGTTTCTTCTTCTTCAATTCTCATAGATGAAGATGATTATGAGGAAGCCAGGGAATTTGATGGAACTGAGCTTGAACTAAACGATCTGGAAACCTTTGACTTACTAAATGTTATCGATTTGACAATATGATACTTTTGTGTGATATTTCTACTATATTTGAGACTTTGTATTATGTTTGAACTAATTTAAGTATTATTCTATTATTAAATATTAGAACAAATATTTTCAGAAGTATATAGGTATAAAGATAGATAATTATATAAATAATTTCATTTTTAGCAAAAAATCATGCGAGTAATCGCGCGCTTTGCGAGTGACGCTTCAAAATTGGATCTTGTACTTTTTTCGATTTTGCACATTTCACAACACTGATTAAATATAATAAAGTGAGGTGGTGCAAGTGTTTGACTATTAATTGGAACAGAACAGAGGGAGTGAAAATTTTATCAGCATCATTTCCCCCGTCTAATTAGGTATATCACTTATCAGCATAAAGTTTTTGTTTATACGGAATCCATTGCATAATCAACCAAATGTGAATTTTCTTTTGTGGGCATGAGAGGGTATTCAATTCTCATTTCTTTTCCTGGGACAGAATGCAGTGTCAACATCACATTACGCCCAGCAAAATACCTTTGAATATGAGCTGGCCCTGCAATGGTGGACATTACAAAAGAAATCAACTTTAGTGTGGGATGCCTTGCACAAGGTAACTTTGAGGCTTAATTGCATGTTAAGTATTTAATTCTGGCTCATTTTGGTTTCTAATCTTTTGATTTAACAATCTTTTGATTTATCAGTGAAATCTCAACTATTTACGTTATTGTTTTTTGGCCAAAAATTAATGGAAATTTGAATGGAAAATGTCACATGTTTACGGAAAGTTATATTTGGTGATTAAGTCGTCTTTTTAGAAATCGTGCAAAATATTTGACAAAGTCACAAAAAACGTAATGTTTTTTATGCTCAAAAATATATTCTATTGGGCCGCAAGCAAATCTTAACTACACAATAATATATGATATTGTTTGCTTTGGGTCAAACCCGCACGGATTTGTATTTAGGCATACCCCAAAAGGTCTCATACTAATGGAGTTAATTGATTGCTTATATACAAAAATATTTTCTCTTGCCTCCTCGATGTGGTACGTGGGTTGTCACTACCCAACATATTCTGTTGCCAAGTAGACATCACTGTGTACAAAGTTGAGGTTCAATTGAAACAAATCAAAAGATAAGGAATTTAGAACCATGTCAAGACAACTACAGAGTTAATATAGGAAGTACCTGTATTCCTAATCTTTATCATTGTTAGGTCTTTACTTTATATGCATCAACTATATCAAGGTGGCTGTATATATATTTTGTTCACACCTTTCATCCTTTCAGTATCAAGCGAAGGAGATGAAAGTGCATGCAAGTCAATTGAAAACTCATAACACAATCTGAAGCTCTGATAATCTTCTTGTGGTTGGCCATGTCAATATGCACTTTTTTAAGAATGGACACTTTTGATCTTGCTGAGGGGTTTCGGAAATTTGGATTGTTGTATTTTCTGGTCAAATGATCTGTTAATAAGTTGCTTTTGGCCTCGTAGTGAAGTAATCTATACAGAAATTACCAACCGAGAATTTAGAAGTTGTAATCAGGTGGCCCTTTTTAAATGGAATTTGATCACCATGAACACAGAATTGTACAATTTTTGTAAAGTTTGCATGACTGGTATTATACGCTTTTACATACACATCTCCAGACTTTCTTTTGCCACCGGCATACAAGCAGCATGGTATCTGATAATATTAATCTGAGATTTCTCTGTTATTTTTCCCATGACTTGGGTTTTATGGATTCAATGTCGGAGAACTAATGCATATCAACTTGTGCCGGTAACAGTAAGTGATTTTTTTAGCGAAAACCGTGTAAACTTTACTAAATTTTGTAAAAATATAATAAAAAATGTTTAAATATTTTTTTTATTAAGGTTATGCACTGCTTTTTTGCATTTTTTTATGATGATTGTGTAGAATTTAATAAAAGTTTTTACGCTAAATTTTTTTCCAATGTTACCTCAATTTATGGATGTATTTTTAAATTTAGTAATGTAGAATTATTTTAGACAAATTTGACTTTAGTTTTCGTCACAATTTTTCAAAAGAAAAAATGAGAGAGCGTAATTTCATTTTTAATTTGTTAATTAATTTTATAATTAAAATAGATAAATAATGAGATATATATATATATACATAAGTATTATCTCATATATATAATAATAATTATTTAATTTGAAAAATATATATCTATTTACAAAAATTGTATAACAATATCAGTAAATTTTATTAAAATATTAACTAATTTTGTTAAAAATTATTTCTCTCAACTGAGTAAGCCTCGTATATTTCCTGAGTTCTCCAAATTGTTTATTTGGTATGTGCCAAGCATAATTTGGTTATGTTTAAATAGAGTCTTGACCTCTAACATGCGATTGTGTAAATTATTTATTCGCGAATAACATAAACATATGAAATTTTTATGAATTCAGTACCATCCGCATTTTTTGCGGGACTAACTAGATTTTCGCATTGCACGGACCAAGACCCGTTTAAATGTACATACCAAAAAGAAAGAAATTAATATACATACTCATGTACACACAAAAACTATATACAACCAGGAACGGGAACGTAAATTTCATCACTCACCGAAAACTCATTCACTTGACAGGCTCTCTCCTCAGTTCTCCCTGAAATCCAAACACACACACACAAAAAAAACAAGATGGCAGAGAATTCAACACAATCATCAGGAAAACAAATCCAATCATCAACCTCAATCACAATGGACCCAATTATGATTACTCAACAACACCACCACCAAAATCAAATTACAATTTCTTCTTCAAACATTAACAACAAGAATAACAATAATAGTAACAATAGCTTAGCTGCTGCTGCTTCTGCTTTACAATCCCCATCAAATTCAATTGATCTCCCACAAATTACTTCTTCAAATCAACAACAACAACAACAATTCAATTTACAACAACAGAATAATCTGATGGGGCCCACCTCTAATTTTCAGATGCACCCATCAATGTCTAGGTTACAACAACAGCAACAGTACAGTTTAGCCCCCGCTCGTCAACAAGCTGCCGTCGCCGGAATTTATGGTCAGATGAGTTTCGGTGGCAATGCTTCTCAGCAACAACAGAAACATAATACTAATACTAATACTAATAATCAACAACAGCAAATGGGTCAACAAATGGGTCAAGCGGGTAATGCTAATTTAACCCGGTCAGGATTAATGGGTGTTCAAACTGGGAACTTGCCTATGTTACCTGCTCAAGCAGCTGCTCAGCTCAATTTGCAGTCCCAACTTCTAGCTTCGGTATAAATTTAGTTACTATCTTGTTTTACTAGTTTCTTGAATTTCTTTGACTCGAGTTTGCACCTTTTTACTCATCATTCACTTGTTTCGTACTTGGGTTTGTAAGTTGTATATATTATTGAAAATTCTACAGTTATGTCTTGGTTCACTGGTATCACAGTCACTTTGATAATTGATTGAGTTACATTGCTTCTTCGGCCTGAACCGAGGAATCCCTGATCTTTCACTCCAGCAGGCTAATGTTATTTGTAACTTAAATTTCCCTCACAAGTTTTGGCTTCCATATGATAAATTTTGTGCAACTTTGTTCGCCACGATGTTCATCTTGAATTTCATGTTTTTTGAATATTAAATGTGTTGTTTGTATCAAGAATATTGTGGCGGGATAACTTGATTTTGAAAAAAAAGCGTTCACTTTAGGCTTAGTTTGTGGCTGTTTCTCGTAACTGTATCTATAGATATTATAAAAGTCATCACAATGGACTTATATTTCCAGCTATATTCTCTCTGATATGTTATTATATTGAGACTATTTGTTTGGAAACGTATTTTCTCAGACACGTGGAATATATTGAGACTGTTTGTTTGGAAATGTATTTTCTCAGACACGTGGAATATCTAGATTCAGTATAAACTCTTCACCAATTGTGTAATATATCTTCCAGTTGCATTTAATCAATTAAGATTTTCAGTTGTTTTTGTTGTGGACATATTGATGCAGTAGCTTTGCAAAATTCTTTATTTTGACGATTTGTTTCTAAGACAAGTGGAGTTTCAATGTAGCCAAGGCAAAAAACTGGGTTAGCACAAGCAGGGACACAATTCCATCCTGGGAATTCTTCCCCACAGTCTCTGCAGGGAATGCAAACAATGGGGATGATGGGAAATTTAAACATAGGCTCACAAATCAGAGGGAATGGGTCACTAACATACACACAGCAGCGTCTGAACCAAGGACAAATGAGGCAGCAGTTGTCCCAGCAAAATCAACTTAACTCAACACAGGTATCTTTTTTGACAAAATACTATGTTTTTGTTATACATCATAAACTCTCGTGATCTTTAATGAAAGGGATGAATTATTTTCTTGGCCAAACCGGCGTCTATCTGAATTTTCTGTCATTTCAATCTGCATTTATTTAACTGCACATTGGTATATTGTTTTTGTATAATTGTGACAATTTATTCGGTAACAGAATGTTCCATTTATCAGGAAAGACAATAAATTTAGCATGCTTATCCCCTTGACACTCTTAGAATGTAAATTAATAATTATTGTATGAACTAGTTATTTCAATATCGATTGTTGTACTAATGGCACTTTTGGAGCTTCTTTTAACATGAAGAAGTGGTAAGCACGTACATATCTGGAGGGTTCCATTTCATGTATTTTGGTGGATTTTACAATTAGAAACTCAGCTCTTTCAGGAGGCAAAGTGGTCGTCGACCAAACCTTTACTCCGAGTGCTCCTGTTTCTTTGTAAATAACTTGGTTATGAGAAGCTGAAAGGATATAAATTAATATGATATCCTGATTTGTTCGTGTAAAGTGATGTATATTGTAGAATTGATGAGAGGATAAAATGATAAAATACTTCTCGAAGAATTGCTGCTTCTGTTATCATGATAAAGCATAAACTTTATTTTAAGAACATCTTGAATCAGGGGCGGACCTATAGCCTTGGCTATGGGTGCCCAGGCACCCACTCAACTTTCTACAAAAATAATATTATAACTAATTTTTAATAAAATTTATATTAAAATATAATACAAAGAACCATTAATCTTAGAAATTTAATAGATAAAAATCCAAAAATATTAAGAAAATTAAAAATTTTAATATAAATAACTACACAAAAATTAGTACATAAATTTTTATACAAATATAAATTTAAATATATATTAAAAAATCTGTATTTCATGGAAAATAACTATAAAATGTAAAAAATATTTTCTATTTATATAAATTTTACATTTTAAAATATTATTAAAAATTTATTTAAATATTTATACAAGCTATGAACCCACTCAACTTTATTCCTGAGTCCGCCACTGTCTTGACTCGTGTTAGGTTATGTTTCAAGTAGCTTTATCTTAATCAATAATCTGTTTCAATGAGAGTTTCAGCCCCCAAACAACCCACAGAACAATTTTCTTCTCATTTTGAAATCACTAATATTATATATGTTTATTGTATTTTTTATTACTGTAGATTTCTTTAGCTCCTCGCATGAGTCGCACCTTCTCTTCCCAGTTTTGGTCTTGCAAATATACGTTGTCTTCTCTTTTAAATATTCATCTTGCACGAGATATTAAGAGTTTGTATATATTGACCAACTTATTCAAGCGTTACAAGTAATAAATAAATGTGTTAATGCTCCACAACTGGAATTTTTGGAATATCTTATCGTAAAAAAATTAGCGGAATTTATTTAATATTCTTTTTTTGGATATTAGTAGGTAGAAAAGTCAACTTTACGTGGAAAAGTAACTTAGCAGCTAAGAGCGCTGGAAATTTAAGATGCAAATATCACAAAGTAGTTTCTAGTTAATTGATTGTGGTGGTTACACGTTATATCAAAAGGCAAAACGGTACTGCTTTTTGCTGACCACTTTCTACGCGTATTCTGCTTTTTTCAAAGTTTGTAATAAATGCTATTCTTGTCTATGGAATATAAATTCATTTAATGCATATCCGCAGAGATTTCAGGCACAAAGCCTAGGGAGGACATCCTTTATAAACCCTCAGTTATCCGGGTTGGCTCAGAACGGGCAACCAGCCTTGATCCAGAACACATTGGCACAACAACAGTGGTTGAAACAGAGGCCTGCAATGTCTTCACCTAACTCACCTTCATACCGTCTTCAGCATCAGAGGCAGCAACAAGCACTTATGCAGCAACAGATGGGTTCATCTTCTCAGATGCAGCAAAATTCTACCGCATTAAACCAGCAGCAGTTGTCCCAAATGGTACAGCAACAGCAATCAGTGGGACACCTGCAGCTGCAGCAACAGCAACAAGCCATACCACCAGCTCAACAACAAATTTTGCATCATCAACAGCAGCAGTCTCCTAGGATGGCAACACCTGCTGGTCAAAAATCTCTAAGTCTAACTGGATCACAACCAGATGTTACTGCATCTGGAACAACTACGCCAGGTGGGAGTTCAAGCCAAGGGACAGAGGCAAGCAATCAACTTCTTGGGAAGAGGAGGATACAAGATTTGGTTTCACAGGTTGCTTTTATATGCTTTGTTTTTTACCCTGATCCACAACCTAAAACTACCGTTTTAAGTTATTAGTTTTTTTTGGGCTATGGTCGAAAGGATGAAACGCCTTAATCTTTTTTACTTGATCGACTTCAGATTCTTCTAGCATAGAGATGGAAATGGGTCGGATCGGATTGGGTTTGGAAAAATCCCAATCCAAACCCGATCCCGATCCGAACTCGGAAAAAATCCAAAACCCGAACCCGATCTTACGGATTTTGGATCGGATTCGGGTTTATCCGAAACCCGGAAATTGTTAGATAAAATCCGAAACCCGAACCCGAAACCCCGACCCAAAAATTCAGTATTTTTTTTATAAAATATATAATTATATAACATATATGTATATTATGTTGTATTATAATATCTTATAAATTATGTGTCTCTCTCTCTCTATATATATAACATCGGATTTTTTTTGGGGTGTCGATTCGGTACACCTAAAATCCAAATTATTTCGAGTTTGAAAAATAAATCCAAATCCAAATACAAAATTGTGGGTTCGGTAAAATCCAATCAGGTCAGAAGAGATCGAGTATCTATCAGATAGGATTATGTTGCCATCTCTACTCTAGCAATCCCGTTGTTAATCTTTTTCTTCATTGGAGAATGGAGATACATCCATCTTAACTTAGTATTGATGAAGGTTGATACTGCCAACTTCAGGACTCTGATTTTAAATTTTTAATATATCATTGATCTCCATTTAATCGATTTCAATGTCATTTGGTGTTTAGGTGGACCCACAAGCAAGGTTGGACCCTGAAGTGGAAGATCTACTCTTGGAACTTGCAGATAACTTTATTGATTCAGTAAGGCTTGCTTAATTTAACTTCAAAATTGTGGTGTACATCTATCCATATTAGTGACTAGATATGCAAATTTTGTAACTTGGGAAGTGGATGAAACTTACTTAAAAAAGTCACATTTGAGAATCTAGCAATCAACTAGCAAATTTAGATATTAAATATAATGTTCAAATGTATCAAAATATTATTATTAACATAATCGTACTTCGAACTATGGTTCTATTTTAGATTAAAATATATGTGCACTAAATTAAATAATTTAAGAGTTAATTACAAAATGCATCCCTTTGGTTTGGGCAATTGCATTTTTAGTCCAATACTTTAGATAATTGCAGTGTGCATCCCACAACTATTTTGGGTGCTGTACTTTACACCTTTCCGTTAAAATGTCAGGGGTAGTTTAGGAAATTATGCACCCTTTCCGTTAAAATGTTAAGGGTGGTTTAGGAAATTAAAAATATTTAATTATAATCAGACCTTTATTTAAGCTTTTGACCCTCTAAACAATATTTTCTGGAAAAATTTGAATAACGAAAGTTGTAGAGGACGAAAAGATCTTTTCAAAACAATAAGGCTCAAATTTTTCAGGATTATAACGAAATTGGAATTAAATAAAACCTACGCTTAATGAATTTGTAAATTCTTTTTGACCATCTAAACGATATTTTCTGAAAAAATTTAAACAACGAAAGTTGTAGAGAACGAAAAGGTCTTTTCAAAACAATAAAGTTCAAAATTTTTGGGGGAATAAAATAAAACAACGCTTAATAAATTTGTAAATTAAAAAATTAGTTCTAAATATTTTTTACTATTTGAGAATAGTTCAAAACATAATATGAGGAAACATCATGAACGAAATTTATAAACAATTAAAAATGATTCCGGAATAATAAAAAATCATCGAAATCCGAATTGAATTGAATTTATTATGAATTTTACAAGATTACTAATTTTGTAATTTATTTAAAAAATTATAACAATGATTCAGAAAATTTTGAAGCTTATTGTTTTGAAAAGATCTTTTCGTCTTCTACAACTTTCGTTCTTTAAAATTTTTCAGAAAATATCGTTTAGAGGGTCAAAAGCTTAAATAAAAGTCTGATTATAATTAAATATTTTTAATTTCCTAAAATACCCCTAGTATTTAACGGTAAAGGTGCAAAGTGCAGCGCCCAAAATAGTTGTGGGATGCACACTGCAACTATCGAAAGTATTGGACTAAAAATGCATCTGGCCCAAACCAAAGGGATGCATTTTGCAATTAACTCATAATTTAATTTATAGTCTGTATTCAAAGTTGAAAAAACAAACATTCTCCTGATCAGCACGGGGTACACAAAATTCATGTGAATTGTGATTGGATTTGTTAAGATTGTTGCAGACGAATGGTAAGTAAGTGCTTTTCTTCAATAGATGGATTTTTCATGCACGTTTGTATTTCATATTTTTTTTTGTAATTGTAGTGCATTTGACAGTCTAGAAACACCAAAATAATATTCACCACTACACAAATCAATTTTGTTGTGATGTGTATTATGCATGCTTCTGCGCAATTACATTGTGTTACAAAGTGCATTCTAGCTCCAACGGGAAAGTCAGAAAACATAAATTTACAAGTTATAATCATGATCAATGTGGCGTCTCAAAATAAACATTCATTGTTGTGGCTTTTGCAGGTTGCTTCATTTGCATGCACTTTGGCAAAGCACCGTAATTCTTCAACAGTGGAGTCTAAAGATGTATTGCTACACTTGGGTATGTGCTGCATCTGAGTTAAATTATATATATTTGTGTGTATTTGTTTAGTAGTATTCAACCCTAATGCGGTGTCATTCTCAATTCAGAATGGTTATTTTATAGTGTCACTTTTATGAAATGTTTCCACATATTGGAGGGAGTATTATTTTATAGGTTTACAACTTAATCTGATGCAATTTGAGATGAGTTACTTATATTCTTAATAACTATATTTTTAGATATAACTTAAGCGTCTACACAAACATTTATACTCCGGGTAATTTCATCTATATAATGCTGCTTTTCTGTGCTGTGGTTTTATCTTTCGCATATTTTGTGTTTTTCTATCTGGTGATAGTGTGATACTACGTCCAACACTCCAACTCTACTTTAATTTTTTTCCCTTGTCTCTAATAAAAGCTTACTTGATGTTGTCCCTCTCGCTCTAGAACTGTGTGTGTGTGTGTGCGTGAGGGAGGAAGGAGGGAAAAATTGTGTGTAATGCATTTCTTCTTCTTCTCCCTTTTTTTCTTTTTAATATTTGCGCCTTCATAATGAAATTTGAGAGTATTTTAACTTGAGGTTATTGTGGTTTCGCATTCATATAAAAAGTTTAGCATTAAAAATTCTCATCCTCAACTTTTGTGGTAATATTGTTTTATCTTTGTTGGATCTGTAGTCGCTCAATGTGTTAGAGGTATCTCTAGGATCTCAGTATTTTTTACGTGGATCACACGTTTCTAGACTGAATTTGGGTCATGTAACCATTCCATATACTAACTACAACATGAATATATATCTGATCATTTTTATGATCTCAAAATTACTTGTAGAAAATAGGAAGTTAACTTGTCCCTCTTTCCCCACTTGGTGAATTTATACTTGGTTGAAGATGAGATGTGGAAACAAATTTGGTCGCATTCCAAAATCAGAAATTTACAATATTTTACGATTGATTAGTATTTATACTTGTATTGCATGGATTGACCCTCCATTTTTTCTTACTGTGCAGAAAAGAATTATGGTCTGACTATTCCTGGGTACTCAAGTGAAGAGGGGAAGCACCAAGAAAATGATGTAAGATCTAAGTTCAGAATATCTTTCACTAGTACAATAGTTAGCTTTTTATCACCATGGGACACCATAAATAATTGAAAGATTTAGGCAACTACCTTATGAATATACATTGGTGCTAGTGTTTATATTTCCAAACTTTGGCCGGACAAGTAGTAATCATCTTGCTCCATTGGGTATATATTAAAGGTGAACTTGGTTGTCAGTTGTACAGTTTTGCAGGAATCATCATTCTTCGTCTTTTGACATACTCTTTTTGTTTCACATTTCTATTCCTTTGTCAAGTCACTATGTTAGAATGATAAGCCGTTCATTTTGAACATTGTATGCAATATAGTAGCTTGCAATTAAAAAAATTATTTCAAGGAAGCATTATTGATATTAGGCTTGATTATACTTGCAGTCATCAAGTCATGCCCAAAAAATTCGTCTCGATAAGGTGAACTCTCTTTTTACCTTCAGCATTGTCTAATTCTCTCATTTGAATCTATTACTTGCTGCAACAACTATTGATTTAGATAAGCTCTATTAACTCAGATACGCTCGTTGATGGAATCCTCAAACTCTGGCACAAACGATGCTAACGAGGTGACTGGACAGAGGAGCAGCAACTCTGTGGGTGCCAACCAATTGATGAGGCCTTCTAGTTCATCAGATCAGTTGGTTTCTCAAGTGCAGCAGCAACAGATAAAAAGGTTCGATTACAACACATGTGTGTTCATAGTCATATTTCTAGTTATTAAGTAGAACTTCATAATATTTTAAACGGGAAAAAGGAGGGGGGGGGGGGTATTAGAGGATTCAGAGCTATGTTAATTTTATAACATGAGTGTTTAATCTCTGTTGCAGGTTTGGTACATTGGACGAGTGATCGAACTGGGTAATTGCGTGAAGTTTTTCACAATGGTGGCTTGGAGTTTGACATTTCTTGTTCAGTTGTTGGATTGTAATAAAAAATCAGCTTAATGAAGCTAAACTGCCTAGTTCTGGGTGCGATAGTAACAGGGATATGCTCCTGTGGATATTAAATATAAAGTTGCGGGTTTATACTTATTTGCTTAATTGCCTTGTTAGACTTGTTCTTATCGTACAAGTTTGCCTGCCAGGCCTCGTGCTTTTTTAGAAAAAACTTTTAAAAATTATGCTCTTGTAACGGTATTGTTTGTGTTTTTAATTATTCTTACGGTGGTAAGATATATATATCTATTAAACCCCCGTTGCCACCTTAACTAGGAGGATAGCTGTGCCCTGTGCCCTGTGCCTGTGCCTGTGCAACCCCCTCCCCTTCCTATATTTTCTTCTGTTGGGTTTGGATTTGATTGTGGGTCTGGTTCGGATGAGATAGGTTTCTGTATTGTGGTGGAAATCAGTTTTTTGGGAAAACTAGACCAGGAGAAATGTGGGACGACTACAGGAAGAAACAGACCATGTGATATTGGATTTCCATCTCAATGCTCTCTCGTACAAGTTAACCACACCCTGAATGCAGATACCACCAGTTACTATTAGTTATGGTTGTTGAGTTATGCTTTCGATGCACAATATATTGGTTAAATCTTACTGTATGCCAATATTTTTATTTAAAAAATAATATATACAAGTATTTTTTTTCTTTTTAATTTGAAACTACGTGCACGAGTTAGTAAACACGGGTAACATAACAGATTTCTTGGATACTGCATTATTTCAATATTGTTTATCTCCGTCATCACAAGTATCTTGTGCTTAGTAGAGCTTCACCCCTACTTATAATTGCCATGTAGGTAATGGAGGTATGGCGATTTGTACACGTGCACAGAAAATAGATGACAATTAAGTGATCTGAAACGTTTTATAAATAGAATTAGCTATGAAATAATGGATTGTGCATCGACAACTCTTCCACACTTTATTTTTATGAAACCTAAATCTCTATCATAAAAATTTTACACTCAATATTTTTAAAATCTTTCGATGCTACTTGTATTATTTTTATTTATTTATTCCGTTGCCCAAAAGTCCCAACCAACGAGAGGTCCACAACATTATAATTCATGCCATCCTTAACTTATAAAGAACACATTAATTACTGTATAATTCAGGTCACCCTTCTCGGATGCTAACCGCATCGGATAATTAAGCATATATGCATCTGGGATGATATCACATGATTAAAAATAGCCCATAGAATTAAAACATTAAAATCGCTTGTGCAGTACACGAAGACATTCACACAAATGTACCGAGTGAGCTAAGCTAGCATTATCAAATAAAGCTAGATTTCCCCCTCAGTTCTGAATGACCAGCATACCATTATTTAACAAGGAAAAAGAAATAACTAAAACAAGCATAACCGACAATCACACACACACACACACACACACACATAGACATTTAGTCGGTGCGAGTGGTTGTAGTAGTCTTGTCCTCATTAGCCGCCCCGCCCATGCCAAGCGTATTCTTAACAGCTTCAGTAGCACCCTGAGCCATGCCCTTCACTTGCTCAGCTGCAGAAGACATGAGCCCACCAGTCTTGTCTTTGGCTGCCTGACCAGTTTCACAACTCTTGTCCCTGGCCGCACCAGCCTTGTCCGATACATAGCTTCCTGTCTGGTCCTTGGACTCCACAGTTCGGTCTCTTGCAGATCCAGCCATTTCTGAAGCCTTGTCCTTGGCTGCTTGGGCCTTGTCCCTTACTGCATCAGCCATCTGCCCTGTCTTCTCCTATTACACACATACATGCACAATCATTATCACTATATATAAAATATATGCATAAACTATTAATATTTCGAGATTTACATTATAGATGTATATATATGTGTACCTGAGCATGGCCTTTGGCTTCACCGGCCTTGTAGCTCTGATCTTGATGAGATGCCATTGATGATATTTTGTCGGTGAAATGAGCTTGATAAAAGATGAGTGTAAGTTGCGAGATGTGAAAATGTTTTGATAAGTATTTGAAGATTGAATAATGTTTTGATGGAAGGAGGTTAGTTTGCATGGCCTTATATAAGCCCTGCAAGTGTTTTTTAAGCAGGGCACGTGTCCTCAACTCTGATGCATGTAAGGACACGCGGCGATTACTTGTTAGGTATGGCAATACATTGAATTATTTATTATTCGAAACAACTTTATTTTACTAATTAAGCGCCGTGGAGGATAAGAACAGTGGCTTTATAGCATGCACCCAGCACCGATATCCAGGGGCGGACCTACCCGACGCTTAGGTCTTGGCCCATTCTCAAATTTTGAAATTAAGTTAATAGTGTCATAATTTCATTGTTAAATATAGTTTGCTTGACTGGTTTTATGAATTTTTTCATCACTATAACCGGTGTTCGAGTCCCTTCACTAACATATATTATTTATTTACGTATTAACTATGTTAAAGATGTATGTGACCCTCCCATTTATTTACATATTAAATATGTTAAAGATGTATGTGACCCTGATATATGAATTTTTTTTAATCCGCCACGCCGATGTCACAGCTTGACTTTGGTGAAATCAGCTTCTTCAAATTATTTTAATTTCAAAGTATATTATTAAATCACCGTATGCATTTAGATATACTTTTCATTTCATATCGTAATTAAGAACAAATTAAGAATACATGAAAATTTATACATTCATTCAAAATAAATGTATTTAAGTGGCTACTCGTTGGTTTTATTTAGTGGTGGTCCCTGTGGTGCATGCATGATAGGAAGATGCCTCTGGATGAGACACGTATCATCTTACCTGCCACGCGCCAGAACCATAGTGTTAAATGCTGCTACGTACAACTATGAAGCTATAAAACTTTTTATTTTTATATATGTACGTATATAGCTAGTGGTTTTTATAATTGTATCTAATTGTGATAAACATTATCCTCTTTTCTTTTTTTGAACAAATATTCATTATCCTTTTGAGGTGACATATTATATTATAATTTTACATTTGGGGGACTTTGAGTTATTTTGTGATTTTCTTATATTTGTTTGATTTTAAAAGGGTATATTTTATGCTTAGCAAAAAAAAGGTATATTTTATTTGATAAACTAATTTAAAAATCGTCGAGATTGTGGTATAACACGTTTAAACCAAATCTTGTTTCAATCAACTTTATTTAAAATAATAATGCAAGTACTTTTTCTTTTTTTTGGACAAACAATTCTAAAATTTTAATAGCTTAATTTAAAGGCTTTTAGATGAGTGCTGTATTTTGTAATTTGAAAGTAAATCACTTTGTATAATCGAGTAAAACCTACAATTTAAATCAAGAAATATTTACGATTCTGACTAAGACATCTGATCAAACACTAAAATTAACGATTCTGTAAGGATGGCAACATTTGATTAGGTTATTACAGGAAAATTTGTACATAAATGGATAATTAGCATATTTCTGTTTTTGACCGAGCAAAACGGTGATTATGTGCTTGACATGTGTTAGAATGCGCACGCTGTGAGGTATGCTTTCATTACTTCAAACTGTGGGTATATGCGTGTGCTATGCTCTACATTTATATGCATATATAGAGCTAGAGTTCACATATGTTAAGAAAGCTGAAGAATTTTAGCTCGTTTTTCCTATGTTGAGAAAGAAAATGGCAAGCCACGACACCATGTACAGCTCTGATGGTGCTGCAGGACAAGCTCAGGTGATCCGCTCCAAATAATATTAATCCTTGACAATTCAGATCATATAAACAAACGCGCGCGTGTGTGTGTGTCTTTTGTTGTTGTTGAATGCTTGATTGCACCTGTTTGATCTTATTGTTCCCGTAAATAACTTCTTAATCAAATATATGTATCGATTATCGTAAACAGTTGAGGAGGGACGACCATACGGCTCAACCTGCTAGCCAAAACACTAATTTCCTTAACCAGGTGCACATCTATCCATCTATCTATCTATCTATCTATCTATCTATCTATCTATCTATCTTTCAAAATCTTCAAGTAATCGTCGCTTGTCACAAATGCATATACATCTTATTGAATTGGCAGACGGGAGAACAAGTGAAAACAATGGCGCACGGAGCAGCCGATGTAGCATCAGGAGCAGTCCAGGGAACAATTTTCCTGGCACAAGGAACTGCTGCTGGAGCAGCCAATGTTGCTCAAAGTGCTTCTGATATTATGAGGAATACTTTCGGAGGAGCCTCCAATCCCTCTTCTGCTGCAAATCACAGCGGCAAACAATCATAATTCTCCTACTTCCTGATTTAGTTCATCAGGCCACATACCATCTTTTATCAGTTTAATCTTTGTATCTCTCAATAAAGCGGTTGTAGTTCTCTCGTACGTATATTGATTAATAAATCCACATAAAACTGCTATTCGCAATTTACTGTCTATTCACATCTCCGCAGTTAATTTATTTGGACAGAAACACATGTAGAAAAATACAAAAGAGTAACTGTACCAACTTTTAAGAATTTCTTTAACCTGAATTTGCACAGTTTGATGCAGTTTCCAGTCAAATTAACTTCAACACCATACATCATGAAATTTCATAAACTATCGACCCATAGATTACTAAACTTAGAAGTTCACCACTTCTACCCAGACTAACTTGGCCATCAACACCTCATAAAAAGAGATTTCGCGGCCCATTGTCTGTACTCTGAATACATCTAAATAAAACTATGGTTCTTGTCACGGAGATGATACTCAAAAACAATCATTATATCATGTAGTTTCTGAGTTTATAATCTCGCATTAACAAATGCTTACTTATACTGTTATACATCAGTTATCCGATATGAGATCAGTAACCAGTGTCTAACAGTCTAATGTAGAACATGATATCGTATTTTTTCCTAGCTAGTCTATATAGAACAGCAGGGCAAGGTTAGCACACTGCAAAGTCTGCAATTACAAGTAATGTGCAAATACAAGTAACGTAATAGAATGTCTAAATATTGATATTTCTACCAATCATCCGAGTGGTTGTATAAGATTACTGCTTGATGAATATTCTAGTACAAAATTGGATTCCTCGGCAAAAAAATGGATACAGAGCCAAGTCGAACACTTTTCTGGTCTAAAACCAGTGATATACCCCATTCTATAGTACGGAAAGGGGGAAGGATCCATCTACAAAATTAAACTTGTAACATGATTTAAGAGTTTCCCCTCATCTAATTCTTGCTTTGAATATCTCTACACGTATTTGAATTTGCGCTTAGCAGTGAAACAACGAATGAGCTTTTGCACATCCCCTCTGACAGAAAAGAAGGCTAATACCAGAGCAATTACCATGGTGGGGTATATATATGACGATGAACGATCTTTGATGCCACGCTGTCCAAGAATGGCTTCCTTGGCAATTCCCCATATAATGAGAAGTATTCCGGAGAGGCTCAGCCTCCAAGATCCAACAAGGCCAAGAAATGCTCCAGCCACAGCAAAATAGCTTCCAACAAGAACCTGTTGTGCAGAACGAATGTCCACAATTTTAGCATAAGCTACATATCGGTGATTATTATATTCGTAATTAGCAGAAGTTGGATCATTTTTGTCTCATTAAATATCATAGTTACAAAGGACGAAAATGTATTAATTCAGGGTTTACGACAGTTGTTGGCATTATGTGTAATTCAAAGTTGAACATGTGAAATTACGTTCTTTAAAACATACATTGTTTTGAATCTTCTAATCTATTAAGATTCAGCAACCAACGGTTGGTTACCAACCTATCCTGAAACATTATATACTTCAAAGTAGGAGTTCAACTAATGTCCTATGGCATTAATGAATCGAAAAGAGACATGCACACCTCTAGGTAATAATATTCAGTCGTTGCAGAGGCTTTGCTGAACCTATAGAGACTAAGCACCTTACTATAGCTGGGGAGGGGCTTGCTTTTATAAATTGCTTTTCCAACAGTACCTGGGTATAGAAGGGCCTTCATGACAGCCTGGGGTACAAATCGACTTGCAATTAACTGAGAGGATGTCACTTGTAGCGGGGACTTGCAGATACCAAATCTGCACGGGATTCTGAAAGAAAAAGGAGAAATCATTGCAAATTCTACAATTAGATTTTGAACTATTAATTCGTTACATTTATGATTAAACAACCACTTTAACAAAACAATTACTATGAATTGAAGATAGAAACCCTCGGAGAATTATTACTTAATCCCAAAACCAGGAGATAGAAAACAACACAATAAGACCAAAGACGAACATGTGGAAAATTTGAACAGGTCAAGATATACAAGTACCTACACATGCTCGAAAGCAACACATCAAGGTGGAATAAGCTCTCTGCCTCACAATGCAATTAACATACCGATTTACAGCTTTCATTCATGCAAAAAAAGTCAGTTATAGTAAAAAAACAAAACATTGACGAATGTATCTCAAACATAAAAATGCAAAATCGTAAAAACAAATATAATTACCATTAAACGATATCTTTAAGAGAAGATTAAACTTAAGACCATATATACACGTACAATTACACTCAGGTATGGAACAATTCTCACACGGGCTGTAATTCTACTTACACGTAGCTGATAAACGAGTTCGAGTTTTGGTATTTTTAAACGAGTGTTCTCACGGTAAAACTATTCTCACCCGAACACGACCATAAATAATTTGCGAAATGTAACTTAGCAAATGTCATGTGAAATCAAACACAAAAATTAAGATTGATGACAACAGCATATATATCCAAAATTATTCCAACGAAAAATACATATATACACACAAAATTACCGTTCATTATTTCAACAATTAATAATTTCATTAAAAAAAAGGTTCGTCCGTACAAATGTAAGCAAAAGCTAGAAATTGAAAAAGGGTTGTGAAAAGAGAATACCCAGAATATTATAAAACACTCCTTAAATAAATAAATAAAACAAAAAAAAGGTGATAAAGAGAATACATACATCATACATACATATATGCATACAAGTGAAAAAGACCTGAAAAGAGGGATTTGAAAGAGGACGAGGAGGAAAAAAACGAAAGAAGCTTTGCGAGATATTGATTTTGCCCATCTCTTTGATGCTGCTGAAGATGCCATTGGAGATTACGCCCTTGCTTGTTTTCTTTTTTTACTGTTTTGGCGTCTATAATTTTACATCTATATTATTCTCTCTCAACGAAGCCATTGGTAAATAATAATATCCATTCAAATATTTACCATCTTTCTTTCAAATATTAAATTACCCTACCCATCTCAAATCTAGTTATTGGGCTGGGCCCCCGATAATTTTATAATCAAGCTTCGCCCAAATGATAACCCACTTTTTCTCATATTTTTTTTGCAAAGTTCAGATATTATTTATAATAAAGTTGTTGAATAATGTTTGTTACGGGTGATTGTTATTATGAAATGTTTTAATTAGTGAGATTTATATAAATGTGGGAGTTCATTATTATTAATTAAGTTAGAATTAATCAGAACATAACAAGTGATATTTGAGAAATGTTTTTGGATCAAATTTAGGATCTGGAGTGTTATTTAAAAATTTTTATTAAAAAATATACATATAACATATGTTTAGTAATAAAATATTAATACAGGGATGTTGCGCTGCCCTTTGATATTGCAGCTACGACAACAGTTTTTTACCAGAGATTAGGTAAATAATTTTTTAATAAAATTTAAAAGCAGATTTTTGAAAAAATAATTTAGGCTTAAAAGTTATTTTTGGATAAAACATGTTTCCTAATTATTTTGGGAAAAACTGTTTTCAGGAGTAGTTGATTTTTTCTGACAACGATTTTTTTTTTTGGGAAAAAAAAATGCGTGCCTGCCTGGAGATCTCTTCCGAATCAAGGAACCTATAATTTTTTTATTTTTTAGTTTCGTGACTTTGATTCGCAACTTAATTGTTCCAGATTATTAACACAACACGACACGACATCAAGTAGCTTCCATGAAAAAATAAGCATACGCACGCACCCTTGTCTATAAATACGAAACCACTTGCGAGCCTAAATGCATTACTCGATTCTTCTGCATCAATAGTTTTGTATACATTTATGAGAAATATGAATACTGAAGCTGTCAACCTTTTAGGCGGAGGAGATGGAGAAATAAAGAATTGCTCGTTAAATAATGTTTATGACGCTGCTGCTGCAACAGATGTTGTGGCCATAAAAATGGATGCCCTGCCAACTACTACTACTGGGCTGCCACCGGAGACGAGAATATTTGAAGATATAAATCAAAGTGCAGAGACGTTTATCAAGAATTTTAAGCAAGAATTGGTGATCCAAAGGCTTGAGTCTATTGCAAGTTATGAGGAGATGCTTGCCAGAGGGACCTAATTATATGTCAACTAGCTCAAAGACATATTTGCGAGCTAGCATACTCTTAATTGGATATTTTATGATAAAACGTGTATTAACATTTCAGTTTAAGAAATTCTTTATAATTGAAATTTCATATATTTTTATATATCACTTATTTAAATAAGACAAATATTAGCATTCCCAGATATTCAAAACAATCTCTTGCTACTAATATAAGAGGTTACAACGCTAGAGATTATTATTTTCTTGCAGAGAGACTAAACAGAGGGTTTGTGTGAGGTAATAGGACCAATGCTAGAGTTAATTATGAAGAACGATATAGCTCGGATATGATGTCAAGAGTACTGATGAGTAAATTAAATAAAGATACTTTTTCATTCGTATTCTCTGCATGCAAAGTAGTCTTTATGCCATTATGGATCAGTGTTCTAATAATCTTTGCTTCGGTTGCAACAGAAAAGAAACTGAAATGTGTTTTAAACAATCTCATTTGATTATGTGAACATGTTATCAAGTCAGGATCAATATACTCTTTAATTACGAGCAATCCAGATAAAAGCTTATTCAGAAACTTAATTAACAAAAACATAAAATATTCCAGTTCAACGATTAAGCATGGTCACTTCTTTATCTTAGCAACATTAACAAGCAATGCCTATAATTAAGCTATACGATATTCCCCTTCAACAATTAAGCATGGCCACTTTCTTGCTCAATTTTGTATCTGACAAGTAAAATTCGAATCGGACACATAATTATTTATGATTACTGCCCACAAGTCGCAACCTCTCAGCCCTCAACTCTCAAAAATGATCTTGTAAGTTGTAATTACTGTTCTCTAAACTTTTAGTGGATTTAAATATTTAATTTCAGTAACCAATAACACAAGTAAAGTACTACAAAGTATTAAAATCAACAAAAATAATAAATAAGAAATCGCTGAGCCGTGACAAGAAAATCCACTTCCTAGAAAACGATACGCGGCGCGATCGAGTTGCTAAATCATATCGACTATCCGTTTCCTAAGAGTTTACTCAACACTCTCACATAAGTGCAAGTGTGATAGTTTGGAGTCTATACAAACTTGTGCCCAAAATGAAAAAAAAGAAAGTTTATATGTTTTTCAATGATGTATTCTCTCTGTAAAAACCATTTGTATATATAGTCATACCAAGGAAGAAGAATATCAGATTTGTAACTCCTCATATATAATGATACATAATGAATCATCAATTTGAGGAATTAAAATAAAAAATAAAAGATATGAAAAATATGTAACTCCCAATGTATATATATATGTACATATATATAATATAATATAATATAACTAATAAATATATAATATAAAATACTCATTTAAGTGGGGAATAATATATATCTACCAATATAAAATATTGATCACATTATTTTTGAAATATCAGTATACCAACAATCTCCCACTAATGATTTTGAAAAATAAACAGGAATAAAAAATACAAACTTTTAGGTATAAGAGGAGTTGTGTACTTAACAAATGATATAATTGAAATATTTTGATTAGTGAAATGAGGCAACAATCTACAAGTTTTAAGTGTGAACTAGTCTTGAAACTCATAAGACTCTTGATCAAAGAGTAGACTAGTATTGGACTCAAAGATTTAGACTGAAACCCTCATAATACATACAATACTCCAAAATTTGTATATGCTCCGCAAATAGTATCCTGCGCTATTTTAAATCCAAGCGCCAACCTTAGGACTCATGGACGCTCTAGGAAAATTGCTCAGTATTTTTCATAGAAGATGGCTAGTCTCCACATCCACGTAGGTGAATCACTCATTTGCTTCTCAATAGCACCAAAAATAATATTGATTCATTAAGAGTCATATAAAACAACCTAAGCAATTATAACAGTGGATTTCACAAATGCCTTTAGTGGCACCTACCTCGTGGGATAAATCCATTAAGAATTAAAGAAATTATTCAACATCACCTGAGCATTATTTATACAATTGTCATAGGGATGAGGTAAAAACGATGCTCATAACATTTAATCTTTGAGCTTGAGCCCCATCCCCCTCGACATATCCACAACTTGCCTTCTTAGCAAACCTTTCGTTAGAGGATCTGCTAAATTCTTCTCGGACTTCACATAATCTAGAGAGATTACTACATTTCCGAGTAATCGTCTCAACATACCATGTCTTATGCGAAGATGTCTCTTTTTACCCTTAAAATTGTTGTTAGTCGCAAGACCAAGAGCTGCTTGAGAATCACAATGTAAAGATACTGGAGATGCACGCCCCCTCCCCCAACAATGGAAGTTCTGCCAAGACATTTCTCAGCCACTCCGCTTTTTGTCCTGCTAACTCAAGAGAAATAAATTCAGATTCCATGGTGGAGTGAGCTATACATGATTATTTTGAAGACTTTCATGATATAGCACCTCCATCTAAAAAAAGCATAACCATTAGTAGAGTTTATTTCATCATTATCGTTTACCCAATTTGCATCAGAATAACATTCTAAAACATTTGGAAATTGAGAAAAATGCAAATAAACATCCATAATACCTCTTAGATACCTGAGTAACCGATGAAGAGCAGTCCAATGAGCACTACTAGGATTATGATTATACCTGCTAAGTCTACTAACCGCATATGTAATGTCTGGACGAGTGCAATTCATTAGAAACATCACACTCTCAATAATTTTAGCATATTTCTCTTGGGAGACACTTGACCCATTATTTTTGACGAGTTTCACACTAATATCATAAGGTGTTTTACAAGTTAAAATATCAAAAAGTCAAACTTTTTAAAAAAAAAACCACATAATGAGACCGACTCAAAGAATAACCACCATTAATTTACTTAAATGAATACCAAGTATCACATCAGCTTCGTCCAAATCTTTCATCTCAAACATATTAGAGAGAAATATCTTAGTGTCATTTACAACATCTATATTAGACCCAACTATAAGCATGTCATCAATATAGAGACAAATAATGACACAAGAAGACTCAAGCATTTTATGGTACAAGCATGAATCAGATGCATTCACAGCAAATCCATTACTTCTAAGTGTGACATCAAATTTTTTATACCAATCTTTAGAAGCTTGTCTAAGTTCATAAATGGATTTTTTTTATGTATGCATACTTTATGTTCTTGACCTTGTATTACAAATCCCTCGAGTTGGGATATGTAATTTTTTTTTTCAAGATCACCATTCAGAAATGTTGTTTTAACATCCATTTGATGAACTACCAAATCATGGATTGCTGTTAGAGCCACCAAAATTCTAATCGTGCCAATTTTTGTAATGGGTGAAAAAGTATCAAAGAAATCAACACCTTTCTTTTGCGTAAAGCTTTTTATTACAAGTCTGGCTTTGAATTTATTAATGGAGTCATCTGGTCTAAATTTCTTTTTAAAGATCCATTTACTATCAATGGGTTTAGAATCTTTAGGTAAGTCACAAAACTCTCAAGTTTGATTATATAAAATAGAATATAGTTCAATTTTGATGGCATCTTGCCAAAAACTAGCATCAATGGACCTCATAATTTCATCATATGTTAACAGATCTTTCTCTAAAAGAAAAAGAGAAACAATATTATCATTTAACATATTCACATCAAAATCTTCTACAAGAAAAGCAGTTAAAAAATTAGGCCCAAAAGAAGTTTCAATTCTACGCCTTTTACTCTTCCTAGATTCATGCACATCTAAAATTGCAGATGAGGATGAGAGACTATGGTCAACTATGAGCTCAACAGATGGCATATAAACAGATGATGACAAAGACATTTTATTTAAAGGAAACACATGCTCAAAAAATATTGCATCTCTAGATTCACAAATAGAAAAATCACTTAAAGACATAAATCTATAAACTGCACTATCTTGAGCATACCCTATGAAAACACAATCAAAAGTTTTAGATTCAATTGTGGTCCTTTTCGAATCTGAAAATGCAACTTTTGTCAAACAACCTCACATTTTCCAATAACTCATGTCATGACTATATCTCTTCCAAAGCTTATATGAGGTCTTGTCAAGTTTCTTATGGGGCACTCTGTTGAGTACACATAACATGTAAGATAAAACCGTTTCTCCCCACAAGTTACTCGGCAAGCCTGAACTTAAAAGCATGACATTCATAGTATCTTTCAAAGACCTATTTTTACGTTCTGCTATACCATTCTGTTGAGGAGAGTAAGTGGCTGTAAATTCGCGTACAATCCCATTTTTTTCACAAAAAACTTTTAAAGACGAATTAACATACTCTCCACCCCTATCAAGTCTAATTCTTTTAATAAGTTGTAATTCCACCTCAGCTTTATATTTTAAAAATGCACTCTCAATCTCATCTTTTGATCTTAAGAGATAAATTTTAGTATAACGGGAGTAATCATCAACAAAACTCACATAATAGTTTTTACCCCCTTTACTAGTGCAACTTTTAAAATCTGCTAAGTTAGTGTGAATTAATTCAAGTATTTTAGTACTTCTAAAAGCAACAGGCTTATATGGTCTTTTGGTATATTTGGCATCAACACAAATAGAACATTTAGAGGCTATTTTAGAATTTTTAAAAGAAATCAAATTCATGTCCTTTAATTTGTTCATGTAAAAAATATTTAAATGCCCCAAACGATTGTGCCAAACATCCAATGACTCAACAATATAAGCTACTTTCATTTTCATTCATAACATTCAACACAAACAAGCTATCACTAAGATAACTTTTCCCAACAAAGTCTCCACTCTTAGAGATTATAATCTTGTCGGCCTCAAAGACAAGTTTTAAACCGGCTTTGTTGAGAAGAGCACCGTAAACAAGATTTCTCCTAAGGAAGGAAACATACAACACATTACGCGGAGTAGATGGAAAATTAAAGAATTGCTCGTTAAATAATGTTTATGACGCTGCTGCTGCAACCGATGTTGTGGCCATAAAAATGGATGCCCTGCCAACTACTACTACTAGGCTGCCACCGGAGAGGAGAATATTTGAAGATATAAATCAAAGTGCAGAGACGTTTATCAAGAATTTTAAGCAAGAATTGGTGATCCAAAGGCTTGAGTCTATTGCAAGTTATGAGGAGATGCTTGCCAGAGGGACCTAATTAAATGTGAACTAGCTCAAAGACTCCAGTTTATGTATAAGATGCTGGGCAGAGCATAGTAAATATAGAAAATCATGGCAGATTGTAGATTACCTTTGAGATGGGAGATTACTTAATACTCTATGATAATCAAAGAATACAGAGAAAAAATGAAAACCTCTTTGCAAGTAAACTAACAGGAGTCTAAGATTATTGAAATTGCAGCAACTTAATTAACATTGCAAAAATAGATTATTTTCACGTCGATGTTTTCAAATTTTTATCTCTAGTCTTGTAGCCTATGGGATACCTCTATCTTTTTGGTAACATTATATTGAGCATTCGAGTCATGCATGTGTGTTGAGCTCAATGTTAGACTATAAGGATCCCTGCTTATTTGTTTATATTTTTTCCGTTTCTCCAACAATATAGACTCCATGACCCAAATTGATGTGCTGTAAAATGAGGCAAACGATCCTAATTACCTTAGCGATATTAAAAACCAACTAATGCCTATAATTAAGCTATAAAATCTTCCAGTTCAACAAATCAACAATTAATCATGGTTACTTTCTTGCTCAATTTTGTATCTGAAAAGTAAAATTCGGACACATATTTATTTACTATTACTGCCCACAAGTCGCAACCTCTCAGGCCTCAGCTCTTAAAAATGATCTTGGAAGTTGTAACTAGTACTGTTTGTCTAAAATTTTAGTGAATTTAAATATTGAACTTCATTGACCTATAATAACTTGAAAAATACATAAAAATTTCAACTTGTAAATCACTTATCCAAACATTCCGATATCTGCTGAGTGCTGACAATATATATATATATATATATATATATATATATATATATATATATATATATATATATATATATATATATATATATATATATATATTTCAAAGCACGTTTTAAAAATATCCCTTTAAACTGATATATTGGGACAACAAATGGGTTAAATTTGCCGATTGGGCCATTAGGTCACAGTTAAAACCTGAATGGTTATATTCCTAGGCTACGTATCTATTTGGCTTTCACTATAAATAGCTTATAAATTATAATTATGATTTCTAACTTATAAATTAAGTCGAGAAAAATGTTCCTAAAATTAACTGCAGTTAAATTATCTAAAGTTACGTGCATTTTTAATATAAAAATTTAATGACATTTTTATAATAATGAAATTCGTTCTCATATATTTACAAAAATAGCCTTAACAATGTATTATATTTTGTGTTAATTTTAGATAATTATCTAAAAGCAACTTTTGGGTCAATTGAGTATTAAACGTGACCTGTTATTGTTCTGCTACTAGGTACATGATTAGACTTCGTAAAAAAAAATACGTGAGTCTTCGGTCTTCCCTTTAAATATTGGGACTATTGTCTCCCCTCCCCCTACCCCTAATAGGAGTATGCGACTATTATATTATCTATGATTCTATGTAATATGGTTATATCGATCTTGACTTTATCTTAGAATATCAATTTGTTAGTCTCTAAGCGTAACATCTATTTTTACGTACCTTTGTAACTTGCAAGTTTGCATCCATTTTATTTATTTTTATTCGTCTGAAAATATAAGAAGGGCCACTCCAGGCTGAAAAAGATTTTGCAGTAGCTTCCAAAAGACAAGCTTGGAGACAACCGGGTCAATTGCCACTATAAGGTATAACTGATCAAGTGATAAATATACATAAAGTTCCTGAGCCTAAACACTACAGATGAGAGAACTTTCCTCCCATGTCAATGATAAAAATACGCCGTGTAAGAGCTGCCACGTACCGCTAACTAGAAAAATGATCATTTAATCTTAATATCCTTGTATATTAATTATAAATATAATGCTACTCAAGAACGTATATATCATTTATGGATATATTAATTTTAATAAATTATGAAAATTGTATGAATATATTAGTTTTAATAAATTATACTTAACAACATATATATGTTTAGTATAAATACTCCTGTACCTATCTTAAACCTGATCTGGGATGGCAGAAATATTAAATACACAAAATATCATGTATATATATTCCGAAATTGTTGGATGTGTGATACATATATAATTGATTGATTTGTATTTTGTTGTGGACACTACTCAAGGCAGCTCATCATCTTCACCATCGCCATCTTAATTATGTACCAGATAATATGTATGAAATAATTTGATGGTCCATTTTAGAGTAGTAGTATCACAATAACATAACATGCATGTAACTAACACCAGTAACACGTTCCGATTCGGAGAGGGTGGTGTTAATTATTGTTAAAAAATTGAAGAAGTGGTGGGCACATAAACATACAACCTTTCAATTCATGAATTAATGCTGAGCTTAATTAGAGAGCCATTATTATTTGAAAGAAAATTCAAATGATACAGACTTATGAAAGAAAGAGATCACCTACCTTCCCTAGCCCTAATTATATAGACTACCTCCCAACCATCACTTGATCCCCGCTTCATAAATTACTCCGTTTTTACTCGTGCATATATATTTACACATATTAATACTATTATATCAAAATCTGATCAAAAACAATTCACTAGCTACTTGACGTTATAAATTTTAAATAATATACATATACATTATCTATTTTTCTTAATTTTGACAATTCATACTCTTGGTCGAGCTTGAGCAGTTAAAAATGTGAAATACTGTTAAATATTTAATTTCATTACGTCACCCCAACTACTCGTGTAGTCCCGAGTCTATTACGACTTGTGAGTCGCTATTAAAGTATTAATGAACTAGCATATAAAATAAATGTATAATACCGAACTTCCTAAAACGTATACATCGCAGGCATGTGTGTAATGCTGAAAACCAGGATACCTTTATTTTTAAACAAAAAAAATCAGAAAACTTTGTAACAAATATTAAAATACGAAGAAGCTATATATTTAACAGTTAAATTCTTCGTCCTCTAATATTGTTGGGGAACAAAATCATTTTAGTAGACATGAAAGCTGGCGTCTATACGATAATTTTTGACCGAAAGCACAATCGCGTCTATGTGTGTGCGTATATATATAGACTGCTGCTTCAAATATTGAATCAAGTCGTCACCGTGTCCTTTTAAAACTATAAACTAATTACGTAGTTGATTATGGTGTCTTATTCAGAATAATCATCATTTTGACACCGATGCTTCAGTATATACGTGTACTTTATATCTCAACAGCAATGATTATATTAAGTTGTCGGATAATCAGTTAGTAGTTATAAAATGTGACATTAGATTTGTCTCAAGCATATGATTATTATTTGTGTTGATCGAATCATAGCGCCGACTTGAGCAAATGCTAGCTCGCCTAACTGACTTGAGCTTAAAAAGATTGATGCATGCATGGCTGTGTGTCATTATACATCAATCATAATACAAGTCTACAGCTTATAATTGAAATCCGATCTAATTACGGAAAGTTTTCGTGATTATTCTCATCATTAAAACAAAAGTACTTGTCTTAATCTATTATCAACCTTTCTGTTGCTGTTAAAGGTCGTGTTTGGCAAATCTTATAAGTTATTTATAAGTCAAAAAATACATGTATTTTTTAACTTATAAGTTATTTATAAAATAAGCTAAATGAACCCAAAATGTGATTAGTATCGATCTCACTTATGGAAATTAGACTTTATATATATATATATATATACTTATTTTTTTAATTAATTTACATAAGTTATTTATCAGAAGAACACCAAACGAGACCGTAATAAAAGTTGTATCAGTTTTGTATAAGATAAAAAGATCTTTTTTGCAATCCACCGTACAAGAAAGTAAATACTCGTAACATACTCATCCAGACATATTAGTGAAAAATATTGAGGAGGTGTAGCTAACTCATTCCAAGTCACTATCCATGCCTGCCATTGTTTTCCCCTTGGAATATTCCACTGCTAGCTGTGCGTATTTGACTTGTTGTTCAGTTTAGTGTTTCTAATCGAACAAATATCCAACATTTCTCGACATATATTTATGGATAAGATGCATTGTGTTTTTTCCTGGTACGTAGTAAAGAATGAGTCGTGATGACTCGCTACTTAACTCTAAATCGCTTGGCAATATTTAATTCATAATTCCGATGCTTTTTTTTAGTTCAATAATGCAGTAGCTCGATCATGGGACTAAAACCAACGGAATTGGAAATAAGTCCACATATATTTCTGATTTTGGGGAAAATACAAATTCAGGATTAATCAATTCATTCGATACTATATTTAATATAGCGGTATGATTGAATATATATAATTTTATATTATAAAAATAATCATGCAAGATTAGGTCAATTTTTGTAAAACTAATATGGGGTAACACTTATACAAGACAGTTGCGATAAGATAAATATCCCCTTCTTTTTTTAAGACAGTTAAGCAACACCGTCGGGCTTAGTCCTAATATAATCACAATTCACAAGATATATACAAGTACTATAATCTTGACAATTCACTTGATATCCTTCTAATTTGCATCAATTTCCACTTTTTTTTCCTTCTAATTTTCATGTGCACATGCATGCTTGCCACAACTGATGTACATATGAGTACAAGAAGCAATATGTAAGGAAGACAAGGAGTAACAAGTCCTAGATCATCAATATGAAGATAACTGAATGTCGTTTATTTATAATCAATAATCTCACACATTTGATGGTGATGGTAAAAATAACGAGAACATATATATATGATGCATTCTAATCCAACATATAAATATCTTTACATATTTACCAATAACCGAAAGTTTGATCTTTCTATAGATATATATAATAACTAGTACCATGCACTTTAGCCGTGGAACTACAAATTAAGCACCTTAATTATATAAGTATTAGTGGATAACTCCACAGATTTTGTTGTAGGCTTGTTTGGGATATCAATTTCTGTTGAGAAGTTCTTCAATCATTTGCAATGCGATCCTTTCCTCTTCATCCAAACCGCCATTACTTTTCCGGTGAGTCGCGATTGGCTCCGGTGGTTGCTCAACAGCCATATGATCATGTTCCTGTGGACTATTAACGTTGTTGTTTCCGAGGTCAACTGTCATGACCCAATTAGAGTCAGAACGTGCCCCGGCTCTCTTTTGCCACACGCCTATATGAGAATTTTCGGTGTCTAGCCTCAGACACGTTAGTGAAGGAGATGGAGACTTGCAACATTTTCGAAGCTTTGCGCTTAAAATTTCGGAAAGAGATTTTGATGAAAACGATGATGATGAGGACGACGATAATGAAGTCATTGATTGTGCTTGCGGGGGATCAATGTTGGCGTTAACGTTTTTATTTTCAGTTTGATGTGGTAGTGTAGCCGCAACTGGAAAATTTGTTTTTGCATTTCGGCCGCTCATTAGTATAGCGGCTTCGTCGTATGCTCTAGCAGCTTCTTCTGCCGTTTCAAATGTCCCAAGCCACACCCTTCTCTTCCTACATATTCACCAATCAAACAAATTATTAATAATGTCACACTAATAACATATAATTCAATCGATCTTGTTCTGTCATGTAACAAAATATACAAATATAAAAAAAATTCTAGCCACACAGTAAGTGTCAATTAGCTGGTGTAGTTCTTGTGTTTAATTAATGAATATATGGAAAAAATAAAACATGGTATATGAATACGTACAATAAAGGATGTCGAATCTCAGAAACCCAAGAGCCCCAGTGGCGCTGACGAACACCTCTGAACTTCTTTGATTGTACCATGATCAGAGAACTTGTCAGAGAAAAAGAGCGTTCAAAACTGTGGGAGAGAGAGTCATATATGGAAAGATACAAGTACGAACAAGTTCTGGTAATAAAGATTCATGTGTCGGTAAGCTTATAAGTCTTCTCTCAAAATACTTCCGAGTAATGAACTGGCCATATCTTAATTTATAACCCCCTTTATGGTGGTCCTGTTTCTTATACTACATATTATCCCACCCTCGCGCTTTCTGCTCATGATCTCACTTTGTTCCATAATAAGATTAATTAGCTCTAATCACACACACATTGTCATATTGATCTGGTAGTTGGGAGCACAGACTGTATGAGTTGCTAATTAATACTCCATTAATATATAAAACTGATCATCTAAGTACATATATAAACTCGCGCACATGCTATCAGCCACCGGACAACAACAACCCTGTGAGGGTCACTCGATGGGGGCTCACATGACGACTTGTAAAACGCATGACTTGTATGTATCAAATAACTCTCGTTTGCAGAACCAATTAAGTACTTGTATTTACATGTGTAGATAAGTTACTATTTTCCTTATATGAGCTAGTAACTTTTAAAGATAATGTTTCGTAATGTATATCGGTATGTAGACAAATGTTGATCAATTACCTCCACCATCAGCTGGCCACGTAAGTAAGGACCACCACTATACTTACCCTAGACACCAAGCTAGGCTGTGATCTACTCGTTTAAACTAATAGAGACGTACTATTCTTCCTTAAAGGTAACGGTTTTCGATCGTGACCATATAATTATATATATCATGTCTCGGCTAAAACTTGAACCCTCAATGTATTCCTACAAAGAGTTAATTAAATATCGAAGTGTTACTAGAAATGACTAATTTGATCATATATTATATACTCATAACATATCGAGTAGGTTAAAACTTAGACAATTTATATATTTGATATTCATGATATTTATTTGGTTAATTGAAGAATCGGAGGTTGTTGCCTAAACTGTTAGTAATTGTGCTCTAGAGACAATACTTTTTATATTTTAAGGAAAATATTTATTATTAAGGATTATGTTTTATTGATTATTATTTATTTATTATGTTTTATTTACTGCGTAATAAATTGAAAGCATAATAAATGTCCTTGGAATTTTGATATGTATTATATATCTTTAAGTATGTGACTTAAAAATGAGATTATATGAATAGTATCTTATTCCTAAAATTCCCTAGTCGAGTATTATTATTTAAGGACAATAATAATGCACAAAGACTAGTATATTTCTTGACAGATGACCACATCTCATTGGTCATAGGTATGGGGATACTAAAGTCAAGAACATAAGTGCATGTATCAATGCATGACACTGGAATGACCCGCCGTGAGATTCTACATGTTAAGTAAGTGTCATAAGTAATTCTCACTGTGATAATGGTGTAATGATCCTTAGACCTGAAATCATTATATTTCTATACGAGAATTAATATACTTTGATTACATTAAAAGTTACCTTTGACCGGGTGATGATAAAAGTGGACATTGGGTATATTATGAATCGTATGAGAAATATGAATGATCTAGATGAGATTTAATCCTCCTAATTTTAGGAGTGATATTATTGGCCTCTTGTTTGAGTGAGACTATGAAATGCACGGCCGTGCTCAAATGTTGATTTGATTTTAATAGTCTACTCATCGATCAAGAAAATAAAGATTAAATTATGAAGAGGATGACACGAGACATGCCTTGAGTTTAATCTATAATATCAAGATTAAAGGGATTATATTACATGGAACATTATTCACGAAAGGCTTAATCGAATCACCGATTTATTATTATTACTTGGGTAACAATGATGTATTACTAGATGCCGCTCATTATTTACAATTTTAATTAGATATTAAAATTGTTGCCAACGTAATAATAACCTACAGGGTCACACACAAAGAACGCTTGAAGGAGAAATAATTTAAATTATGAATTTAAATTAAATAAGTAATTTATTTTATTTATGATATTAATTAAGTATGACTTAATTAATTATATAAATAGAATAAATGAATTACTTAAACTAATTCCAAAATTTATAATTAATTAATTAAGTGAGACTTAATTAAATAATTTAGAATTTTGGATTAGTATTAATTATAATTGGATTATAATTAGAAAACTTATTCCTCTCTCTCTATATAATCTCTTTATGGGCTGATTTAATAAGATAGAGATTTTACAAAAACCCTAGCCGCTCTGAGAGAGGAGGAAGATAGAGAGAGAAGAAGTTTTCGGGTGCTAGTACACATCAATCCTTCATGAAAAGTGTTCGTGTGGATAACGTAGAGCGTAGATCGCGAGAGCGGGATACGTGGTGATTAAACAAGCTTTGGACCTCCATTAATCTTCCATTAATGAACTGTTAAAGCTTCTAAAGGTATTTATTCTTTATCTCCGAATTAAATCTTTTGTTTTCGCATGGATCCTGCGGAGGGTTTCGCTATTTTGATTTATTTTTCACGTTTATTCCGCTGCGTTTGTGTCACGAAACCCTTCAATGGCATCAGAGCTACTTGCGAAACGTTTTAATTCGGTTATGTGCTTAACAGTTTTTGATATATAAGCATGTATGCGATCTATCATGATTTTATATTGATATAATATGTATATGTTTATATATATTATGAATATATGATATTCATATGATGTATAATCATATGATGATTATGTGTGTTGATGTATGTATATGATACATGTTTGTTCTTATTATGGGAATCGTATTCGATACGAATTCTGAAACGGCTGCCGTTGATTTTCTGAAATCTGTGTCCGTTGTCCGATTTTCGCAAACGATATGTGTTTTCTGACTGGAATCGGGTCACTGAGCAATACTGACATAGTCAGCTCTGCGTCTGTAAGCTATTAGATGTCGTTACAGCCTCCAAAACGGTGATTTATTATTTTCTGAAAATTATTTGATTTTCTAAAATTTTGAGTATATGTATGTATATATTATGAATATATGATATTCATGTAATGTATAATCATATGATGATTGTATGTATCTCTGTATATGTATATATGATATATGTTTGTTTTATTATGGGAATTGTATATGATACGATTTCTGAAACACCGTCAGATTTGGAGAAATCTAACTGCTGTATCCGATTTTCGTAAACGATACATGTTTTCTGACTGGAATCGGGCCAATGAACAAAACTGATAGCTATGCTATCATCGACGGGTCTGTAAGGCGTTTGACGTCGTTAAGGGCCTCGAAATAGCGATTTATTGTCTTCAGAAATTTGTTTTTAATTTTCTGAAATTTCGAAATTTGTTATATATGATTATATGATATGATTATATAATATGAGATATATTATATGTGTTATATGATAGCATGATGGATGGTTATGGCCTAAAGACCCATAGGATAGTGGTTTTGATTTATGGTTTTGGTTTCTAAATACGACTTGCATGTCGTTTATTCATTGTAATTTAATTATCTCGAATGTAACTCGAGTTCTTCTTGTAATTTCATTAGAATAGTTTTATTTTTATTATTCAATGTAATTATCAATGAAGACTTGCAAGCAAGGAGGCGATCCAAAAAGGGATGATGGAGCAATGAAGAATGAAGACATGTAATAGATAGTATTTTTAAAACCACCATAGACTGACCTTGATATTTCCATTAGCTTGGAAATATCATATAGGATGGGGCCATAACCAAACACGTTTAATTTACGCACATTACATATATGTATATGATTGCATGTATTGGTATGTATGTGTAGATATAATTGAGATGCATGCTTAATATTGATTAATCATGTATGTATTAGATACGACACACATGCCATGTTTGCTTAAACAAGATAAAATCTGTAACGATTCAAGATTTTAAAATTAACAAACGATCATGAGATTCTTGTGTTTATGAAATATGGATTTTTAAAACACGGAATTAAATATGGATTTTTGATATCTATAATTGGGATTTTCTGACAAAAGCGGATATGCGTATTCGTAAGGCTGATGGGTTTTAAGTGTGACCATTGGTATCCTCCATCTACCTGGGAAATGAACAATTTAAGATGTCGATTTGAAATATTTGGTTCAAGGAAAAATTGAGGATCTCTTTATGATGTGATCATGATCGTTATAAATTTTCTAAAACCCCTTGTTAGGTCCCGAAATATCGTAGAAGGGGGGTTGAATACGATATTCACAATAATTTAAATTCTTTTCTGAATTTGCGGATAAATAAATTATTGTTTCAGAGTGGGTTTGGCCATTTGTAGTGTTTAGGTGAACTGCCTACTAATTTTCTGGGTGCCCGGATAAATCAATTAGGTTCAAGAAAATTAGTAGGTAAATTATGGAGACAAGTTTCCGGGAATATTACTCTCGTATTAATCCCAGAGGGTTTTGCTACACCCAGTTAAAATTAACTGGCTTCCAAAGAATAAATTAATTCTTTGCTACTAACACAAAAATATAAGGCTCAGTTCCTATACAAATATATCTAAATTAGTACAAGGAAAAACTGAGTCCGTAGGGAGTGATATCTAGGAGCCCTGTGCATTTTTCATTAAAGAACCGGGTCCTAATATCTGACCGGGAGCAAGGTATGGATGTGTATAAATTATATCTCTTGCTCCGGCCATGGCTGCTCTCTACATATTTTTGTTGAAGAAGACAACTCCTCTTTTTTTTTTGATTGGTGTAGACTTTAAATCAATAAAGTAGCTGTAGTAATTTGATTGGCTAAGGGCTGAGTGGCGCCTGTAGAGTGACTTCCCTGTGTAAATTGAAGTGGCGCCATTTACTTAGAATTTTCTGATCCAACTTGTGTTGCGCCTACACAAGGGATACCCTGTGAGAAATTAAGTGGCGCCATTAACTTGGAATTTGCTGAAGTCATTTTGAGTTGCGCCCCATAGAGTGTTTGCCCTGTATAGAAATGAGTTGCGCCTGTTAACTGTTGGTTGAATTCAAGGTGCGTGTGAATTCATTTCCATGGTCAAAGTGCAGTTTGGTCACTGCACTTTGACCCTCTATTTAATCCTTGATTGAAGTTCACCAACTTCCATTTCTTGTACCAAAGTCTTGCCACATTACACCCTGTACCTTGAGCTGTTTCCATTCTTCAACTGTAGTACAGGAACTTTCACTTTTCGTACCAAGGTTGTGACACTTTGCACCCTGCATCCTTTGAGCTGTTTAGCTGTTTGGCTGTAGCCTCTACAAATTACTTTTCGTACCTTAATAAATAACCGTTCTTTTCAAGTACGTTCTTCAACTTAACAATTCTTCTGTAGTTAATACTCAGATTCCTTTCACAGACTGCTGACGCCTAGTGCAACTGGTCTGGTTCACAGACGACTAACTTCGATCCAGGTCTTCGTATTATTGCTTTACTTACATTGTTAAGTTTACAGCAACTTCATTGCTTCGAACACTGACTGTCAATAAACACTGTAACTTCACTGGAATCTTTTCTGGTACTTAGACACTTGTCTTTACCATGTCTTCAATTCTTCTAGATTCCTATGCTTTGAACACTGTCTATCTTCAATCAATGCTGTTACACTGAAATCTTTTAGTGGCACTGCTATACTGAATCTTCAACACTTCTGAAACCCTGAAAGTCTTTAAACATTGTTCTTCACTGAGGCATGAACATATTAATGAACTTCTTTCAGTGACCTGTAGTAGACTTCAAAACTTCTTCTAATGTCTTGATTCACTGTATCTGCCTTGTCTTCATTTCTTCCTGATTTCTGTGTAGGTGTAGTATTATTTACTTGTCCTGTTCTAGTGTTGAGTTATCACGATTACTATTTATACAGCTTCGTAATCTCCAACAATCTCCCCCTATTTGATTGTTAAACCTTAGCAAACAAATCACCTAGGGAGGATAACTCAACTAACAACTAGAAAAAGTAATCGTCCGAGACTTGTAAATAATGCTACTGGTTTTTCTTGATCAGATAATGCATTTCCAGAATTCTTGTGTGACTGAAACGAAATATGCTTGTTCCTCTGGCACTGAACTGATATTCAAGTTGTATCATCTTCATTTCTGTCTGTTTGAGCTTTCTCCGTTTCAAAATCCTTCATTGTTTGAACTTAAAGAACTTATCATGAACAGAGCTTCATAAGAATCAATTCCTGGGTACGTCTTCAATAGAATACTGAACATAGCTCAAATAATGTTCTCCCCCTATGAATGTGATTCTCCTTCTTATTCTTCTTCTCCTTTTAGAAAATCAATGGAATAGTCATCTCTGTTCTTCCAAGTATAGAATTACAGCTTCTTGATTCTCCCATATATCTGTTGTTTCCCCTCAGGATCAGAAGATAAGATTTTCTTCTTCATGTCTAAAATCTCCCCCTAAGGATACGAAGATAAGACTTATTAACTTCACCTTTTTCTTGTTATAATTATAACACTATAACTTCTCCCTCATAAGAAGAGGAATCCTCCAATTTCTTTTTCTTGTTATAACTATAACACTATAAATTCTCCCCCTTAGTTGAGGAATCCTCCAATGGCCCACTTTTGAAGATACCAAATGTTAATACCAATTGATAGGTCCTCTTTTAAATGGTTTGTCTTCCAAGGAAGGTTCTCGTCTGTCGTTGAACGGGAAAAATATAGTAACTTTTCTTCCAGAAGCAGCAAGTAGCAAGGGTAAGTGTTTGGCTTGTGGTTTCCTCACTTCTACTACGTTCTGTTGGTGTTTACACTTAAGTGTCGAGCACTTAGAAGTGTTTCACTCTTTCTCTCCCTATCTCTCACTCACTTTCACTCAAGTGTTTCTCTCTCTCACTTTCACTCTTCATTTCAAATATAGCCTTCTGTACCTGCAAGTGAAATCCGTCAATTCATATATTCCCAACACCTGATTCATCAGAATGAACTGAATCACTATTAAGTGGAGAATTTCCTCGTTGAGGTGTTCTTTATCTATCATGCATAAGCACTGTCTCACACCAGACTCAATAGCAATTGCTAAATCACTGTCTAGTGGAGCCTCACCTCTTTGAGATGGGTTATCCCAAGATTTTAAAATCTTTTTGGGAATCCTGCCTTGTTCTATCAAGGAGTTGCCTCACACCTTCTCCGTAAACGGGAGGTGGACATTCCTTTTCAGGATCTGGAAATGTTCCTTCCAGGAGGGGCGACGTAGTAGACAATGTAATGAATGGCGATTTAGAGTCTACGTTTCCCTCGTAACCCAATGACGGGTGTTTTGTTAACATGCCTATACCTCACACTGTGCACGCCTTGCAATGTGTCCAATTGTTAGGCCCCTAGTATAACTGTTAGGATTGTTAGGTCCCAAAAACTATAAAAGGTTCCTAGTATATATCTGTTTAGGCTTACCATCAGCGTGAGTGCCGGTGGTGTGCTTGACTCATTACAAGTTGCTCTGGCTGACGAGCGAATTTCAATGGACTCACCCTGTTGAGAGAATGATTCCAGAGACAGTTTTATTGCCTTTTCAGCTCTGCATCCTTTTGAGAAGATACAGATGAGCTTACAGATACCTCAGTTATATACTTCTTTACTTCGCTGGAGGTAGAGCTGTAGGTGCATTTCCGACTTCATCCTTATTTGCTGCATCAAGTGCAGTTTCTCCCTTATCAACCTCTAACAAACATTTGTTCCTTATATCTCCAGGGGTTAATATATGAAAGTGGATGAAATGAGTGTTTGGTATTAAGGCCTGGGTAAGAGATTGATGGGTTTTCAACCTCCTGGCCAGCTTCTGTAGCCACTGGGGGCTAAACGGATAAAATCAATTTAAAGAAGATAAAAAGATAATCACTTTAACATTCCAAAACATATTTTTCATCTCAAGGAGAAAGAAAAATATAAGAAGGAATGGAAAAAGATTGCATTAAAGCACTTTTAATAAAAGAGTTTTGTCATATCAAAAAATTTATCATTTAAGAGCATGACACCAATAGAAATTTTCTTTAAAATACTTATCCCATAATAAAACGCGGGAATGTGTATCAGAGAAAGAATCTATCCCTTATGAATTTCTTATAAGGCAAACTTCCCATAATAAAACGCGGGAGTTTACACCAAAGAAGAAATTCAACTCTTCTACCAAATTATATCTCAATAAAATGACTCTTTTCCATTAAACCTAAGCACTGTATGTTTTGAAAATAGTTTTGTAAAACATCCTTATCAGATAGAAGACAATGATTTTCCGACTCATAATGCAATTATGATTTACATCATTTTCGTCTGCCTGATAGTATCCCCGACTTTAAATAAACACATGACAATTGGGGTTGAATGAATGCTTAACAATACAGTACTAGGCCTTCAAAGCAACAACCACTGTTTAGGTACTATGAATCAATGTGAAACATACACTGAAACAAGTATTTGAAAACAAATAATTTTACAAGTGATTGGTACCTTGAAGTTAAAACAAAGAGAGAAAAAGCTTTTTAACGATAAAACAATTAAAACAAGCTTTTGGGAGAGGATAAAATTTCGAGAGAAAAGAAAGATTATCCTTAAGAAAAGTTTTTCAAAAGAGAAGTTTTGAAAAAGAATTCTTAAGTTTTCTTAACTAAAACTGATAGACAAATGAATGTATCTTTGAATAAAACATTTTGAAAAAGAAATAGACAAAAATTTCTTTTTAAATACATTCAGGATCGTAAACCAGTCAAAGAAAGAAAACTATATATCACAATTATTCTGTAATAAAATATTATTCAATTATCACAAAGTAATAAAAGAGAATATTTATACTACGAATAATTATGTTTCGAATTTATTTTAATTTACTTAAATCATGGAACAGATATTTCACTGAATTGTTTTATATCATCATGATTTAAATAAATCAAAATAAATTAAATACTTATGCTATACTAAGTAATTGCCAATCACATGCATATATATCTACTAAACATGGCAATCATTCAGCAGAACAATAAGCATTGTAATATATTTTTATTATTAGTGATTTTAAATAAACATTAAGTTGTATTATCACTAATATTAAAAATATCACAGTTAAGTGCACGAATGCAAGAAACTATGCTTCTGTTATTTTATCAAATCAAAATTATGAAACTAATAATCATTGAATTGCTTCAATCCATAATTTCAATAAGATAAAATAAATTCGCTAAATACTAAAATATTCATTAGATTGAATATTAGCATCTAACTTCCTACGCCATATCTAATAATTGTCACTTTGCACATTGTAAGCATGCTCATAACAATTATTAATTGATATACGTAAGCTCGAGGTTATAGTTGAAAAGAAATTCACAAGTCCTTTATATAGGGAAAAAATAATACTTGTGATTCTAATTGCAACTCCTCGTAAACAAACTTGTTTTTAGAAATATTTTCTAAGTATATAAAATATTGAGAATTTTATACACATAACTTAGAAAATACTTCATCTTCCAATATTAGTGAGTTTTGAAATTTGCATTGATTATTTAGAACATAAATTCTAAATACCGTCACTAATATCAAAAGTATCACAATTATTTGTAATAAAATATTTAAGAATATCAGAGCAAAATATCAGAGCAATTAAGCAAGATATCATTGACTAATACTCATCAAATATTTAAAACATACAAATAATTATGCTTCTTACTTATGCTAAAAATCTAACTACCACATATGCATAATACATTAAAAGCATGATAATTAAACTAATAGCAAAAAGTATAAGGATCTGGATTTCAAATAAATTCACAAGTCCTTTGGATCGGGAAAAAGTAATACTTGTGAACTCATTTGAGAATTCCTTGCAGATGGGATTTTCAATAAATATGCATATTAATAATATCCCAAGTTTACTAACCAACTTAGATAAAATAAATTCATCAAGTCATTTAGCAAAAATCTGCAAGTTATTCGACTAAGGACAACTCTCAAAAGAAATGATACCTGGTGTCCATGCGCTTGTTCCTTCAGTGGTGTGAAGAGTTCAACAGTGTTGCTGGAAATTGACAGCTTCTAGGAATGACTTCCCTGTCTTTCTTACAACCTGCGTTATCTATATCTATATAGCCAATTAGGTTAAACCTATTATCTTAAGGGTCCCAGATTCCAAGAATTGGTGATCCCCTAAGATATCTAACAATTCATAACTTGACTATAAGATAAGATTCTCTAGTATCCACTTGGAAACTTGCACATAGGCATATCGAGAATTAAGGTATACTTGCACATAAATATAACATTGTGTGTGCCTAGCATTTCTAGAGAGATATGTATAACAACTCTAATGTAGAATCATTTTTAAGTAATTAACAGTTAGAGAGTCATACCATGTCCTTGACATTTTGCTTGAGTCCTTACCTCCGTCATAGAAAAGCCTGGGAAGAGAATGATATATAAATTGTAATGGATCTGCACCTTCATCTTCTAGCTCACCATTCAGGAGTGCACTTGTTCACATTCATCTGATAGATCTTCATGCTTGAATGTTCCACATGTGCTAATTGTTAGGTACTAATCGTTGGGTCCCTGAATATTGTTAGATCCCCATTGATGAGTCCCAAAGGATCAAGTCTTGTCACTGGTGCTTACTGCTTGATCTTGAAAGTCCCGAAGATTCTATTCCCATCATCGTCGATACCTTCTGCTTTAAAGTCCTGTAGCAACCAGTTTGGCTTTGTCCCTCATAACAATGCCAATAGTCATCCAGTTTCTGTGAACCCCTACTGTACCAGTTTCAGCTTCGACTTTAGTGGTCTGTGGTCTGGGTTCCAGTTTCAGTGGTTTCTGCCTTCGAACTGATTGAGATCATTTTGCATTGCAATCACCCAATCTGGATCAATCTGTGCTTCTTCAGTATTCTTTAGGATACCAATTGATGGGTGATACCAATTGTTGATACCAATTGTAAGTTGACAATTTCTCTTTCCCAACTTGGTCCCGAAAGATATATGATCATTTCAATTAGCACTTCTAGCCTCTACACAAGAATCCGAATCACTAAGAACGAGACTCCAGGATAGAATTTGACTTCAAACCTTTTGTCTTGGCAGAAATGTTCTTAATGAAATCCTTTGATCTTCATTGTTGAGCATGACTAGTAGATCCATCTTTTATTTGCTCCTCCTGAGTTGCTGCTAGGATGTGTTGAAGATCCTTCACCTTCTACAGTGGATTTCCACTAAGGATCTGAATCATCATCGTTGTCATTGATTCCTTCTGCAACCTCAGCTTCAACATCAGTATCTGAATTTGTCAATGATTCAGAATGGTCGTTCATTTGAATGTCTGGGAGCTTGGTGTAGTTGGTCGTCACATTCAGACTTTTAATCACCTATGAGTAGCCGAGGAGAATTGTTCCATGAGCCCTAACTTCTTGTCAAGTTACTCAAATAAATCTTCATTAAAAATCAATTCCCTCCAAACACACGAAAGAGCTTCAGTGTTTGCTTTTGGTTGGCTATTTACTCAAATGATGTCTTTTCACGATCTTGTTGAATAAAGCAGCATGCTGTGTTAATTGCTTCAGCTTCCAAATACCTTTTCAGTGCAGACTTCATTTAGAACTTCACTCGCGAAATGTAGTTCCAATATCTGACTTCAAAGTTCTCACAGCTTACCAATTGTTTCCAACTTGATCTTCCTTATTAGATCAATCACCATTTGTGACATTTTGTCTGTTGAATGCACGAACATCACCAACTTGTAATTAGGGTTACCAATTTCAATCACCACTAAGCATATGACTATCCTTCAGTGTGATGTTTTCATTGACTTCCCTATGTGACACACTTCAAAATGTCCTTCTTAATAGAATTCCAAATGAAGCAGTCCTCTCACCAATTTCATCTTTTAACAAAGAATCCATTGCCTTGTAGACTGACAAGTGTGAGAGCTTCCTTTGCCATAGCTAACTCTTCATTGATGAAGCTTTACTGAAAAGTTGACTTCACCTTTGCATCGAAATTCCATGTCAGCTACGAACAAACTTCCTCACTCTCAGTTGAGCGAGCTTCCAACCTTCTTGCTTGAGATCAAACACCTTTCCAGAAAACCCTTGAAAAAGAATTCTCTAGTGCCCTTTAGTGCTTAACTCCCTCCACAAGTAAGTTGCTTCCAGTGATGACAGTTCTTAACACATGATGGCCATATCCCTTGTACATCCTTTGCTGTCATCTCCAAAGGTTACCATCGGGGAGGCCTTCTCAATCAACTATGATAGTAGAGCTTTAATCTTAATCATATGCCTCGAACAATAAATGTCACGAAGTCACATAACTTTTCCTTTTCATAACATACTCTGCAATCATAAATGATTAAGCTTCTTGGTACTCAACTTTAATTGAGTCCAGATGGGTTAGAGATATTATCAAAGGTAACAACAGCTTCAATATGCATAAAAGCACATGGATAGAAGAACTAACAAATTAACTACTAATTCTGTTTAATCCATTTCTGTTGTTGTCTAACATATTTTACTATCTCTAATTACCTAAGTCAGTTTTAGATTTAGCTTCGAAACTACATGACTTACTGACTACTTAGATAATTCTACCATCTTTTAACCATTTATCCCTAACAAGCAATACATGATCTAATATAGCATTTAAGTGCAACTATGTGAGCGAGAGCAAATCATGTGAAAATAAGCACATAAACAATTTTAAGAATATGCAGAATATTTGAATAAGACATTATGAGCAATATCAAATTCCACATACACTTATCAAGTCATTCATAAGAACAAATATGAAATATGTGATCTATGACCTGTTTGTCTATTAGCAATTTTCACAACATTAGCAGAGGTATTAAATCACATAAGATTTAAATCAAGTTCCAGCAAATGTTCAGGGATACACCTAATCGTCTAGAACACCCTATCTAATTCTCCAGATATTCATTTTACTGCATAGACAATCAAGTATGAAAAGTATTAATTAAACTCATGAATCCTAGCATGCAATCTTATTCTTAGCAATCAATTAAGCATTTAAGTCCTAAGATGCTAACATGCTATCATGAATATAATACATTTCAAAACTTAATAAGCATACAGTTCTGAATTAGATAAACGTATACTAGTTAGAAAGTGTACCTGTGAAGTGCTTAGTGATTCATCTCCAGTGTTGGTCATTGATGCCAGATGTCCATTTGGTTCATCACTGTCACTGATAGAATCATCCTTGCATTTAACTTCATCAACAAATGCTTTCCCTTGCTGCATCCTCACTAATGCCTGAGATTCTTGCTTCAACCCAACATAGTGTCTGTCATCTTTTGCTTGTACAGGCTTCTTCAAACTGTGTAGCAAACCCCTGATCTTGTCTTTTATAATCAACCATCCCTGTTTTGCAACCGCCTCTTGAACTGTTCTTGAAAATCTCCTCTATGGAATCTATAGGTAAGGACCTTAGATTTAGAATTGGGATTCCGTCTGAATCTGATGTCACTGAACTTCCTGTTGCCCTGCAGGCTTGACTTGCAGTCCAGTTCTCAAGTTATTCCAAAGTGTCAAATTCACATGCAACACCTTGACCACTACCTCGAGCTACAACATCTTCAATTCAGCTTCTAGGATCAATTCGTTTCTGTTCAGAGGTTTTCAACCTTGACGTCAATCAAATTTGGTTCCTGGGTCACAAATACAGTGGATATGCTAACAACCTGCTTCACCAAATATTATCTTCTTCAGCTCTTGTCCTAGTTCATAGGCCTTCAGCACATACAGGTCTTTTACAGACAATGTGGTTGTATCCTTAAATCCCTGTTGGCTGTACCCTGTGTTCCAGATGATCTACAGTGTTAGCACGAACTTTCTGTAATCTCCCTGTAGAATAGTCTTTAAGGCTTGTACTGAGATTCCAGGTTGTCCAGTCTGTTCTCCTTCACTACTTCAACCCCTAAGATTTTTCATCCAAAAATACAACTCAAATTAACCAAACCTGTACCCAAATTAATCTCTTCTTTTGCAGCTTCCAAAATATTAGTGGGATCCTATGGAGTAAACCTCTGAGGAAATTAAAACCACTATTTCTTCAGTCTGTTCCAGAATAATCTTCATTGGATAACCTTCAGTCAATCTCAGTTGTCTTCAATACCCGGAAAAATCTTCAACTACAAACCCTTTAAGCACCCTCGAATTAATATTTAAGAAAAATTTAGATTTACAGAATTTTTAATTTTCTTAGAAAATAAATTAATCAAAAATAAAAATATACAACAAATTAATTTTCAAGAATTTCGAATTTTCTTAAAAATTAAAATATCGTAAATTAATATTTAAGAAAAATTTTAGTTTTCAAGAATTTTAAATTTTCTGGAAAAATAAATAGATCTAAAATAAAAATTAAAGGGTACAAAACTTGAGGTGCCAAACTGATATTTTTGGGTGAGTGGCGCCTGGACATTGTGTGGCGCCTATACAAGGAATTACCCTGTATAAGCGCAACACAACATGTACTCTGTGAAATTGCTAAGTCCGCAACATGAGTGGCGCTTGTACACTCAAGATACAGAGTAGGCGCAACTCAGAGCTGCTCGACTTCGTTTGGAAAACATTCCGCGCGTGTGTGGCGCTAACACACTGAAAGCCTTGTACCGGCGCAACTTGATTGATTATCAAATGAACAAGTCAAGTTGGCCAGGTCATTGAAATGTTTGACGCGTGAAGTTCACAAAATCCTCAACTTACTTGGCACGTGCCTTTCAATCAGTATATTACAAGCTAGTCACCTGGTTGAGTGAATTGGCCACCAAATATGTATAATAAATTTAACGAAAAACTTTATTAAATTTATAAAATAAACTAATTAAAATTTATAATATAATCTAATAAAAATTTATAAAATAAATTTTATAAAAGTTTATAAAATAAATTTTATTTAAAATTTACAAAATAAACTAATTAAAATTTATAACATAAACTAATAAAAGTTTATAAAATAAATTTTATAAAAGTTTATAAAATAAATTTTATTTAAAACTTACAAAATAAACTAATTAAAATTTATAACATAAACTAATAAAAGTTTATAAAATAAAGTTTATAAAGTTTATAAAATAAACTTATTAAAAGTTTATAATTAAACTTATTTAACAAGGCCTCTTAACATATGAAGTCCAACCAGCTTCGACACCCTGAGCTTCACTGAATTACGGATCCTGATTTGTATATCAATCAGCGGGCTCTGATACCAATTGTTAGGTCCCGAAATATCGTAGAAGGGGGGTTGAATACGATATTCACAATAATTTAAATTCTTTTCTGAATTTGCGGATAAATAAATTATTGTTTCAGAGTGGGTTTGGCCATTTGTAGTGTTTAGGTGAACTGCCTACTAATTTTCTGGGTGCCCGGATAAATCAATTAGGTTCAAGAAAATTAGTAGGTAAATTATGGAGACAAGTTTCCGGGAATATTACTCTCGTATTAATCCCAGAGGGTTTTGCTACACCCAGTTAAAATTAACTGGCTTCCAAAGAATAAATTAATTCTTTGCTACTAACACAAAAATATAAGGCTCAGTTCCTATACAAATATATCTAAATTAGTACAAGGAAAAACTGAGTCCGTAGGGAGTGATATCTAGGAGCCCTGTGCATTTTTCATTAAAGAACCGGGTCCTAATATCTGACCGGGAGCAAGGTATGGATGTGTATAAATTATATCTCTTGCTCCGGCCATGGCTGCTCTCTACATATTTTTGTTGAAGAAGACAACTCCTCTTTTTTTTTGATTGGTGTAGACTTTAAATCAATAAAGTAGCTGTAGTAATTTGATTGGCTAAGGGCTGAGTGGCGCCTGTAGAGTGACTTCCCTGTGTAAATTGAAGTGGCGCCATTTACTTAGAATTTTCTGATCCAACTTGTGTTGCGCCTACACAAGGGATACCCTGTGAGAAATTAAGTGGCGCCATTAACTTGGAATTTGCTGAAGTCATTTTGAGTTGCGCCCCATAGAGTGTTTGCCCTGTATAGAAATGAGTTGCGCCTGTTAACTGTTGGTTGAATTCAAGGTGCGTGTGAATTCATTTCCATGGTCAAAGTGCAGTTTGGTCACTGCACTTTGACCCTCTATTTAATCCTTGATTGAAGTTCACCAACTTCCATTTCTTGTACCAAAGTCTTGCCACATTACACCCTGTACCTTGAGCTGTTTCCATTCTTCAACTGTAGTACAGGAACTTTCACTTTTCGTACCAAGGTTGTGACACTTTGCACCCTGCATCCTTTGAGCTGTTTAGCTGTTTAGCTGTTTGGCTGTAGCCTCTACAAATTACTTTTCGTACCTTAATAAATAACCGTTCTTTTCAAGTACGTTCTTCAACTTAACAATTCTTCTGTAGTTAATACTCAGATTCCTTTCACAGACTGCTGACGCCTAGTGCAACTGGTCTGGTTCACAGACGACTAACTTCGATCCAGGTCTTCGTATTATTGCTTTACTTACATTGTTAAGTTTACAGCAACTTCATTGCTTCGAACACTGACTGTCAATAAACACTGTAACTTCACTGGAATCTTTTCTGGTACTTAGACACTTGTCTTTACCATGTCTTCAATTCTTCTAGATTCCTATGCTTCGAACACTGTCTATCTTCAATCAATGCTGTTACACTGAAATCTTTTAGTGGCACTGCTATACTGAATCTTCAACACTTCTGAAACCCTGAAAGTCTTTAAACATTGTTCTTCACTGAGGCATGAACATATTAATGAACTTCTTTCAGTGACCTGTAGTAGACTTCAAAACTTCTTCTAATGTCTTGATTCACTGTATCTGCCTTGTCTTCATTTCTTCCTGATTTCTGTGTAGGTGTAGTATTATTTACTTGTCCTGTTCTAGTGTTGAGTTATCACGATTACTATTTATACAGCTTCGTAATCTCCAACACCCCTTAACAAAATATTAAGTTTTACTCGGATGCTTTCCAATGAATGAACACTCATCGAATCCTAGATCGATAAGGGGAAGGACTGTCAGTGGCAGGGGACTCCTATCTATCGTGGTGAGATGTGACGAATATAAACGGTTATATTCGGCCGTTGTATCATTGGGTCTAACTTAACTGAGTCGTCATAATAAGTGAAAATAAACGGTTATATTCAACTATTATGAACTTAGAAGCATAGAGTTTGGTTAAAAGTCTATTAGATAGATAAGATCAATCGTTGTTCACCAAACTATCCAAGAATTATATATGATATAATTGACAACTGTTGTCTACCTAAATAATCATTTTCTAAGGACTTCCAGTGGTTGACTTAGGACATGACGAAATATGGATCTTGGCTCACTAGAAAGAATTATGGGATATACTTTCCAAATTAATAGTAAGGGCTATTAGTTTGATAAAAATAGTGGGAGGTATATGATGATATACCATAATCACTTAAACATAATTAATATTAAATTTGCAATCTAGTTTATTTTATGCACTTTAATATTGTAGATATCAAATGATAAACACAAACAACTTCTCTATGCTATCAGTTCTTGAGAAGGACAAGTTGACGAGAATATATTTCCTTGACTGACATAGGAGCTTGAGGATCGTCCTCGGGCACCACGATATTAGTCAAATCTCTTCCCCTGCTCTTAAAGTTGAGAATGTAACATGTGCAAATCATAGTGCTTATTGGAAGCAAATTGATGTTGCGACTGATGTTTCATGTCTCATGCTCGCAAATATATGTGCTGAGCTTAAGAAGCAATACAAGCATATAGATGCTTATGAAACGATTGAGCACAAGATATATTTGAAATGGCACTATACACTTACAAGTAGGGAGAGTAAGACCCGGTTACACCACATGTTCTAAAGATTATAGGGTATAATGAATACCATTGATATTTTGGGTTTCCAGATTGGTCTGGAGACAGTTAGATTTGATCTTACAATCTTTGGACAAATATTATTCTTATTTTGTTATGAACAATAAAGTGAATAATATTGGTAAAACACCCATTGAGTTGCTAAGCATGTTGAGAACTGCTGAAAGTAATATGATAAATGCATGAACTACTACTATATTGATGGTAAACATAGGGAATGCAAAAGGGAAAGGAAAATGGAAAGGCAAAGAGAAGATTTGATCTAGTTCCGTTGTCAAACCAAAGTCCAATCCCTAAAGCAGACTCTAAAGTCTGAATGAGGTGTTGATAAAGAAGACGATTGTCACTTCTGTGGAAAGTTGGGAGACTGGAAATTAAACTGTCATGCTTAATTGGAAGATCGGAAGATGATGATCAATAAGGGTCAAGCTTAAGGTATCGGGTTAGAATTGGAGTAAAGATAGTTGCTCTGGTTCGAGGAACTCGTTACTTAATTTTTGGCCTATAAGGAAAATTTAGAACTTAATAATTGTTATAGCGTGCTTGCAATTGGCAGAGACATTATTTCAGTTTCTTGTTTGGACAAGAAAGGCTTTTTCATTTTATAACAATAGTTGTTTATTTTATTTTGATGATGAGCCTTATAATGTTGCACATCTAATTAACAATTTATATGTTCTAAAGTGACTCAAATCAAATATTACCTTTGACACTGTCGCTGAGGCCATATTAATGAGAAACGCATTTCCAGAATACATAAGGATGCATTCATGGATAAGTTTGATTATGAATCATACAAAAGGATGCGAATCTTGGTTTATTTGGTAAAATGACTAAAGCTCCCTTTACCGGACATGGTGAAGGGATCATTGAATGGGTATGACTTATACATAGTGATGTATGTGGTCATATGTGTACGATGACAAAAGGTAGATTTTATTAACTTCATAAAATTTACTAATTATTTTAGTAGATACGGATATATGTATCTTTTGAAGAACTAATCCGAATCATTTGAAAAGTTCAAAGACTATAAAGATGAAGTAGAAAATATCAAAGAAAAGTTTTTTGATAGGAGAGATCACACCTTGTTGGACATGGTGCGATCAATGTTGAGTCAATGAATCTTCCAATTAGTTTCTGGGGTTGCACCCTGGAAACGGCTCCACATACACTTAACTGTGTTCCTACTAAATTGGTTCAAAAGACTCATTATGAGATATGGACTGAGCAACGTCACAGCATGTCATTTATAAAATTTTGGGGATGTGAAACGTTTGTGAAACGTCTAATCTCTGACAAGCTAGGACCAAAATCAGACAAATGTAATTTTGTGGAATACCCAACTGAAATAAGGGGTTATTCTTTCTATAATCCTTCCGAGAACAAAGTGTTTGTTGCTCGAACTGCTGAGAGACAGTAGGAGGATAATAGATCTCAATGAAGTTTGAGACCCACATGATAACGTTGAACCAGTAGAGGAACCTGAGTAGAATGTACAAGAAAAATAATACTGCTCAAGAAACACAGGTGTTCGTAGGTTTAGTAGGATTCGCCATGAGCCCGAGAGATAATATGGATTTCTCTTGACTCAAGATGGTGATGTGATGCTTGTGGATGAAGATGAGCCTCTCACCTACCTAGATACTATAAACACTCCAGATTCTAAGAGATGGCTGGATGCCATTAAATCTGAGATGGAATCCATGTATACTAATCAAGTATGGACTTTGGTTGATCCACCTGAAGGGGTAAAACCTATAGGGTGTAAGTGGGTTTTCAAGAAGAAGACCGACATGGATGCTAATGTACAGACCTATAAGGCACGATTGGTGGCAAAAGGTTTCAAAAAAATTCATGGTATTGACTATGATGAGACCTTTTCACCAGTTGTTATGGTCATGTCCATCAGGATTTTGCTTGCTATAGCTGCTTACTATGACTATGAAATCTGGCAAATGGATGTCAAAACCGCTTTCTTAAATGAGAGCCTTGAAGAAGATATGGATGTGTACATGACACACCCTAAGGGTTTTGTTGATCTAAAGGTTGCTGGAAATGTATGTAAGTTGCGTCGATCCATTTATGGATTAAAGCAGGCCTCGAGGAGATGGAACATTTGTTTTCATGAAACAGTCAAAAAGAGTTTGACTTTATTCAGAATGAAGATGAAACTTGTGTTTACAAGAAGTTTAGTGGGAGCCATGTGGCATTCCTAGTATTATATGTTGATGATATATTACTAATAGGGAATGACATTCCTTCTCTACAGACTGTGAAGACTTGGTTGAGAAATAATTTCTCAATGAAAGACTTAGGCGATGTGACATATATATTAGGGATCGAGATCTATAGAGATAGATCAAGGTGATTGATCGGCCTAATTTAGAGTACATACATTGACAAAGTTTTGCATCGATTTCAAATGCAAAGAGACTAAAATGGATATGTCCCAATGTCTCATGGGATAGTGATCTCAAAATAAAATTTGTCCTAAATCATTGGATGATAGGGACTGCATGAGTAAAATTCCATATGCGTCAGCAATTGGTTTTATAATGTATGCAATTATATGTACTTGTCCTGATGTCTCGTATGCTTTAACCATGATGAGTAGATACCGATCTAATCCAGGTGAAGGTCACTGGACGACAGTCAAGAATATTCTTAAGTACTTAAAGAGGACTAAAGATTCATTCTTGTTATATGGAGGAGATGTGAAGCTAGTTGTAAGAGGTTTCAGTGATACTGGTTTCTAGACAGATAACGATAATTTAATGTTTCTGTCTGGCTTTGTGTTTTATTGAGATGTTGTATGCTGGAATGGTTCACAGCAAAGACAATTGTTGATTTTACAATAGAACCTGAGTATATTGATGCTTGTGAAGCAGCCAAGGAGGCTGTTTGGGCATGTACTTAGGACATATCACCAAATTAATGAGATTAATGATCAAGGAGATATACATATATGTAAAGTGTATACTAATAATAATATTGCAGACACACTGACTAAGGCTTTGTCGCAACAGAAGCACGAAAGTCACACTAGTTCCATGAGTATTGGATACTTGGGTAATTGGCTCTAGTGCAAGTGGGAGATTGTTAGTAATTGTGCTCTAGAGACAATACTTTTTATATTTTAAGGAAAATATTTATTATTAAGGATTATGTTTTATTGATTATTATTTATTTATTATGTTTTATTTACTGCGTAATAAATTGAAAGCATAATAAATGTCCTTGGAATTTTGATATGTATTATATATCTTTAAGTATGTGACTTAAAAATGAGATTATATGAATAGTATCTTATTCCTAAAATTCCCTAGTCGAGTATTATTATTTAAGGACAATAATAATGCACAAAGACTAGTATGTTTCTTGACAGATGACCACATCTCATTGGTCATAGGTATGGGGATACTAAAGTCAAGAACATAAGTGCATGTATCAATGCATGACACTGGAATGACCCGCCGTGAGATTCTACATGTTAAGTAAGTGTCATAAGTAATTCTCACTGTGATAATGGTGTAATGATCCTTAGACCTGAAATCATTATATTTCTATACGAGAATTAATATACTTTGATTACATTAAAAGTTACCTTTGACCGGGTGATGATAAAAGTGGACATTGGGTATATTATGAATCGTATGAGAAATATGAATGATCTAGATGAGATTTAATCCTCCTAATTTTAGGAGTGATATTATTGGCCTCTTATTTGAGTGAGACTATGAAATGCACGGCCGTGCTCAAATGTTGATTTGATTTTAATAGTCTACTCATCGATCAAGAAAATAAAGATTAAATTATGAAGAGGATGACACGAGACATGCCTTGAGTTTAATCTATAATATCAAGATTAAAGGGATTATATTACATGGAACATTATTCACGAAAGGCTTAATCGAATCACCGATTTATTATTATTACTTGGGTAACAATGATGTATTACTAGATGCCGCTCATTGTTTACAATTTTAATTAGATATTAAAATTGTTGCCAACGTAATAATAACCTACAGGGTCACACACAAAGAACGCTTGAAGGAGAAATAATTTAAATTGTGAATTTAAATTAAATAAGTAATTTATTTTATTTATGATATTAATTAAGTATGACTTAATTAATTATATAAATAGAATAAATGAATTACTTAAACTAATTCCAAAATTTATAATTAATTAATTAAGTGAGACTTAATTAAATAATTTAGAATTTTGGATTAGTATTAATTATAATTGGATTATAATTAGAAAACTTATTCCTCTCTCTCTATATAATCTCTTTATGGGCTGATTTAATAAGATAGAGATTTTACAAAAACCCTAGCCGCTCTGAGAGAGAAGGAAGATAGAGAGAGAAGAAGTTTTCGGGTGCTAGTACACATCAATCCTTCATGAAAAGTGTTCGTGTGGATAACGTACAGCGTAGATCGCGAGAGCGGGATACGTGGTGATTAAACAAGCTTTGGACCTCCATTAATCTTCCATTAATGAACTGTTAAAGCTTCTAAAGGTATTTATTCTTTATCTCCGAATTAAATCTTTTGTTTTCGCATGGATCCTGCGGAGGGTTTCGCTATTTTGATTTATTTTTCACGTTTATTCCGCTGCGTTTGTGTCACGAAACCCTTCAACTAAACACATGTAATGTTTCAAGGATCAAACTCAAGTGTCAATTCAGAAACATTCATCAATTTAATATAGGTCGATTAGGCTGGGTAAGTGGTTTCTCCACTTGTATATATCAATCTCACATGGATTCATAAAGACACTTTATTATGAGGTTTAAAATTTAAGTGGTGTTATAACCAAATTTTCACATATCCAGGTTAGTATTGACGAGTGAAGGTCCTATGGACGAGCATATGAAGAACACGACGGGTAAAGGCTGTTTGCAGTCCGACGAGTAAATTGATTGCCATATTTGATAAATATTTATTAATTAGTGCAATATCAGTTGTTTAAAATAATATTGCAAATATTATTTTACATTAAATTAGTAATTCATTGTAAGTCCTAAAAAATAGGGGAAAGTAACAGCCGACGAGTGGACCAAGTCTCGACGGGTAAGGCTGAAACACCCGACGGGCAGAAAATCAAGGAAAGGATAAGATTCCTACTTCAACTATAACTCAAATACATGGGATCAATCCCTACAATCAAGGAGCGTGATCAGCAGCTTCTAGCATGAAAATAGGATCGTGGAAAGCATCCAAATCAGATTATAAATACATCCTTGAAGAGATAAGCAAGGGGAGGAGATTGAAATCTATCACATTACTATACACACAATACACCCACCCGACGGGCAGCAGCTGCATAGTCGACGAGTAGTACTTTTATGTATTTTTGTTCATTCAAAACACTTGTAATCGATCTTAAACAGCATTCTAGTGGATATTCTTGGCTGGGTACACCCCCACCCGCGGTTTTTATCCCTTTCCTAGGGTTTTCCGCGTCACCAAAATTGTCTCGCCTCTATTTTATTTTCTAGTCGTCGAATAGCTTTTTATTCTTATCTCTACTCGTCCAAGCTGCTAAACACGCTTTATATACAATTTTACAATAAAAGAACTTAGTTATTAACCCATCAATTTTTGGCTAAAACAGTTTGGCGCCGTCTGTGGGACATTAGCTAAGAGTTCTATACAATTTCTACGACTATGGCTACGGATCCTGAGCGAAACGAAAATGAGGAACGGCCTACGAATGATGACGTGCTTGTAATCATGAAGAAGCTACAAACTGATGTGGAGACACTGCGTAGTGAAAATGAGAACCTCAAGGCTGTACTGAGTACGGTAAAATCAAGTGCAACGGCAGCTTCAAAGCAAACGGTGGCAAGTGTGGTAAGGAGATTGCGATACGACGATGAGGATCATGATGAAGGTCGAAAGGAGGATGATGAAGTGCTCGTGTTGTGCACTAACAGGACTGGGAATGGAGCTATGGATAATAACGCTGACACAACATCTCAGCGGCAGAAGGAAGCAACGGTCAGGCATGACATCGAGGAAGAAAGATCGAATAGAAGATCGAGACACAGAAGTTCACGATCAGAAAGTTACACAACAGATGCTATGAAGCTGGAATTGAAAGAGATGAGAGAAATGATACAACGAATACCAGGTGTACCAAAACCGTTGGAAAAAGCCACGCCAACGAGCTATGCGGATTCACCTTTTTCTGATGATATTGCCTTGGTGGAGATTCCGAAACGATTTAACATACCACATATGAAGCTGTATGATGGTGAGGCTGACCCACAAGAACACATTGCGCAGTATAAACAACGAATATTTGCAGTGCCAATTACCAAAGAATTGAGGGAACCTTGTATGTGTAAGGGATTTGGTTCGACACTCACAGGACCTGCCCTTCAGTGGTTCGTCGGACTACCAAACGGAACCATATCCTCATTTGCAGACCTCGTCGACGCATTCAACCTACAGTTTGCTAGTAGCAGGCGATTTGAGAAGACAACAAGTGACTTATACAGAATTGTTCAGAGATATAGAGAGCCCTTGAGAGAATACCTATCCAGATTCAACAAGGAGAAGGTGACAATAACGAATTGTGATATACCGACGGCTATTGAGGCTTTCCGTCGAGGACTAGTAAGGGACACACCATTGTACGACGAGTTGACAAAATACCCGTGCAGGACCATGGACGACGTACAGGCCAAAGCTATGGCCCAAGTTAGGTTGGAAGAAGATAGGAAAGATGACGAGGACAACTATTATCGACCTAATAGAAAAATTATCACGACGAAGGCACGGGATCACAGGCCTTATTCAAGAATTAATCGTGAAGATGCACGCGTCAGTGCTGTGCAAGGACGAATGGATTGGAGAAAAGACCAAAACCTTCCGCCAACATTTGACAGTTATGGATTCAGTATCAGCCCGTCAGCTTTGGTGAGAGAATTCAACAAATTGGGAAATGCGGTCAATTGGCCGTCGAAGTCAAACAAGCCTAAAGCGAACCCTGAGTCGAAGCTGTGGTGCGACTTCCATGGTGACTATGGTCATAGAGCGTATGATTGTGTGGCACTAAGAAGAGAAATTCAAGTACTCGTCAAGAAAGGTTACTTGACAGAATACATGACGGGAAAAGGTAGGGTGAGAGAATCATCGCCGCCAAGACAACCTCCGCCACCACCACATCACAAAGTTGTCAACTACATAGCTGGAGGATCGGAAGTATGTGGAGCTACATATTCACAGGCAAAAAGAGCTGCTAGAGAGCCTGGGATAAGAGTCATGCGGGCAGACATTGTGGAAAGAAAATTACCCACAATTCACTTCGACGAGTCAGACAGAGAGCACGTGACGGAGCCACAACACGACAGTTTAGTCATCTCACTGCCCGTCGGAAATTGTCTCGTCAAGAGAATCTTGGTAGACAATGGAAGTGCAGTGAATATTATGATGTTAGATGCATTACGAGAAATGGGCTTGCAAGAACATGACATGACGAAGAAATGTACTGTACTCGTCGGGTTCAGTGGTGAAACTAAGAGGACGGTTGGCGAAATTTCATTGCCCACGTATGCTCAAGGAGTGAATTTATTGCAGAAATTTCTCATTATCGATTGCCAATCGACTTATAACGTAATCCTTGGAAGGCCATGGATACACGACTTGAAAGCTATCCCGTCAACATATCACCAAGTAATAAAATTCCCTACACCTTGGGGAGTCCAACAGATTCGAGGAGATCAAGTTCAAGCAAAACAATGTTACAAGACATGCTTGAAACCAACTATTCAAAATCAGGGAAAAGACATTCCTCAAGTTACGAGTATGGACACAGAAAAACTGACGGAAGTGAACCTGTCGACGGGAGAAAAGAAAGTGCTAGTCGGACAGGACGTGTCTTCGGAAGTAGAAGCCAATTTGGTTGAATTCTTGACAGAACGCTTAGATGCTTTTGCGTGGGAACATGACGACATAATGGGCATTAGTGAAGAAGTCATCACCCACAAACTCAATGTCGACCCAAATTACGTGCCCGTCCAACAAAAGAGAAGAAAATTTGCACCCGACAGGAATCAAATTATCAATGACGAGGTCAGCAGACTCTTGAAGGCTGGCATGATTCGAGAAGTTGACTACCCAGAATGGTTGGCTAATGTAGTAATTGTTCAAAAAAAGAACGGGAAGTGGAGAGTATGTGTCGACTACACTGATTTAAATAAGGCATGTCCAAAGGACCCATATCCGTTGCCACACATAGATGCAATGGTCGACGCAACAGCTGGGCACGAATTGTTAACATTCTTGGATGCATCGAGTGGGTTTAATCAGATTAAAATGCACCCGTCGGATGCTGAGAAGACAGCCTTTGTGACTGACAGGGGGATATACTGCTATTTGGCAATGCCTTTTGGCCTAAGGAATGCCGGTGCAACCTTCCAACGCCTAGTAAACAAAATGTTCCAGGAACAAATAGGCAAGACGATGGGAGTATACATTGATGATATGGTGGTGAAGTCGAAGTATGCGTCGGATCATGTAAGAGACTTAACGATAACCTTCGACATTCTGCGAGCTTATAACATGAAGCTCAATCCGTCAAAGTGCAACTTTGCGGTAACGTCAGGAAAGTTTTTAGGGCATATGGTGACAAGACGAGGGATAGAAGCCAGCCCGGAGCAAATAAAAGCAATATTCGAATTGACATCACCAACATCTATTAAGGAAGTGCAAAAACTGACAGGACGGGTGGCCGCATTAAACAGATTTATCTCAAGGTCGTCCGACAGGTGCAGATTATTTTATGACGTCCTGAGGAAAAACAAAGGATTCTGCTGGACGGACAAACATGAAGAAGCATTCAAGGAATTAAAACGATACTTGACGACAGCCCCGCTGTTGTCAAAACCAGTACCTGGAGAGATGTTGTTTGTATACCTGTCAGTCACGGAGCAAACGGTCAGCGGAGTTTTAGTAAGAGAAGAGAACAATATGCAGTCTCCAATATACTACGTAAGCAAAAGTTTGGTCGATGCTGAGACAAGGTACTCGTCACTAGAGAAATTGGTGTTAGCTCTAGCAGTCACATCAATTAAACTACGACATTATTTTGAAGCCCACAAAATATGCGTCAGGACAAATTATCCAGTATTGAGAAGGCCAGAACTGACGGGTAGAATGGCTAAATGGTCCGTCAGACTAAGCATGTATGACATAGTCTATGAACCTCGCACGACTATTAAATCGCAAGCACTAGCCGATTTTGTGGCAGATTTTAGCCCAAGTCAATTGATGAAGGCCAATGACGAGTTACAATTAATGGTGTCAGAAATAAGGACTGAGCCATGGACACTGTATACCGACGGGGCATCAAATGTCAACGGCACAGGTCTGGAACTAGTGCTAAAATCACCACAGGGGGATATCATAGCGCATTCAATATGTTGTGACTTCAAAGCCACTAATAACGAGGCGGAATATGAGGCATTGATTATTGGTTTGGCGACGGCAAAAGAATTGAAGATAAGCCATATTGAGGTATGTTGCGATTCCCTCTTAGTTGTTAATCACGTAAATGGGTCTTATGAGGCTAGGGACCCGAAGATGTCAGCGTATCTAGGAATCGTCAAGGAGTTACAAACAGGTTTTGCGAAGTTTAGCATTTGTCAAGTCCCAAGGGAAACAAACACGCAGGCTGACGCCCTGGCAGGACTAGGTGCCGTATTTCGACGGGGGAATTTGACGACCATACCCATTTTACACGTCCTGAAGCCAGCCACGGAAAGACATGAAGAGTTGAAAGATGTAATGACTCTAGCAGACTTGACTGACGATCAGCTTGTCCGACTGACAAGTTGGACTACTGAAATAAAAGAATACTTGTCGAATGATACTCGACCAAGCAATGACAAGGAAGCAAAACAACTCAAGATGAAAGCGTCAAGGTTTCTGCTAATAGATGGGGTTCTATTCAAAACTTCTGCTACGGGTCTACTACAACGATGTTTGGAATACGACGAAGCCCGACGGGTGTTGAAAGATATACACGAAGGAGATTGCGGAAATCATTCCGGAGGCAGAGGATTATCATACAAAGTACTACGTATGGGTTATTATTGGCCAACTGTCAGACAAGATGCTATTGATTATGTCAAAAGGTGTGACGCCTGTCAAAGGCATGCTCCCGTCCTGCACCAACCGTCAGAGTACTTGCACCCGTCGATCCCATCGTGGCCATTTATGAAATGGGGATGGACATCGTGGGAAAGATGCCACCAGCACCAGGTCAGAAAGTATTCATGTTGGTCATGACAGATTATTTCTCTAAGTGGATAGAGGCAGAAGCATTCCGACAAGTTAAGTCAAAGGAGGTAATATCTTTTATCAAACGTAATATTTTGTGCAAGTTTGGCGTACCATCTGAAATTGTTTGCGATAATGGCTCACAATTTATAAGTGAAAAGACGGAATCCTTCTGTCGTCAATGGAACATAACATTGACAAAGTCGACACCAAGGTATCCACAGGCCAATGGTCAAGCTGAGTCGAGCAACAAAATAATTATTAACAACCTAAAAAGAAGACTTACTACTCACAAAGGACGATGGGCAGAAGAGTTACCATGGACTCTATGGGCTGACAGAACAACTCCAAAGATTTCGACGGGTCAAACTCCGTTTGCATTGGTGTATGGAACTGAATCAGTATTGCCAACAGAAGTTATGAGTCCGACGGCTCGTTACGGACTAGCAACAGTTGAGAGCAACAAAAATGAACTCGTCCACGACTTGGATACGGTCGACGAACTCCGAGATATGGCTAAAATACGCATGGCTTCCTATCAGCAAAGGGTGGCAAATGCCTACAATAAAAACGTCCACATAAGGAAGTTTCAAGAAGGGGATCTTGTTCTTAGAAAGGTCTTCCAAAACACAATGAACACGGACGCAGGCAAATTTGCTGACGCATGGGAAGGACCGTACCTGATAGATGCAGTCGTCGGACGAGGAGCGTATAGGCTGTCGACGTTGGAGGGAGTACAAATTCCAAGAAGCTGGAATGCTCGTCATCTGAAGACATATCATTTATAATTTCATCTCAGGTCCTTATATCTTAGTTTGCTTTTTCATAAAATAAGTCGCTAGGACACGTAGAATGCTTGACAACTAGATTGCCTTGGTACTTGATTCCTATTTTGAATTGTTCCTTTGGTTTCGTCTTTGCTTGTATGAAATGCATGATTTGCCATACTTTCTATAATATGTTTGATTCTGTGGCATGTTTGATATTTATTCGTGAATGAATGTTAATCCCACATGCAAGGATGCTTAATTTATGTATTTTGATATTTAATCCATGCTTTAGAATATAGTATAGATATTTGATTACTCGTCAATACAAAAGTTGCCCTCATGATGTGCACACGTTACAAAAATATACATGATAACTAGGGGCATAGTATCCCAACATTATCAAAATTGGGTTGATCACCCATGACAAGTAAATTCCAAAGGCCCTGCCCTTTAAGTACGAAATCAACAAATAGAGAAACAAAATCAATTACTTTTAAGTAATAGTTTTCTGTATTCTCCACATCAAAACCAAACACTACGAATAAATAAGTCAGTTTCAAGAGGGGAAGGCCTCTTAGCTACTTAACATCGTGCATGCACTTACGTAAGAAAAATAATATCGACGACCAACGTAACAAATCGACGAGTCAACAAATCGACGAGTAAATAGCTTGACGAATATAAGATTTTATAATCACATGTCTAAAATTGTGAACACTTCACCAAATGCATATACGTGATATTCTAACTACTTGGGTCATTCCCTATTATACATTTGTGAGTTTTACAAGGACTCATCCACAAACTAAACAATCAGGCCGACGGACACGATAAACACATTGCTATTACGCACCCGTTAACAGATTTTGTATGTCTGTTCTACTTAACGAATGCAACATTCATAAATGTGTACAATACAACAAAACACTAAGAGACATATAACAGATGGATTCACAAAAACATCATGGCATGCGAAATGTCTACTAAGAAATCTCTAGAATTACGTAGAATTACGAATAAAAAGTCCAACAATCCCCCGCCATGAAAGACGAAACAGGGACTAATATCCAAAACCAGCAACACGAAATCAACGTCAAAAGGGAAAAACTTGACAGAATTCAGAATTAAAACTACTAGACGAAAGAAAAACGACGAGAGTAAATAATCAATTACTCCTTTTCACTCTCATTGTCTTCTTGAACATTCCTTGCAATCACGGAAGAACCACCAACTGCTGCATTACCTCCGTCGTCACCAGGATTGACAGGGTCGTCCGGATACGCTTCATTATAAATCCTGACAGCCTCGTCAGTATCTTTGTCATCCCACTCTCCACGACGGAACTCTAGCATAGTTTCAACACGAGACTTCATGATACCTTGAGTAAGCGTGTCCTTGGTCTCCTGCAGAAAGGCACCTTCGGTTTCTTCAACTTTAGCAGCGAAAATGGTGAGCTCATTGCGCATCTCGTTCGTCTCTTTGTGAGCCAAGAACACTTGCTCCTGCAGCACACGGATTTTCTCCTCACAACTGGAATGTTCCAATTTCAACTCAGCCAATTCATTAGAAAACTTGCGATAAGAAGCATGTGACAGTAGCATGGCTTGAAATGCCTGCAATAAGACCAAAAAGGAAGATCACAATACGTTCATCAGTAATGGAGCCAAAGAGAAACAAGCACAAAGTACAAGGATTGAATAAAAACTTACATGGAAAGAATGCCCAACAGCTTCGACCATTACTTGGTCGACGGTTCTAGAACCATGACCACTAACCGTCTCAGGCAACAGAAGGGGAGCCAGTATATTGACTAAGGATCTGGGTTCAGCATTGACACTGTACCTGTGGAGATCAGGCCATTGCCAGTCGTCGAGGACAATCTCTGGTATGGCGTCCATCACAGCAGGAGGAGGTGGTGGAACTACCACCTTAGCTTTCTTCGATTGGGGACTCGAGGCACTGGACATCTTGCGAGAACTCTTGGGAGTCTCACTCCCCGACTCACGTGCGCGCTTCAGAAACAACTCCTTCCCTGACATCTCAAGAGCACGGATAACAGGAGGCTTGTACTCTGCATCATGAATTGGAAAAAGAGTCCACATGATGAAAATAAGGAGCAATACTAGTCACAACTGAAATGTACCTTTGATGAATTGACGGCCAGAATTGACCATCCTCTCAGCTTCAGGAGTGCCAGTTGAATCAGACGATATAGTGTCAATTTGAGTGTCAAGAGGTGTGATAACAATTCCCTTGCCTTTGTCTTTCGTAACAGCAGTGCTCCTGGTAGCCCTGGATTGGGACTCAGACCCTCCAAATTCCTTTCCAGCAGCAGATTTAAGGAGCAATTTGCTGGCAAATGCTGCAGCATCGACAGGGGCGGAATGTCGAATTGGACGATCCATGCAATTAGGCCAAACTCTGTGGTCCAAAGGCAATGCCAAGATTTCACCAACTATCTTGGCAGCCTTAACATCATCGATAGCCGATTCAGCACTACAATCTGAAGGTAGGAGCAACCAAAACAATAAATGTTTCAACATGGAGAAAAACAGTCAACAAGTGATGTCAAGTTCAAAGGACGCAAGCCCCTTCAAACCATAATAATGAAGTAGACAACAGGAGGCATATATAAAATTGTGCAATGCAAAGAACGTTGTGACCTTGATTCAGTAATACGACAAGGAATGAACGACAATGCATGAGTACGGCTGTAAGGGGAAATATATCAAACACGTGGCATCACAACAAAAATCAGGGCTGAATTAAAATAAAAACACGACATAAACCGACAAGATAGTAATAATTACCATTTCTGTTCCATTCTTCACGAAGGTAGACAGCCTGATTCCCAAGTAACGCTTTCTCGACATAAAAGAAATTGTTCTTCCAGCCACGATCGTGTACGTAGTCCAAATTCAAGATCAGGGGGTTTCTCTTCTTACGACCAACTAGCCCGTAAAGGCCTCCATTAAACTTTTTCGCCTGGTATGCGTATGTGACAACTGAGAGATCAATTCCAAGTCGATGTTTGTCTTCGATTACATCCAAGGAAGCCAGAATTCTCCACGCCGAGGGCATCACTTGAGATGGGGAAACGTCCAGAGTTCTTATAAAATCAGTAACAAGCTTTGTGAATGGGAAAGTCATACCAATTTCAAATGGGTAATTGTAGAAACAAATCCACCCGGGGGCATGGAAATCGGAGAATATCCCTTCGTCGGGAACGATAAGCACTACGTGAGAGTCCAATTTGAACAACAGAGTAGTATCGACGATACTATCAGATGTCATGGAGCTGGAATTGGTACTCTTGGAATCAAGAATGCCAGTCGCCGTCCACCTAGGTTTCACTATCGCAGCAGCTTGTACAAACTTGTTACTACTCTTGCTGCCTTTTTTCGCCATTGTATGATGAAGTATTTGGTAGCAAAGGAAAATCGAAGGCCGTTTGTATTGGTAGAGTGCGATTGAAGCCCTAATCGGTGGGGAGTTTAAGTAGAAGAGGAAGGGAGTGTTTGGATATATATGAAATACATATATGATGTGTATGTATAATTGTTTTGCATGCAAGGGAAGTAGTGGAAGACAAATGCAATTCCCAAGAGCAATCTCATTGGGTAATTGGGACTCTTACTCCAATGAGATTGGGGACTATTGTTATAACCAAATTTTCACATATCCAGGTTAGTATTGACGAGTGAAGGTCCTATGGACGAGCATATGAAGAACACGACGGGTAAAGGCTGTTTGCAGTCCGACGAGTAAATTGATTGCCATATTTGATAAATATTTATTAATTAGTGCAATATCAGTTGTTTAAAATAATATTGCAAATATTATTTTACATTAAATTAGTAATTCATTGTAAGTCCTAAAAAATAGGGGAAAGTAACAGCCGACGAGTGGACCAAGTCTCGACGGGTAAGGCTGAAACACCCGACGGGCAGAAAATCAAGGAAAGGATAAGATTCATACTTCAACTATAACTCAAATACATGGGATCAATCCCTACAATCAAGGAGCGTGATCAGCAGCTTCTAGCATGAAAATAGGATCGTGGAAAGCATCCAAATCAGATTATAAATACATCCTTGAAGAGATAAGCAAGGGGAGGAGATTGAAATCTATCACATTATTATACACACAATACACCCACCCGACGGGCAGCAGCTGCATAGTCGACGAGTAGTACTTTTATGTATTTTTGTTCATTCAAAACACTTGTAATCGATCTTAAACAGCATTCTAGTGGATATTCTTGGCTGGGTACACCCCCACCCGCGGTTTTTATCCCTTTCCTAGGGTTTTCCGCGTCACCAAAATTGTCTCGCCTCTATTTTATTTTCTAGTCGTCGAATAGCTTTTTATTCTTATCTCTACTCGTCCAAGCTGCTAAACACGCTTTATATACAATTTTACAATAAAAGAACTTAGTTATTAACCCATCAATTTTTGGCTAAAACAAGTGGTACACTGTTTATCACTTAAGAAAGGCGATATTTATTATTCCCTGTGTTCAGAGGTTAATCACTTATGCATCATCATATTTCAACCATTAATTAATAAGAGCTCTAATATACATAGACATTATGAATTTGTAACCAAGTCGTGCAACCTGAAATTTATCATATTTGTGACAAAATAAATTTTGTTGGAATATTTATATTGTTGATTTATAATTATTGGGTTAATAAAAATGTCGGGGATCCATCGACTATCCGTTAAAAAAAAATCTGTCACTAAATCATTAGTAATTTTGCTGGCAAAATATTTTGACACCAAAAATTATTAACCGAATGTTTTCATTATAAATAAATTGTTGGCAAATTGTTGGAAGATAGTTAACTATTATCATTTTCAGATATTGTCACTATTTTGTTGGTAATTTGTAAGAAATATTGTTTCGTCGCTAAATTCTGTTACCAGAATGGAAGTTTCTTATAGTCACAGTCATAGTCATAAGAGGAGATCTACTACTATTTAACATAAGTGTGTTGATCTTGACGGAGTCTCTCCTTTAAGTCGATACGAAAGTATTTAAGTAATTGTCGTTTTGTAAGATCATAATGAACCTTAAGTGGACTTGATAGTCGAACATTTATGATGGGTAAGGCAACGAACAAAGCAGCAGAGACAAAGGTACATAAATATGATCAGACATGTAAAGATAATCAACACAGTTTTATGCCATTTACTTTTGATAACTTTGGATAACACAGTTTTATGCTATTTGCTTTTGATAACTTTGGATTCTTGGTTTCTAATGTTGTTGAGTTTTTTCGGAGAGTTCAGGAAAGTCATGAATAAAAATGTTATGACTGCTAGTTCAGCTGAATATGTATTTCGTCGGATAGTATTTGTAATTCAACAAGGACTTGCGGCGCAACTTGTTGCCCGTCTACCTCGTATACATGTAATCTACTCCCTCCGTCCCAACCAATTCTTTACACTTTCCTTTTTGGGACGTCCCACCCAATTCTTTACATTACTAAAAATAGTAACTTTTAACAATAAATATATTATTACATCCACTACTTCACTCCACTTTTTCAACACTTTACACTATTACACCCACTATTTTATTTATTTTAACAATAAAATCACTATTACACCCACTATCCTTGGTCTCCGTGCCCGGACCAAATGTAAACATTTGGCCGGGACGGAGGGAGTAAAATTTTATATCCTTTTATTTGTTTTTTTTTAACATAAGAAAAATGCTAGAGACCCCAAAAATTATTTCAAATACTGAGTTGTCATCTGTATAATTGATAATTTTTTTATAATAATATGAGACCCTGTGTATATACATATACACTCACGAATTAAAATAATTCATATGTCATGTCACATCATTTGAGAAAAAATTTGAAACAATATTTGAGTTCCTAACATTTCCCTTAACATAAATCTTAGGGCTCTCAACTATCGTACTTAATATTCGCAAGATGCAAATTAAATATAATTTTCTTTACTAAATTATATTATTAGATGTGATTGTGATCTGCAAAATTTAAGTGCGCGCGTGTGCATGTATCTCTTTATATATTACCTAACCTTGTTTATAGTTTATAGTAGTTGTAGCGGGTCACTTTATAATAACTTCTTGTTAGGACATTATTTAAATAAATACGGTTTTTAACAGTGATATCGTTATACCTTCAACTAAAAAATCTTAAAATATATTAATAAGGCAGTTATTGTTATCCCCCTCTCCTCTCTGGCAATCGCACACCCATGCTACATACGTCTGTATTATACACACACCAACAAACACACACAAGAGAGATCAAATTAAGGAATTGTAAGCTTGGGAGAAACTGATACAGGGTCCGATTTCAATATTGCTGAAGTCTCCCTGCCAAGTGCCAACGATATCAGATATGCACCAATCATATAATTGTCATTGCAACCGGTTAAAAGTATAAATTTCCGGCCTTTTCAAACCCTTTGTTTTTTTATTAAAAAAATCATGTTAAGTTATCTTGCTATAAAAAATTACAGATATATTCAACCGTCTAAATTTTGACGATCAATTTAATTAGCACGTAACTTTATCAATTATTCTTCTCGTAAATTTTTAAACAAGCCATCGATTACGGCGATAGAAAGAGCCTCCTTATTTCGAAAATGTAAATCGAATTTAAGCCACTTGATCGGCCCAAATAAATGTAAGTAGGATCATGGGCGTTTGACGGGTGGTATAACCCATACTTCCGAAGAGCAAACACTATTATGGGCTGAGGCCCTTGGCGGCAGTTTGTCTTGTGCTTCAAGAGAGACTGAATAAAGATTTCTGCTGTTGTTACTAGCCGAACCAAGCCCATATTACTGGTAAATGTTAAAACTGGAAATTCAAAGTCAATAGACTATAGTTCTATTGTGATCTCGTTTGTCTTCATGTAATTTGATAAAATGTGTAAGCATATATTTAAGAATAATAGCCATGTTTCATAGACATGCGATATGATATAATTTTTTTCCCTCTGAAAAATGATAAATAATTTAAAGCGGGCAAAATTAACCGAAAATAAATAATTAATTTTATACTTAAACTTCATTTGGGATTATTTTTCAAACTGTTATATCATGAATTTTTTAAAAATATATATAACTCTTTCATAATATTTTGATTAATATATATTTTGAAATAGTAACATCAAACTGGACCTTAAATCTTTTCATAGATGAGCTGTTCAAAGATGATTAATATTTTAGGACGGCGAGAATTAACGTAACATAAATATAAACAATTTTCTTTTATACTTGGGCGTTTTATAGCTCAACGTACTGAATAGAAATTTGATTTCATTACACAGCTTCACCGACCCAAATTATGGTGTTGGTGCTCTGGGTCTTTAACATCCCATGAATTGTGCTTAACTAATAAATGAATTTTGGTTTGCAACAAGTGAAGGTTGACCAATCATTTATGGGTGTTTTTTTTCCGAATAGCAAAAAATCTTAATTAGCTCTGCAAAAATGCAGATGACGTGATCACCTAGATTCATAAAAAAAAATTAGCTCTGATACATTTCAATTTTTTTAAAAATAGATACTAATCTATAAAATTATAAGTTCAGTTATTTAATTTTCAAAAAAAAGTTCTGTTATTTGGAAAAAAATTCCAATCAAAATTGATGTTTATATAAATAAATTCAACGATGTGCGGTATTGAATTGAATAGAGGTTGTACCATTGATTAATAATTAAAGAGTTTTTTTAGTATATTCATCGACACACACTAACAATTATTTTTTTATTAAATTGGATCTAACTCACCAAAAATCCAATTGTCACAGCGTGTGCGCACACGAGTTAAAAAAGCTATCTTATCTAACCTGCAGATTCACTGCAATCGGATACAAGTTGAGAGTCTTGTGAGTTGTGACCCATATAATATTGCCATCTTAGATTAAAATGTAAAAGGAGCCGGCCCTATTTGAAAATATCTCCAAGACTCCAACCCATTGTGTTATAAAATGCATTTCCCCATATTTTTGTCGGTCATCTGCTAACCCCCTCCTAGCACAGAGGAATATGGTCAATATACTATTATTTCTATTTTCAAATTTTTATTAATAAAATATGAAAATAGTTCAGTTAGTTAAAATTATTGCAATTTAATAATAATTTATACAAATATATGTATATATTCGTATTATATGCAGAACGTGCATAAAAAATACCTAGCCATGTATCTATTGTGATAATCCGGTTAAATCCGAGTTTTTTCTAAAAATCGGGTCAAGTCCCGATATCTAAATATGAAAATAAGTTAAAATAAACTAATTCAAATCCAGCAACTTGGGTAATCTATATACTGAATAAATTATCTCAATTTATTCGATGTGGGACATCGGTTCTGATACCGTATGTGACAACCCGGGTCATATCTCGAGTTTTTTCCGAAAATTGGGTCAAGTCCCGATCTCTGAATCTAAAAATAAGCTGGCCCAAATACAGTAACTTAGATAATAAAAAAACCCACCACAGATCCCAAAAGATGATGATTTATTAGTGCACTTAATAGTAGTACTTTTGCTTATATACCGAACAAATTATCACAATCTATTCGATGTGAGACTGGAGTGTTACATCTATAGTTTTTGATAAATAAAAGTTTTTTTATTACATTTGTAACTAAAAAGTCTTGGCAATTATTAATTTTCGGCGAATTTTGTTTTATCAATGTATATATGATTGAGTATTCCAGTACCAATTTAATGCTTCAGATTTTTCCATTTTCAATTAGTAGCTGATATTAAAATTATAATGCAAGAAATCTAGAAGTATTATATAAATTATCAAATGGAAAATGTATTGTGTTAGTGGTACTTATTTTATATACTCTCTTCAGTTTTAAAATATTTATCATTTTATTTTTTGTCGTATTTTAAAATATATAAAAATAATACTTTTATATATTATTTTTAAAATTTTCTTTTTATAAATAAATATTTGGATATTAATTTTTTGTTTAAAAAAATTGAAAAAATATTATAAATTATTTTTTATATACTTAAATTTATGAAACATTTTAAAACGAAGGGATTACTTTTTCTTTAGAATTTTTTCCCGGTGAATCAGATTAAAGACAATGTTTTCAATGCCTTAGTGACTGGTCTAATACTCTAACAAGAAGACAAGGCATTCTGGACCCTTTGGTAATGACTGAATGACCGATGAGGACCGATAATATGAAACACGAGTATAGGCGTTTGGATTATTTAAAATTTTATTCATAAATTAAAATAGGATTTTTTTGACAAACCAATAAAATTTTGTGTTGCAGGTTAGTACCCATTTATTAATATATTTTATAAATTTGTAATTTCAAATCATTTTAAAAGAAATTAACTAATCGGTACCAGATACTTTCCCTTTATTTGTCCTGCTAAATAAAACATACTCCTATCTGTTAATCCATGTTAATTGGTAATTGATTGATTGATATGACATTTGCGAAATATATTTTAGATATCAAATTTATTCACAAAATAAATCACAAATGTTGGTTAAAATATTTTAATTTATTATAAAATAAATATATTTTACTAAAGGCAATGTCAGTTATAACGTCTCGTGGCCAATGGTTTCTGTTAATACATCTTCTAGAAAAATATCTAAACTTAATTGTGGACCAAGAAATCGAGAATCCAAGATTCGTATGTATATGAGTTGATTAAAAAACGGAATCACCAAATTAAAACAAAATAAAGTAAAAGGAAAAAGAAATAATAGACGTGTAATAATTATAGAAAGATAATCTCAGCACAGCGCATCAAGCCCACACGATTTGTACACTAGTCGCCCCACACACACACATCTTCTTACACACTTGCTATTAAACCGACAGACAGAGGGTCTAGGATTCATTGACTTTCACAGCTGCGCTCACTTGAATCTTCATATCTATACTCAACACTTTCAACGTTAGTGTTCTCCTCTTCTTCATTTTTCTTAATTATAACTCATGTAATTAAACTCAACTTCAAACTTCATTACACTGCTGGATCTGTTAGTAATTAAGTTAATTCAACTCCTTTTGTTTCTTGATTTGTGCTAATCATGTCATTGTTTCTGCTCTTAATTTTGTTTGACTTTATGATTACATGATGTTTGCTTTGTTCAATTGTTCATCATATATATTAGTTTTATAGCGATCATGTTTAGTGGCTTTAAGTTTGTAATGTTAGTTTTTTTGTTTTTTTTTATACTGGAGTATATAATAATACATATATTGATTTATGCAGGTAAGAGATGGCACAGATACTGCTTCATGGAACTCTACACGTCACCATCTTTGAGGTTGATCACCTTAAAACCAGTCACGGTGGTGGTTTTTTCGGAAAGGTAGCTTCATTTTTTAACAACTTTCTTTTATTCTCTATGATCTGTGTGAGAGAGAGAGATATGTAAGTGTAATTGTAATTGTAATTGTAACTCTCTGTAATGTACTCTCTCTGTAAGGTAGCTTCCAGTGACATATTAGTGTACAGCGGAAAGTCCATTGGACTGGTTTTTATGATCTTAGTTGATTATTATATATACCGTACTATTCTATTCTTTTAAAAGTGCATCTTCAAAATTATCTGCTGAAAGATTTTAAAGTAATTGCATTTTTAATAACCCTTTCTTTATAAAAATTATTACGAGCTCACTCATTAACAGAAAGGAAGATTTGATAAATCGGCAATAGTTGTTCACCGGATACCGCTTGGCCTCTTTTCCTTGCACAAGAATTTAAATAATTAATTTGGTAAAAATACAGGGCTTTATATTGTGAAATTCTTGGAATTTGTTAATTGCTTATAAACTATCAAGATATTCCTTAGTTGTTACTTTTATTGCATGAACAACTCATGTATCTTGTTCACCCCATTTATCTGAATGACTGAACCCCTTATTAACCCACAAAATTTGTGAAAGTTTCTGAATATCACATGTTAATGTGTTCAGGTTATTGCTAGAACACACTCTGGACTATACTATTTTTAAAGAAGCCTTCAGCTGTCCATGGAGCCATATTTTTTAATTATCTATATTTTCTCCCCTTTAATATGTTTCTCATCCATGGGATTTATTTTGTAGCTTAAGGCGAACCTTGAGGAAGCAATTGGCTTTGGTGAAGGAACTCCAAAAATTTATGCGTCTATTGATCTGGATAAGGCTAGAGTTGGACGCACCAGAATGATAGTAGATGAACCAAATAACCCAAAGTGGAATGAATCTTTTCATATTTATTGTGCTCATCCCACAACGGATGTTATATTTACTGTCAAAGATGACAACCCAATTGGTGCAACTTTGATCGGAAGAGGTTATCTGTCAGTTCATGAACTTTTAGAAGGGGAAGAAGTGGATAGATGGCTTGAGATCTTGGATGAAGACAAAAATCCTATTAGTGAAGGTTCCAAGATCCATGTGAAGTTACAGTACTTTGACATTGCTCAAGATCGTAACTGGGCCCATGGAATTAGAAGCGCCAAGTTTCCAGGGGTTCCTTACACGTTTTTTTCTCAGAGACAAGGTTGTCGAATATCTTTGTACCAAGATGCCCATGTGCCAGATAATTTTGTGCCTAAGATTCCTCTTTCTGGAGGCAAGTTTTATGAGCCCCATAGATGTTGGGAGGATATCTTTGATGCAATAACTAATGCAAAACACTTTATTTACATAACTGGCTGGTCTGTGTATACTGAATTCGCCCTAATACGGGACTCAAGGAGACCAAAGCCAGGAGGAGACATAATGCTTGGTGAGTTGCTCAAGAAAAAGGCAGATGAAGGTGTTAGGGTTCTTATGCTTGTCTGGGATGACAGAACCTCTGTGGGTCTACTTAAGAAAGATGGATTGATGGCTACCCATGATCAAGAAACTGAAGAGTACTTCCGAGATTCTAATGTGCATTGTGTCCTATGCCTTCGTAATCCTGATGATGGTGGGAACATAATACAAGGTTTAGCAATTTCTACCATGTTCACTCATCACCAGAAGATAGTGGTGGTGGACAGTGAGATGCCTACAGCAGGATCCGAGAACAGAAGAGTTGTGAGTTTTGTTGGTGGCATTGATCTGTGTGATGGAAGATATGATACTCCTTTTCATTCACTTTTTAGGACATTGGATACTGCACACCATGATGATTTCCACCAACCCAACTTTGAAGGTGCTGCAATCACTAAAGGTGGACCTAGGGAGCCTTGGCATGATATTCATTCCCGTCTTGAAGGTCCAGTTGCTTGGGATGTATTGTTTAATTTTGAGCAGAGATGGAGAAAACAAGGTGGAAAAGATATACTTCTTAACTTGAGAGAGCTTCAGGATACCATCATTCCTCCATCTCCGGCGACATTCCCTGATGACAATGAGACATGGAATGCTCAGTTATTCAGATCCATTGATGAGGGAGCTGCTTTTGGCTTTCCCGAAACACCAGAAGAAGCGGCTAAAGCAGGTCTCGTCAGTGGGAAGGATAATATAATTGATCGAAGTATTCAGGATGCTTATATTCATGCCATTCGGCGGGCAAAAAATTTCATTTATATTGAAAATCAATATTTTCTTGGAAGCTCTTTTGGGTGGAATTCAACAGATATAAAAGATGAGGACGTCAATGCTTTGCATCTTATACCAAAGGAGCTGTCACTAAAGATTGTCAGTAAGATTGAGGCTGGGGAGAGGTTCACTGTTTATGTTGTGCTCCCAATGTGGCCAGAAGGAATACCAGAGAGTGGATCAGTTCAAGCTATTCTGGACTGGCAAAGAAGGACAATGGAGATGATGTACAAGGATATTATTCAGGCTCTCCAGGCTAACGGGATCGAGGAGGACCCTAGAAATTATTTAACATTTTTCTGTCTCGGTAATCGTGAGGTAAAGAGGGATGGAGAATATGAACCTTCAGAGCAGCCAGATCCTGATACAGATTATAGTAGAGCTCAAGAGGCCCGTCGCTTTATGATCTACGTACATGCCAAGATGATGATAGGCAAGCAGCAGTCTTTCATCTTTTTATACTCGAATTGATTTCTGAAAGTTTAACTAGATTTAATACTTATGGTGGCTTTGTTTGTTACTTGTGCTTAATTTTGTTTGTTTTTATTCTTTCCTGTGCAGTTGATGATGAATACATAATAATCGGGTCTGCCAATATCAACCAGAGATCAATGGATGGCGCCAAGGATTCCGAGATAGCTATGGGAGCCTATCAACCACATCACCTCGCAACGAGGGAGCCAGCCAGGGGTCAAATTCATGGATTCCGAATGTCTTTATGGTATGAGCACCTTGGTATGCTCGATGACACCTTTGTGCAGCCTGAGAGCGTTGATTGTGTCCAAAAAGTGAATACAGTGGCAGAGAAATACTGGGACCTCTACGCAAGTGAAACTCTAGAAAATGACTTGCCTGGACACTTGCTGAGGTACCCCATTGCTGTTGCCAGTGAAGGTGATGTCACTGAGCTTCCGGGCACAGAGTTTTTCCCAGACACCAAAGCACGTGTTCTTGGTGCTAAATCTGATTACCTGCCTCCAATTCTTACAACCTGATGGGTTCAGATAAAACGGCGTGTTATTTTAAGTAACAACCCCTAAACTCTACCTCAATAACCAGTGTCCTTGATAGAATAAAAATAAATATGCTTGGTTGTGCTTATCCGCAGAAATCTTCTACTACTTCGCGGAGATGGGCATACCAGGTTATAGAAATTTGGTGTTCTTGTGTTTACGATTACTTGTTATGGTGATTTCGTTTGCTCTATGGTTGTGGCTGTGTACTACTACTGCTTGTTAAGCTGATAAACTTTTTAAGTTTGTTTTATCTCTTAATTGCTGACTTCACATTATATATTTTCATCTAGTTTTTCATTTGTGGTGAATGACTGGCTTCCAAGTAGTTTTTATGCTTTACAGAGCAACGATGACTTGGTTTCTTCATTACATGTCTTGCTTGGATAATATAGGCAGACAAAAACTGTGAGAAGAAAGCTATAAAAAATATTTTCAATAATGAGTGTATTAGCAAAACAGACCTTAATAATGAGTGTATTTCCAAAGAAATTTTATTATATTATAGGCAAGAAAATCAAAGTTTTATTAATAGTTTATAGTTTTTTTTTTCGGATATAACATTTTTGTGCTGCTATCGAATAAAGTATTGGCAAATATATTAGTCTCTGGAAGAGTCTTGCTATTTTGAGAGGGGAAAAGGAGGAGCAGCTGGAAGCTTGTGATCCTCCCCTTTGGTAGAAGCTCGTGGAGACTTCTTTATTGACACAGTTTTTTTTAATATATAATACAGCACCGCCATAATCTTATCACTATAATTTCCCTTCTTGCTCTTTCACTCTAATCTCAATATCACACTTAGAAGACACTTGCAACTGTCTAGTCTTTTTGCAATAACATAGCATGGCGTTGGCTCGTTTGGTTTTAAAGAAACTGCACAAGGGTGCAGTTCCAGTAGCCTCCCCTACTTATTCTTGTTTGAGTAAAGAACAGAGATGGAGCTCTGAGCTTATGAATAGGCTCTTCACTACATCACCTCCTCCTCATGATGAAGGTGGAGTAGCTGTAAGTAGTCCTGATCAAAGTGCCCCTGATAAAAGTGCCAAAAAATCCAAACTCTTTTCGAGAAAGCAAAGGAATAGACCTCTTTGGAAAAACAACCACCGTGATCTTGTGCCTTCTCTCTGGGGTACTTTCTCTTTTTTAGCATATATGTGTGTGTTTGTGTTGTGTATATGACTAGTAAGATTGTTTGTATATGATTTTGAGAAAAGGGTACTTAATCAATGGTTTTGTTTCAGAGTTCTTTCCTTCAGGGCTTGGAAATGCACTGATGCAAGCAACAGAGAATATAAACAGAGCCTTGGAGAACTTGGGACCTTCTCAACTATTGGGAAGGTTTAAAGAAAAGAAAGAGTGTTATAAGCTAAAGTATGAAATGCCCGGGATGGCGAAAGATGAAGTGAAGATCACAGTTGAAGATGGTGGGGTGTTGAGGATCAGAGGAGAGCACAAGGAAGATCATGAAGAAACAGAAGATGAAGAGCAGCAGTACTGGTCATCGAGATATGGATACTATGACACTCGTTTGGTGTTGCCTGATGATGCAAAAGTTGATGAAATCAAAGCTGAGATGAAAGATGGTGTGTTGAAAATCACCATACCTAGGAGTGAGAAGCAGCAGAGAGATGTCAAGGAAGTTCAAGTTGAGTAAAATAGTATCTAGTGCTTTTAGATTACTAGTAACTGTGTGCTCTTGTTTGTAACTCTATGAAACTTTGAATAAAATGGTTACTCTTTGAAAGCAAAAAAACTTTATGACGAGTATCTCATCCCTGGAACTAAACAGGATTTTACTGCAATAATAATATATTAGATAGTGTTAATAATATCAGGTGTAGACGTGTAGTGTGTGTTGCATGGGCCTAATAGGATCCATTTTCTAAGAGCTCAGATCGCTAACTAAAATACACCTAGTTGGACCCATGAGCAGGCCTAGTTTCGTTACTTCGGCCTTGTTCTATTTTAGCCCCACTTGTGTTGGACTTCAATTATGTTTTCCATTATTTGGTGGTGTTAGATCACTTTTGGAGAAAACGTTTCCTTGTAAATATATACTACTAGGGGGGGAATTGAGGACGTTAATTAATAAATATTCGATAAATAAATAAATTTTCTCAGTTTTAATATAATGACGGAGATGGTATATTTTTAGATCTGATAAATCAATTAATACTTTAATAAATAAATAAAATTATCTAATTATAAAGATATTTATTTATTGATATTTAACCATAAGTCACCATTATTGGTTGAATTCTACTAATATTAAGAGTTTTACGTAAAAAAAATATATTAAGAGTTTGATGGTCTAGCATCCGTGAGAAATAAAAAAACAAATCATCTTTGGAAGTGAGCAAGTCCGATATTAGTATCTTAAATTTTACATTGAAATTTTTTGAAAACTGATTGTACAGTGATATGTTCATCGAGTGATTTGATATAACAGATGAGCTAATTAGGTTAAAAATACTACTGGTACTCCAAATTCTCTAATAGTACAATAGTAGTCCATATATAATTGAGATTTGTCACGTTTCTACTTGTTTGTTTTCGCATAATCAATGATCTTATGCCATTTTCTGAAAAGAGAAATAGATATTGAGAGATTTTTGGTTGACATGAAAAATCAACAGCAAGCATGTCCTTATCAACTGCAAAAGAATCAAGGTGAAGTGTGCATTTGTAATAGTATTATTTATAATAAAATTTAAGTAATAGTTAATAGAGGTACAAAATTTGGTATAAAAAATTATTGTTAAATAATGTAACTGTACAGATATAATAATTTGGAAAATTTTTTATTAATGAAATTTATATAAATACATAAAATTTAATTACATCTAATTAAAATATATTTTATACACAATTTTATATATCAAACATTTTTGATATTTGAGGAGTTATGAAACCTATCACAGCTCCTCTATATTATTAGCCAACTTAAAGCATCTCCGAGGTGATATTTAAAATTATTAGTTAAAATGGTTATCTATAATAATTATGTAAAATTTTAGTTAATAGGAAGTATATGCATTCTAATATGATTATTTATAATTTTAGTTAGGTAAAATTATATATGAGAGGTTTTTGGGTTCAACAAAACTCGAAGATAAAATATAATTATCTAAATTTTTTATTAAGGAAAAAGAAGATTGGAATCACTCACTTTAGATATTTTCTAAACGATACGACTTAAATGACTTAAACGTCACGTACATAATTTAATTAAGAGTCAGGTGCTCTTATCGCGTGGTTAGCTGCATAACTGGTCCCAGATGTATTTCAACTTTTGTGACGATAATATTAATAACAACATGATAATGGGAAGATAATCTATGGATTAATTTTAACACAGATGACAAATTGATTGACTGGAACACTTGCCATTCAAAATCAAAGGGGGTCTACAAATGGGTTCACAACCATGTTATCATTAGGCTACTGTTATTATCTTTCATTCCAAAAATTTACTATTACTCGAAATAGCTGCAGACATGAGCATGCTACTAAAGAGAAATGTGTTCGATCCTGCGTTCATGATTCACCGCACACCATCTTGTTTATATATTTATTTATTATTTATTCACATTTTTCTACAATAAATAAGTAAAATATTAAACGCCGATAGAGTGATGTAACATTTTATATTTATATAAAAACTTTACTTTTTAATCATTTACGCTATAAAAAACAGAAAATAAATTATTATACCAGTTGTTTGTCAAGGTTTGGAATATTTATAATGGATACAAATGAAATCATACATATACAATGTACTCAAGATTCTCGGAAATTCTGTGGTCAAAATAAAAACAAATACACATAAATTATTTTTTTGGGATATATAATTTTAATAATATTTAGACTCGCATAGACTTTGTTTATAAATTTATAATATTATGATACATGTTATACCCTGAATAAATATTAATTGAAAAAAAATATCATTTTACTGTTAGATGTATATTTTAATTTGGATAAATAAATATTAATATAATTTATATAAGAGCATTTTTAATACAATTATTAAAATTTAAAAATTGTCGTGATATGACACTTTTGATTGACTATTTTTGTTCATTAAAATTGCCGACTTTAATTATTTAAAATACAATATATAAGATTATATAAATAACTTCTAAATATTATTAATTATTGGAGTGTTTTTTAATAAACATTTTTAAAATGGAAATCGAAAAAAATTTAAATAAAAAATTTAATATATATAATAACTTAATAAAAATTAACTATTTTAACAACGCGTATGGAAAATACTCTGATTAAAATGATGATTTGCGATATTAAGTAGCAATTAAGGTAGAGCACAAATCACGTTGGTGCAGGTTTTTTGACAAAATCACAATAGAAAGTCTCTGGTTTTAAAAATAAGGATTTTCTAGTATGGGCCGATGACCACATTAAATTACCAATTTTTACAAGTTTAACTTATTTTAAATTGATAAATTTTTTGTGTATACAGGAATACATCATTATTAATCTATAGAAAATCAGCAAAAAATTGATAACTAAGGTTGTAATGCTCACACTGGAAAAACGGTAAATGCTTCGTCTTCCGGAAAAATTGATGTGAAGCTCAGACCAAAATTAATTAAGACTTAAATAGAGATTAGAAACTTGATTCATAAATGAATAAAAACAAATGGCCATATATTTGGATACATAATAAGCAGTAAAAGTAACAACGATCAGTAGGCAGTACAATAGCAGTAGCTACAAACTATCAGACGCAGATCCAACAAAAACATGAAAGAGGAAGCAGCAGTAATATATAAAAACCAGCAGCAGACAGAAGATCAGCAGGGAATAGCAATGTAAAATTACAATGCTTCAAATTTATTCATATATCACTATTTATATATGAATTTATTAATTTAAAAATTTTATATAAATTATATTTATTTATTAATTTTAATAATCGGTTTAGTTCGGTATTTTTCAGTTTGAATTGAAACTAAATTTTTTATAACGATTCGGTTTTTAATTTTTCGATTTCGAATTAATTTTATTTTTTTCAATTTTTAACAATTTTAAAAAAAATTGCCACAACAATTTTAGTTTAATTTCAATTTTATTTTAGTTTTTTTTCAACCCTAGCCGCAAACACCTGACCGACAATTAGGGTAGAGCACGGATCGGTTCGATTTTTAGATAAAACCGCAACAGCATGTCTTCGATTTTAAAAATCGAAAACCACAACCACAACCAAACTATCGATTTTGGGTTTCGGTTTAAAATTCTATCGGTTGGGTTTTGATTTTAAAACCGAACAAAATAAATATGAGACAAAAATAGATAACAAAATTTTTAATAACAAATTATGACTGCATATAAAAAATTTGAGATAGAGTATTGACTTGACAATTGATTTCAAGTCTTACAAGCGGAACAAAGAGATTGCACATCTATAGAAGCTTGTGTGTGTATATACATAAATTACATCTTGGGTGTGCTAGAACTCACGGAGTACATATATAAACCTTCTCCAAACCCTGCTGGACAATGCACCAGGTGACTTGAAAGGGCATGATGGATAACACACCAATAAATAATAAAATCATAAGAAGCATATAAATGTGCTAGATAGCTCCATTTGATAGCTGGCAATAGGCTATGTATTTAAAAGATACATGGTATACTAGTTTAATCCTTATTCAAAATGCTTTTATAAAATTATTTAGATAAACTATTCAAACCCATATTATCTTGAATTCTGGATATAATCTTCTTATATACAAATTTTGTAAACCCTTCTCCAAACAGGGAAAAAATGTGAGTTGGTACTCGATTTCAATTATTATCACATTATTTCATAAAATCTAAACTCAAACTCACACTAGTTAGAAGTATTAAGTTCTTAATAATATGCTCAGCAAAACACTAATCATAAAAGGATTTTATTAAAGTAAAGAAGATTAAATAATTGTACACTAAAATAATACTACAGGAAGGTCATGAACAAATAAACAACCTCGCATCAGCAGGTTTGGAGAAGGTCTAAACACAAGCAATGAGTATAGAAAAAGCTATTGCACATTCAGCACATTAAACACAGACATGAAACTCGTTGTTAACAAAAATACAGAAGATTTCATAACACAGATATATATATATATATATATATATATATATATATATATATATATATATATTTACATAATATATAATAAATTTATTTATTTTAATTATCAGTCTGGGTCGATTTTTTTCAATTCGACTTTAAATTTTTTTATTTCAATTTAGATTTTATACCAATCAATTTTTAATTGATTTCAGTTTTAATTCGATTTTATTCAGCCCTATGAGCAGTAGGAGCCTGCCGAACAAAAATCCCATGCTACTGTTGACAGCCATCGGACCCAATTGCCTATTCTCCTCCCACCGTACGGACACTCCCATGTGGGTCCACACGCGTGTTTGACCCTACCATCTGTAAGTAAGTGGGCTCCGCATAGTGCTGCTTTCGCTTTCTAATTTCTATTACCCACGCCTTCCCCGTACCGTACTGTAGTAACCAGCTAAGGGAGTGCTTGTTTCTCCTTTTTCCAGAAATAAATTATTATTTTGTCACGCATCTGCCGCTGTGTTGTTTTTTTTTTTTTTGAAATTTAAAGTACTTGCATTAATCAAATTGAATCCAAGACAATAGCATCAATGAGAAAATCAGGAGTAGTACTATTCCACTCCTGTATGCCTGCGTAGAATAAGTTGCTCTTGCTAACAAGTGAGCAACCGTATTCGCAGACCTACTTACAAACGTAACTAGCACATTTTCAAAGTACTTAAAATAACTCACACAATCTGCAACAATAGTGTGAAAAAACGATCTGCCCTGCCCTCCATTGCACGCATCCGCCAGAATTTTAGCATCTGTTTCAAACATACACTTCTTAAAGCCTTGCTCCTTAGCCCATGACAATGCTTCCTTTAAGCTAAGCGCCTCTGCTTCCCTTGGGTGTAAAACCATGTCCATCCTCCTGCTTCTAGCTCTTAAGAAGTTTCCATACTCATCCCGAATGACAGCACCCATACCACTGTAATTCTGCTCTTGGAACAATGCCGCGTCCACATTCACTTTAACCCATCCTTGAGGTGGTCGACTCCAATACTTACAAACTGACTGCACATTTGACTTGCATTTCGAACCCACTTGCTGAGCTGCTTTCCAATCACTCAACATATTTATAGCTGCTGATTTCACCCCAAACACCGATCCATGTACTCTATCCCATACCCATTTATTCCTTCGGTTCCATATGCTCCAACAAAATAATCCTATTAGTACAATTTGTTCTCTAGTACAACTACCAAACACCCTTTTAAGCACATCAAACACTGTGTCATTTGAGTGTACTAAAACAAACTGACTAAGACCCACATCATTCCACACAGACTTAGCAAACGAGCATAGAAATAAAACATGAATTGCATCTTCCTCATTGACTAGACACCATGGACATCGAATATCAATCTGTACTCTCTTAACTGCTAAAGCTGTTGCTGTTGGTAGACAAGAGTGACACAAACGCCATAAAAAATTAATAATTTTACCTGGCAGCTGAATGGACCATAGCTTTTTCCAGAAACTTGAATCAGCATTCCTAGCTTCTCCCTTTAATTTACGATAGCAACTCTTCACAGTGAATATTCCCTTGTCATCTAGCATCCAATACCACGAGTCATCAGTACTGTTCATAGGTAATGGAATTCGCCGTATCATCTCCACATCTCTCTCATTGCAAATGTCCCTCAATACTTCGTCATCCCAATGATTTCCTTCATCTGTCATTAACCCTCTTACTGTTATCTCTCCAATTCATGTGGCATTATTGTCGTTAAGAACCCATTCTCATTACATGGCAACCATGGAACCAGCCACACCCTCGTACTTGCACCATTTCCAATCCGTCTTCTACATCCTTGCTTTATCACGTCTTGTGCTTCCATAATACTTCTCCACATATAGCTTGGATTTGACCCCAGAGATGCACTTAGAAAATCAGAATTAGGATAATATCTAGCCTTCATAATACTCGTGACAAGCTGATTATCACCATTTAGAAGCCTCCACCCCTGTTTTGCATGCATAACAATATTAAATTTATTCAGTTCTCTAAATCCCAGCCCACCCTCTTCTTTTATCCCACACATGTTCTCCCATGACATCCACATAATTCCTCTGCTATTCCCTCCATTACCCCACCAAAATCCATTCATCTTTTTTTGAATTCTGTCACACACTAGAGCTGGCAAAAGTAAAATGTTCATCCAGAAATTTGGAATCGACTGTGCTGCACTTTTCAACAAAGTTACTTTTCCTGCCTTTGACAGAGATTTGTTTTTCCAGCCTTGAAGCTTCTGTTCTACCCGATCTACTAAAAAACCAAAAGCATCCGCCTTATTTCTCCCCAACGACATTGGTAAGCCAAGATACTTACCTGGGCTAAAAACCTCAGCTACTCCAAAAGTCCCACATATCAACTCCCTATTTGCTTCAGTAGTATTTGGACTGAAAATAATACTAGATTTATTGAAGTTTATAGCCTGACCTGATATGGTTTCATAACGCAACAGCATATTCTTCATAACCCCAGCCTCTCCTCTTGTAGCTTTAAAAAAGAAGTAACAATCATCAGCAAAAAGAAGGTGAGAAATAGGTGGTGCCCCCCTCGCAATTTTGCACCCATGTATTAGTCTCACCTCTTCATTTCGTCTGATAATTGAACTCAGCCCTTCCGCACATAAGATATAAAGATACGGAGATATTAGATCCCCCTGCCTAATTCCACGTTGCGGTTGAATCTCCCCAAACTCCATACCATTTTGAAGAAAACTATATGTAACAGTTCTCACACGCAACATAATCCTCTGAATCCACAACTGATTAAACCCAAATTTATGAAGCATACTCTCCAAGAAACCCCATTCAAGCCTGTCGTATGCTTTAGACACATCAATTTTGAGCCCAGCAACCTCATTCACTCCCTGCGTACGCCTCTTTATGTAATGATTTACTTCAAAAGCAATCAATGCGTTATCAGTAAGCAGCCTTCCTTCAACAAAGGCACTCTGTTTATCCGAAATCAATGTTGGTAGACACATTTTCAACCTATTCGCCAATACTTTAGATAAAATTCTGAACAGAACATTGCACAATGAAATTGGTCGTAAATCTGTCATTTGTTGAGGTTGTTTGCCTTTAGGGATGAGGCAAACCAAAGTTCGATTTATATCTAATGGAAGCTGTCCTGTATCAAAGAAAACTTGGCAAAATCTGACCACATCTACCCCAACAATGCTCCAAAATGCTTGATAAAAACCCGGATTCAACCCATCACACCCTGGTGATTTATCAGGGTGCATAGCATCGACAGCAGCCTTCACTTCCTCACTAGTTATTGGAAGACACAATTGTACATTATGTTCATCACTAACTCTCTGTACCGTCTCTCATTCTGATAAACCATCTGCATCTGCGGATGTACTAAATAACCTCGAAAAGTATTCAGTAATAATATCTTGAATGTCCATATTGTCCTCCCTCCAAACGCCATTTGTGTCCTTTAACCCTTTCAACTGATTGTTCCTTTTCCGTCCCGATGCAAAATTATGAAAGAACTTAGTGTTTTTATCTCCTTCCTTCAACCAGAATTGCTTTGCCCTTTGTTTCCAATACACTTCTTGTTGCTCCAACAGCTTAAGGAATTCCCCCCTCACCTCATCATACCTTCGAACTCCACAAGCATCCCTTCTCGATCTATACTTCCTCAATTGACCTCGACAATTCTTAATTTTTTGATGCATTTCATTCCCCTTTCCCCCACCCCACTCCTCTAACTTTAACGTACAGTACCTAACTTTCTCCACAATATTATCTGAGTCTATATTACTCCAACAATTTTGAATCAAATTGAAACACTCCGAATCCCGAACCCACATATTCTCGAACCAGAATCTCATTCTCCTTGGTACATATATCATCCTATTTAACTCCAAAAATAAAGGTAGATGGTCTGAAGTCGACACATCTAAGACCTTTACGTCTGCTAAAGGAAAGAAATCCTTCCACCCCTGATTACCTAACCCCCTGTCAAGCCGTTCTTGAACCCATGAAGAAGTACCCCTTGATCTCTCCCATGTGTACTTACTACCCACAAAACCTAAATCACTTAACCCACAATCACTCACTACCTCTGTAAACCCATCCAATAACCATCTCGGATGACATCTCCCCCCAACCTTCTCATGAGCAAACATTAGATCATTGAAATCTCCGACAACGCACCACGGTAAAAAAGAATTAACAGCTAACCTCCTTATTATCTCCCACGATTCACGCCTTCTACTCCTTTCTGGACAACCGTAAAAGCCTGTATATCGCCATCTGCCAATCTGCTCGCAGGTGACCTCAAAATCAATAAAATTATGACTACTCTCTTTAATCTCCACCTCTCCTTCATTCTTCCAAAAAAGTGCGAGACCTCCTCCATGAGATGCTAAGGATTGTGAAATAAATTGATTATTGTCCAGCAGGATGACATTATAATTAATTAATTATGATATAGGGGTTAAATAAAAAATTATCGATTTTATAATTTTTTTAACATATATTAATAATAAAATTTTAAAAAAGTTATTTTCCATTCGATGACATATACTTGCTTTCATAATTTTTATACCCAAAAAATTTCACAATCTTAATTTTTAGATTAGTTATTGCTATTAAATTAAATTAAAAGAATTATAATTTTTAAGGGGAGTAATACAAATTATTTTACATATTTTACATTTTGGGAAAAAATGCTTATTTTTGAAAATTAAACTAAGTGCTAAATTTGTTTTTAAGAAAAAGTATTTATTTACAGAAAATATAGACTTTTACGTATTTTTTTTAAATAATAAATATATATTTCCAGAAAATAAATTCAACCAAACGGAACCGTAGTTTCTTGTCACTATGTGAAACTGAAATTGTAATTTGAATTGAATTATTTGAGAATAAAATGAACCCTCGATGGAAAATCGAATATAATTTTTTTTATTTAAGACTTCATTTGATACTATTTTTATAAATGATAACAAATTTTTCAGTTGAAAATGAATTAAAAATAATTTGATAAATTTTAAAAATAATTTTCTAAAAAATATTCTTATTTAAAAACCGTTTTTAAAAAAAGCTGTGTTTAATTTTGCTAGAAAGCAATTATATGTTTACTATTAAATCTCTTCAAAAATATTAATTTTTTAATATCTTCAATTAAATCTAATCCGAATTTTTATATAATTTTAAAAAATAATTCAAATAATTCATAATCATCGAATTGATTAAATTTTTCAATTATTCAATTAACAATTTCGATTAATGCTCAATTTATGTGATTAATCCTATTTCCTGCTCTTAAGAGTCTTACGTATGTATATGTCACTACTAGTATATATACGTATAATTAAAGCAGGAATCGAAGAGGGTTCACCTCTCTCTCTCTCTCTCTCTGAAAAAAACAAGAAAAAGCCATGCTAATGAGAAGCTCATCAACTCCTATATTAAATTCATGGGTATCACCTTCATCCAAAGACTCATCCCCATCTCCTGATTCACCTGATCATCACTCTTCCATTCCCCGTCTCTCAAGAACCCGATCCATTTCTTTCTCACCATCCCATTCTCCAACCCGATCCACCCCCAACAACTCCAAATCTTCCCCTATATCATCTCATATTCTCAAGCCCAAGAAACCCGAAAAGCTGTTCTTGAGCTCCGGTTTAGGACAAGTTTCTGTTAATGAAGATGATGGGTATGAGGAGATTGTGAACAAGGATAGAGCCTTGCAGACTCTAGTTGCAGGTGGTGGCTCTGGTGATGATGATGGTGGTGGTTATGGTAAACGGGTTAGTGGGAGTGGGAAAGGAGATGAGTTTGGATCCGGGTCTAACCATGACCTTGATGCTACTGATGCTTATTACAACAACTTGATTCAAGCTAATCCTGATAATTCTCTCTTGCTTTCTAACTATGCTATATTCTTAAAAGAGGTATTCATTTCTTTGCTATTAATAATTCTGCTTGGAATTTGCTAGATGTTCCAAAACATTTGTGTACCGAATTACATGGTCCACCGGCACAATCCATTGTACCGTGTTGGTAAATGTTTTGGAACATGTAGCATTTTAGAGTGTATTGAAATCATGTTGTGCCAGCGGACCATGTCATTCGGTTCTATAGATGAATTTGTATTTAATCGAATGATGTGTTGAACAGGTAACAGGGGATTATGTTAAAGCAGAGGAATATTGTGGGAGAGCAATTCTTGCCAACCCAAATGATGCCAATGTTTTGTCACTCTATGCTGATCTTATATGGCAAATACATAAAGATGCTCAGCGTGCTGAAACCTATTTTGATCAGGCTGTAAAAAGTGACCCCGATGACTGGTATGAAACAAAGCTCCTTTGCATAACTTATGCTTCGAAAGTTTGATTCTTTCCTATTACAATTAAAAAATTTATGCCAATGGAGATTATATTGTTTGCGTTTAAATATCAAGTATTTTAAGATCTCTGACATGGTTGCTGAATGTTTGAGTGAACTTGGATATAATAAAATCCTTCATTTTGAAACTTTGACAAGGCCAGTTGGGATTCCATATATTAAAGCTTGTTGTTTATGCATCCAGCTTTGTTCTAGCTTCATATGCTCGGTTTCTTTGGGATGCTGAAGAGGACGAGGAAGAAGAAAATGACAAGGGAAAGAATCTTTATGAATCTGAATCAAACCTCTTTGAAGGATCATCTGGTTGGATGCATGTCACCGCAACCTAGTTAGTCTAATATGTGCTTATCACTAGTGTCGAAATCCACCAGATTAGTAACAGGCTTGAACTCTTTGTAATATTAACGTAGAGAACTAATAGTTTAGCAGGTTTCGCCTTCTCTTGTAAAATAAGCTGGAATAAAATTTTGCCTTGAAACTGGATATCATGAATAAAAATGGCAGTTTCAACTTTGAATTACATATGTGAAATAATTATGTGGTATATCTGGTTGCTCTGTTAGCCTGCAGGGATACATAATTACTTGGACAAATGAAACAAGTGAATTTGTGAGATCCAAAATAAATGATGAAATATAAAATGTTAAGCATCACATTGTTCTGTCATGGTACCCTAGTTTCTTTCATTGATTTTAGCAATTGCACCGCTCATATGGTCAAATGTATTCCAACTGAATCCATGTGAACCACTTAATTTCCTCGTTTCCAAACACCCAAGTGGGCTAGTTGCTGCAGATTCTCAGTGTTTATGGTGATGATTTTAGAAAAGTTAGTCAAACATGACACGGGCAAAGTTGATTTCTACAAGAACTTCTAGATTACAGTGATTTACCGTACAAATGGCGTTTAGTCGATCCAATCATGTGTATGGTTGCTCGGCACAGGAGAGTTATGTCTAGGGCAACACTCACATTGCAAAGTAATGTAGATATCACCTAAACGATCATTATAGTCATAGGCATAAGCAAGATCCTGCAACATGTGCGGTATAAAAATTTAGAAAAAAAAATAAATTTTTGGAGGTTTGCCGATGATTATAAAAAGGTATAACTTACGCTCAAAATTTTATACTCAGAAGATTACAATATGTGTATTGTGATCTGAATGTTCACATGCTTTGTTTCATGAGAATGTGAGATAGGAGGGAATATGCATATGTTATCCAAATCCCAAGGCACGGCTAAATTTCACTCGTATCTAACCTCTCAACGAAATTTAATGGAATGATACTTGAAGTGTTCCTCTATTTATTTTTAACCCCTGCAAAAAAGAAATATGAAGATCACACGAACTTATACCAAAAACGGAAAGTGGAAAGGTATACTTTGAGATGGAGAAAGATTTCCAAAAGTCAGAATCTATTCCAAACTTTCTAATAAAAAATCAGCCAACTACCTTAGGGATCTAGTTTGAACTAAGTTCATCATCTGGTTTTTGTTTTGGAATCTACAATATACCTTAACTGAAGCATTGCCTGCAGTTATCAAAAATAGTTTCAAAATCTTAATTCATCTTCTCTACAAATGAAGTTGTTTTCTGCACTCAATTTGAATATCAAGAAAATGGCCTTCTCTTCGTTTCTCATGTGGTTTTTCCTTACATTCTCAATTGCCTTTCCTCGTCGTATGCACTTTCTATCCTAATAAACTCCAAACTATAATTCATATATCGATGTGGTTTTTGTAACTTTTTGGTTAACTTTTCTTTCTTTCGTTTTTTTTTTGCTACATAACTTTTCCGTTACCTTTATTGTAATGAAATGAAATATTCATTTATACGTTGGTTTTGTTTGCAGATTTGATGGTGGATGCATTCGTAGGTACTTATGGAGTAAATTATGGGAGGCTCGCGGATAATATTCCAGCACCTGAGAGCGTAGTAACCCTCTTAAAGGCAGCAAGAATTAAGAATGTCAGAATCTATGATTCAGACCATTCAGTTCTTCAAGCCTTTAAAGGATCAGGAATCGAGATCATTATAGGACTCAATAATGGGCTGGTGAAAGATGTTGGTGTAAGCGAGGATCGTGCAATGACTTGGATCAAAGAAAACGTAGAAGCATTTGTTCCTGGCACAAAAATTCGAGGAGTAGCTGTTGGAAATGAAATATTGGGAAGTGGTGATCAAGAACTCATGGAAGCGTTGCTTCCAGCAGTCAAAAATGTTTACAATGCTCTTGAAAGATTGAATTTAGCTAAAGACATTGAAGTTTCAAGCCCACATTCTGCTGCTGTTTTTGCAGAATCTTACCCTCCGTCTTCAGGTGTTTTTAAGGACACTGTTCTTCCTTATATGAAACCACTTTTGCAGTTTTTTTCCCAAATTCACAGCCCTTTTTATATGAACATTTACCCTTTTCTTGCCTACATCAGTGACCCTGTAACAATTGATATTAAATATGCCCTTTTCAAGAAAAATAAAGGGGTTTATGATGCAAAGAGTAAACTGCATTACGACAACATGTTTGATGCTCAAATAGACGCAGCGTATGCTGCCTTAGAGAAAGCTGGATTTGGAAAAACAGAGGTTATAGTTTCAGAAACAGGTTGGGCATCTCGTGGTGATGCCAATGAAGTAGGAGCTAGTGTTAAAAATGCCGAGACTTATAACAGCAATTTGCGCAAAAGACTACTAAAAAGAAAGGGCACTCCGTCTAGACCAAAAACAGCTGTGAAGGCATATGTTTTTGCATTGTTTAATGAAAATCTGAAAGGAGGTCCAACCTCAGAGAGAAACTTTGGATTGTTTAAGGCTGATGGAAGCACTGCATACGATATCGGGTTTACTGGACTTGTGCCTTCTTCAGCATCATCATCATTTTTAATATCTATGAAGGTATGGTTTTACCCTTGTGCGTTGGATTTTAGAATGGTTCAGTAGATTTTTGAAATATTAGTACATGTTTACATCTCTTATGTTACAATTTGTAGGGAAAGGGCCTTCAGGGTTTGCTTGGATCTTCCTTATCAGTGATGATTTACGCAAGCTGTTCAGTAGCCGCGCTTCTGTTCATGATGTAAATATTAATCAACCTTACTAGCTTCAGGTGCATTAGTTCTATGATGCACATTCTTGTATTCATGTAACAATTAAAGTGATGTATCCAGAAATTTGTAAAGATAATAATACTCATTCATTTTAGCTTATTTTTTCGTAACAAAAAATGTACATTATTTTACTTAATGAACTTCTTTTCTTTTGCTTTTCCGACTCGACCAACACAAAATTTATATTATTATGTTCCATGTTCTGAACAAGCTAAACGGAGAATGAATAAAAGGTGCGATAATCAACAACTGCCCCTTGTTATAAATTATAATTGAAAAATTAATAATTTCAAAATATTATGGAGGGTCCAACTCCCACCTATATCCAAGATTATCCAAGATTTTGTAGTTAGGATTCGATTCTCGAATTTTCTCCTACTATATCCATAAAATAAATATGAATAATTCAAAAAATAAGTAAAAATTATAATGAAAAAGAAGGAGAGAAGAGGGGTATCTTTTTTAAATTTATATAGAAAATCACTCACTTATATCGTTGGCTAAAATTTGAGTCTATTGTGATTAAGAAAATTGTAATTAATAGTTTTTTAAAAAAATTAATGTTATTATTTAATTTATTTCTTTTGTCGAATCGAAGTTGGACGTGAACTATAGCGAAACGATAAATGACATGTGTGAGTTCAGATGTTGAGATGGTTACATATGTTGGGGATAAATGGTAAATACCTTAAAGAAACTGAATAATTATGTCGTATCAGCATTTCATGAATATTATATATCAAGTACAATTTTTGCAAATTTAATGTAAAGGTGATAATAACCTTATACAGGAGCACTAAACAACGTTCTTAACAAAAGTTTGTTAATAATAATTGATACGAAACTAAAAATGTCCACAAATGTGTGGTACACTAAGTGAATTAATAAAGCAATGGTGCACAATAAAGAAGATAAGAAAATGCTCTTTTCTTCTTTGTTAATTTTATAATAACTTATAAATGTTTGGTCAGATAAGAAAATGACCTTTTTTCAATTGTACATCAATTCGAAATAATTAGTGGCCAAGTTCTTTTGGCTTTCTTGCAAATTTTGATTACTTCGGAAATTAATTGTAATCGGAAGACTTGCCTCCAAAACTATAATTTCTCATCTCCCGATTTTTTGGACAAGGAAAAAATGATTGTTGACATTTAAATATTTAGTGGTCGATATATTTTTTGACAATCTCAATCATCGGACCACTTGAATTTAGTATTTCATACTGGACAATTTGGTTGAATGTTATCACCTACTATTATAAGAATATATTCGAGAATTAACTTATCACTTGTTTGCGGTAATTAAATTTCTTATAATTTAATTTCTCAATTGATTAAAAATAAATTATAATTTTTACAAATGTTATCGATGGTGAAAAATAATGTCGATAAGTTATCACATTGTAGTACTAAAAAAACGTGTTCAACTTATCATCCCTACTTGCTAACAATGTACCCATCCTGTTCTAGTTGAGCTAACAATTCCGAGAATAAACACACATTTCATCATCAAAAGATCTCGATGCAATCTCCAATTACATCTTTATATATTCCCTCCATTTTAATTTTTTTTATTAAATTGACTAATTTTTAACTAAAAATTAAAAATTATACACATATAATTTTAAAAAATTAAAAAATATATTTTAAAGTAGATTATATATAATTTTTAACAATATAAAATTTTAATTTTTTTCAATTATATATTATATTTAAATTGTAATAAAAAATTGATTAATTTGAACACACTGAAAATAAAGTGGACAACTAAAAAGGACCGAACATTTGACAAAACTCCTTTTTTATATTTATTTCCCAAATACAAAATTTTTCAAACATCCCGTTCATTAAATATATAATTGAAATAAGAGAGTTAATGTGATTTGGTCATCATGGAATAAGAATAAATTTAATAAGTATTATTAATCATTCAATTAATTGATTAGGTTCGATTTTCGGTTAGTACAAGAATTAATTTGATATTATTTTTAAATAAAATAATTAATGTTTGATTATCAATCAATATCAATAATTAATTTAGTATTATTTCAAAAGAATTATATTAAATCAAATAAAAAAAATTAACTATAAATTTATTATAAATTATTATTAAAAAGGAAACACATGCATTGTCCGGGCCTAAACTAGTTTTCAATAATTCAAATGTGTTGGAAAGAGGACCAGGACTGCTGTGCTGACCGCACACAAATATTTTAAAATACATGATTAAAAATACTTGAAATATGAGTAGCCAATATATACAAAACAAAAGAAACTAAAAAGACTTGTGCGAATCTTCACTCGTGGTGTCCAAATCAGGCCCACTATCATCTTCCGAATGATCGTCACCGTTGATCTGATCAAGAACCAGAACAAGTCCCATAGCAAAGGCACCATCGAATCCAGGCTTGAGAAACAACGAGAATACGTCTTTTCCAAGCACCACATTGGTGGTGCAATCCACTTTACGTTTAATCTCAGCCACTGATTTTTTATCCATACCATAAATTGTGCAATACCGTTGTGCATATAATCCTTCTATTTGGTACTCTTCCCCTGGATTGTTGTACATCTCAACTGTCACGCTTGATCGACCAATTATCGAAGATCTTCGTACGCTAAATATTGGTTTTTGTCCGTCCATTCTCTCGCCGAGAAATCCCTCCCATCGTTGATGCAGGCTTGGTCTCTGTTTGCAATACAACACATATTCCTCTTTAATATTAACCGACAAATCACAAATCGAAATCGAAAATTAATAATCGTTCAACCATGAACAAATTTATCGTGAAAAAAAATTGCACAAACAGAAAAGAAATTGTTTATTTATTTTGTTCGAAAAAAGTTACAATTCAGACAAAAATCTTTGTATCAAAAATTTATGATATACAAAAGTTAATATAGACATTAGACAATGTTGCAGAAAACTTTAGTTGTCAAATTTGGAATATAAATTATGTTACAAAATAAATCAGTCCATTCTCACACGAATTAGAGATGCATAAAATCAAAATTTGTTGTACGTCGGTGTGTAAATATAAATACATTACGATAGGGTACCTTGCGGCGAACAGTGAGGAGGCAGCGGCCAGAAGGGTCCATGAGAACGAGTTGAGAGCGGTGACTAGCATCAGTAGCGTAAGTGTCGACACGGAAAACGAGTTGACCGGAGCAATCATAGACGGTGAAGCCATCTCCGGGGAAGAAAAGACATGTCTTGCGAACAGTAAGTTGGGTTTCTTTCTCGTAAATGAAGCTTCCATCTATTATAACCCTACTTTTCTTCATGGGTTTCTTCTTAATGTTCAGCTACACTAGTATACAGATATTATTATTAAGGTTCCTTGTGAACTAGACTAGATCTTGGACGGTGCTGTGTGTGTATGTATCAGAGAGAGATAGATGTAAATTACTTATGTGACTTTGAGCCGCGGGTGCCTTTCGATTGCATCAACTCATAGATATATATATAACTCTGGGACTTGTGATTGTCTCTCTGTCTCCGAACTTGACCCTACACCTTTTAAAATTAGTCAAATATTTATTTTTATAATTTTATTAACACTGCATAAATTGTTTAATGACAGATTTTCTTATTATTTATTCTGAGCTCTATTCCAAAGATTTTCTTTCTATACATGTCGTACAATTATTTTTTTTAAATCAAGTAATATTAATATTTTTTAGTTTAAGTCACGATTCTGAGTTAAAAGAGTCTAAAGTCAAATTTATTTTCCGAATTCTAATACATGCACGCATATTAATTTTTGGTCCAAATTTCTTTTAAAATTTTCTGGAAAAACATAAATTTATTAAGGTTTTTACTAGAATATTAAAAGTTAGATTTTTAGGATTGAATCATAAGACTGTTTTTCGATATTTTTTCATTTTGTTACTTAAGCTGGATTGACCTGTAATTAAAATGTACGAGTACTAGTATATTTTATAGATTTGTATTATAAAAAGTTTTAAAAAAAGGTAGAGAGTAGAGACACACCAGACCTTTTTAAAATGGCCCGCAGATAGAAAGGAATTGAAGAATAAAAATGTGAATATGTGATGCTAGAGCTGAGTCAATGGTATATTGACTTAAAATACAAGGCATAAATTGATCACAATTATATTCTGGCATGGCCAAGAGCGGACAATGGGAGTATGGGACGGCCTAAAAGTATACATATGTATGTACATAACAAAGTAAGGACCAAAGCAGTACAAGTGGTCGGAGAGAATTTGTCACTTTTTAACCGAATCAATTCCTTAATTTAGATAAATTAGTTAATAAATTAATTAAAAGAATACTAGTAATATACTTTTACAAAGGAGTATTACCAGCGGTACAATATATTCCTCTTCACGAAACTGATGGATTAGATTAGACGGTTTCCCTTCCTTAATTGCACATAGTTTAGTCAATTTATTAGACTGGGATGGGAGGAATGAAATGAATCTTTGGGTTGGTTTGGTTCATAACTTCTGAGTATCAGGTACGAGTTTTTTTCATTTCAAACTCATATATAGTGTTTGATTAAATTTTTTTAATTTTAAAACTCATACATCAAACTCATAAGATATGAGTTTTTGATATTTTAGAAGAGGTGGACATGAGATGAATATATGAGGAATCTAATCAAAATTTTATTATTTTTTATCTTTTTTTATAAAATTACATGTTAATTTTTAAAATAAAAATTTTATAATAATATTTTATAATATTTAATAAATAATAGTGATTAATTTTTCGTATTAACTACACATATTTTTTATTTATTAAAAAATGTATTAAATCAATAAATTCATCTCATAATTCAACCAAACACGTGATATCATGATAATTCATCCTCATATCACATTCCTCATTCCAACATCATACAACTGTGAACAAAACGACCCATTTTAAAGCGATGAGAGTATGAGACAATGTTTTTGCTGAGCGTATTTGCTTTGCTTCCCACTGATTCTACTGCAAAGCACTAAACTTTCGGCAACAGAGAGCATATTACATAGGTATACCGTATGCGTACCTGTATATATAGATTGCATTTAAAGGTTAATAGGTATTGAAATATTATTTAATTCAAAGTTTTGAAAAATATATATTTATTGTTTATATGTTATTTGTATACTTTATTTGCAGAATATATATGGTATTTGAATTTTTAATCTAGCGGTTATAATAATATAAATAAATTAATTATATTTCTCAATGTTTTCAATGTTAAGCGTAATAGCAAAAATGACCAATATAATATAATTAAGGGTCCATTTATAAATAATTCTTTAATCCATAAATTATTTATTATTAGATAAACTAAATGCACCCTAAACTTGAAGATGCTAAAAATATTTGATTTCCTATATATAACGTTATGTAAACTTCAAAATACCGTACATATTGAAAAATATTTAACCAAATCTCCCTTTATAATATGCTGTAAGAACCATATCGTAGTTTTTGAAAATGGTTCCCAGCAGAACAACCGTAATACTCTACTGTTATCAATAATAAGACTACATAATTTAACAAAATCTAGATAATATCAAGCTGACATAAAAGAATAATTTTATCAAAATTTAAGTACTAAATCTCAATAACAACAATACTGATAAAATCTGAAATCATCTAAAATAGTTCTTGAATTTTTTATTAAATATCTTAAGCATAAAGCAGCCAGAAACTAGATAACACTCGTCACTCTCCCCGCTTTACTCCTCATTACCTACGAAAATGAAATAATACGAGTGAGTCAAACGCCTAGTACGAATATATGTATATATATATATTAACAAAATGCGGAATTTTAGAAAATACAATGGATTGTGTCTTACCAACACAAGAAAATAATAAAACGATGCAAATGGAAATAATATAAGGATCACAAGATATCTCAAATCATATACGATATTTAACAAAATGACACCATAATAAATAACTCGAATTCAAACAATAAGAATAAGGCTGAAAAACAAATAAGGTGAGAACAATAAGGGTCACTTACACAAAACTGTACTCGTGAAACTCCACTCATCAAGTACAGGACAATGGTTTCTTCCTAAGATATCCATAACAAGAAATAATATAATGTATAAAACATCCCAACAATACAATATCGATCATGATTTATTCACGTCTCATATTCCAGAAACGCGTCTATATACCTATAACACCGATACGAGTTAGTGCCTAGTTCATATTTACTCCGAACTTCATGTGAACATTGTCCGTGATTAACCCACACGGATCGATCTAAGAGCCCAATATATATGTTACAAAAGTTGCCGACTCTTTAATCAAATTAAAACAATATCGCAATTAAAATGCGAGACAAAACAAATATAAAGAATTAAGGCAACAATAATTCCAAAAATAAGGAATTCGAAACGAAATAAAGATTGCATACAATAAGTACACATAGATTACTAAAGGGTTACAATTTATAAAATTGACTTGACAATAAATATAACGAGTGATTATAATTTAAAAAGGAGAGAAATGAACCGAAAATTCGTACTAATAATTATCAATCAAAATTGAGAGAGGGAATATAATTTCGTACCAACAATTATAGTTTAAAATTTAAAAAAGGGGTAAGAATCTGTACCTTATAAAGAAGATTAGTCTTGAATATTAAGAGTATCTGCTAAGAGACAACAACCACTACTCCTTTATTAAATCTAAAATAGAATTAATATTATAATCATATATTAGTGTTAAATCCCTAACTTAAGTGATATTCATTCTTAAATTAAATAGTATTTAAATACAAAGTTAGTTATAACTTAATTGATTATAATATTATTAATGCACCTAAAACAAATACCACTAGAAGACCTATTACTCCATGTATTATGACTGACAAGTTATTAACAGAATAATGTAATCAAGTAATTCAAATCTCATGTACTAGACATGCTTTGCACTCTCTGGAATAAAATAATCAATAATTATTATAAAATAAATAATTATTAAATAAATAAATTCAGCTAATAGTAACTATATATATCACCGATCAGACCAACATATCATTTAACAACCCGGTCTAAATTTTAATAAGACATGTTATCCATACATTAAAAATATACGATGTACTAAATATTTTATTTAAAATAATAGTAATAATAATTACGATAATGGTATCAAGTTTAACTCATACAGAAAGGTCATATATTCGTTTAAGCACATAAATATAATTATTACATAATTATCAAATACTATTTTAATTATGCAGCACAACACCCAATATTTAATATTATTAATAAAAGTTCTAGTATCACTGTATTAACATATAACTCTTTCATAATACAAAACTTGACATACACACATTTTGGTACATGTTTCTGGATTCACATGGGTAATTGACCAAGCATATATAATGACCACATTGTTAATAGAACTAACACTTATATTAAAATTGACATGCATGTAAAAAGATAAAAACTTTATTCCTGTTTAAAAATAAAAATGCTTGTACTAAATATATAAATATATCATTGAACTTATAATGGATATAAGCTAGTTTGTAAGGTTACCTGAGATTGCTAACACATTCCTTTCTGATGATACCATGGGGCTGTTTGACAACAGCTTTTTTCCGGAAATAAGTCATTATTTTCGGGAAAAAATAGGGATGTGTGTACTTTTTCTGAAAATAAGTAACTTATTTTTTATTTTGAAAATAATATTTGATTTTAAAATTCTAAAATAAATATTTATCTTTAAAAAATATGAAAATATGTAAAAAAAATAAAAATAAAATAAGTAACTTATTTTAAGTTTAAGGAATCTCAAACGACCACCATATACGGCTCAATTCTCTCATATAAGTATCATTCTATATTTATAAGACTATTGAGATAACTATAATCTAATTAAAATAGGTTATAAAGACATATCATTTAAACAAATTACTTAACCTTATCTCTATTTTTTAGTTCTAAATATGATTAGGACTCTATAATTATATCCTTTTAAATCTAAAATTATAAATAAATAAAATATAAAATAAAATTAATAAAATGTAAAATCTTAAAGTAACAAATATTTACTGTACTAATTATGTGTAAAGCAGGTATCTAACTCCATGTAATTAAGCTGACAAAAAAAACTATATGTAATTAACTGGAGTCCCGTAATTGGTGCACTAAAGGATAATTACACATGTATAAAAGAAGCCAAAAAACATACAACACAAAATTTTCCAACCAAAATGTAGACTAATTACAACTGCATGCCAGTGTAGTGAAAGTGACTTAATTCTGCTAGCCAACTTAATTCCGAGGTTATTATTCATCAAAGTCAAGTAATCAACACGGAAAATTTTGTACAATCTTTAGATTTTTCTCTACCGATGACCTGAATTTATTTTGGTTTTTTTTATAAGAGTAATATAACAAGGGTTCATTATATATAATTGGAAAATTTACATGCTATACTTGATAAAAAAGAAGACTTAAATATGAGCTCTTACTATCAAATCATTTTATTTGATAATTATTATATTAATTTGGAGCAGTTGAATATGAGCTACTATTAATTTATTCTATTTCATAACTATTATATTAATTTCGAGCATCAACATATTTATATAAATTTTATTTAACTCAAGATTAAAATTTTGACTTTATAGAATACATTCGGATCCAAGTAATTAGGAGTAGTTTGATTGAATTAGGAGGCCCACGTACAAAGCGTGGCCGGTTACCATCCAAGTTGTCTTCTCCTCAGCCCAATAATTTCAATGTTGCATGGCTGTCCATTTCTAAACCACCATATCCTCATGCCTTTTCGTTTGGTTTGAATTTAACATGTTTTTCTTTAATAATAACATGGTGTCATATCTGTAATATATTATAATAACAACATTTCAATTTATTTATTTTTAACATAGAACCATAAAAAATATCTTAATAGTCCAATTTTAGGTGAACCATAAAAACGATCCTAACCATTCAATTTTAATAAAATCTAATTTTAGAAAGGATTTATATCATACATACAACTCTATCTCCGGTAATCATTTTTTATATAACTCCTCACAGATAATATTATATTATATTTTCTATTTTCTATTTTAAAAATCTCACTTATCCTATAATTTTTATTTAATATATCATTAAATTTTATGAATATTAATATATCTATACTATATTATTATAATCAGACAAGAAAACTTTGTTTCCGTCTTACCTAGATGAACTACAAAAAAATCATAACCGTCCAATTTTAGGTGAACCATAGAATCGATCATAACCATCCAATTTTAATAAAATCTAATTTTAGAAACGAAATATCAATATATCATACATACAACTTTATCATATATTATATTTAAATTATATTCTATATTTTCTAATTTAGGAATTATACTTATCCTATATTTTTTTAAATATAGTTTACTTACATTCAACTCAATTTTATCACTATTTAAACTCTTTTATTTAAAATTATGACTTATCATTAAATTTTATGAATGTTAATATATAAACATCATTGTATAAAGAAAAATTTAAAAAGAAATTTGATGCTAAAACAAATTATTATATTAAATGAAATATTTAAATTATATAAAATAATTAATATATAATTTATTAATAACATCATTGCAAAAATTATAAACTACTACTGTAAATAATTGATACCATTCTTTTGGAACCATTACTCATTATCCATACCTTGACCTATGGCTGAGCAAAAAACCGAATTGAAACCGAAACTGAACCGAAACCGGTGAAAACCGAACCGAAAAAACCGAAACCGAAACTGGACCGGCGGTTGCGGTTTTTGATTTTTAAAAATCGAGACTTTCGGTTCCGGTTCCGGTTATAGGTCAAAACCGAACCGAAAAAACCCGAACCGAACCGATCATTAAAATAAATAAATAAATTTATTATATAATATATATATATGTATATATATATATATAATTTAAGTATTAAATTTCCCTAGAACATAATTTTTTCAATTATATTTCATATTACAACATCAACTATACCAATATTGAATGTGAGAATATGACAACCCCTTTACAACATTTTATTCCTCTATTTTCCAATTAAAAAGCATATAATCAGGAGTAAACATCATTAGACATGATTATTTGCTTTTTAGATTGCATACTACGATAAAGAACATTCACATTTTGTTGATTCAACCTTAAAATTTGATTGTTAAAGTTTCTTACCTTTCTTTTGTAGTGTTATTATGCAGAATGTGATAAAATATTTGATTGTATAAAATTTGAATGTAAAAATATAATGATTTAAATTATATATTTTTTTTCATTTTTATTTATTCGGTTTTTTAACCGAAACCGAACCGGTCTTTTTAAAACCGAAACCGAAACCGATGGTTCGGTTGCGGTTGCGGTTTTCAATTTTTAAAACCGAAAATATGCGGTTCCGGTTCCGGTTTCGATCAAAAACCGAACCGAACCGAACCGTGCTCACCCCTACCTTGACCCACAAAAAAGAAAAATAGCATGTGTGACGAACAGAACACATGTTATATAAAGATTATGACAATTTGAAATTCAACTTTATTTATATTATTTATTATTAAAATTGAAATATTAAAATTTAGTAATAAGTCGTTAATTAATATTTGGATAAAGTTAGTAAATTAATAATTAAATTAAATTTATATTATTAAAATCGAAATATTAAAAATTAGATAGTCGATTCGTTGGTTAGTATTTTGACTGAGTTAGTAAATTATAATTAAAACTCCACCCAAAACTCTACATCTCTCTTGAGCTGCCGCCCCTAATATTTTATGAGGGTTTTTCATCAATTTTTATCAGTGAAAACCCCCAATATCTTTTTACTTTTTCTTTTTTCTTGAATAATCTCTTGTTTTCCTTCGCTCCCAATTTTTTTGGGTTTTGTTAGTCTCTCCTTGTGAGAGTTTGGTTTTGTTTTAGTGTTCTCCGTATCCGGGACTATAGATCTGCGGATTTTCATGTGTTTGATTATATAATAAAAAAATTTATGAGATTACATCTATAGTCGATTGCTCAAAACAGTTGGATCACAGCAAATACATATATTCATATGTTCAAAAAATTGCTTGGTTGCCTCCTCAAGAAAGATTCAATAACGATGTATTCAAGTGTTTATTCAATTTCTACTGTACTTGTAGATGATGTATTGTTTTTCATTATTGAATTGATTCCTTTTTTTCAAAAAAAAGTATTAATTTTTTAATTAAATTAGTATTTTAACTAAAATACTTATCTAAACAAGCATAAGTAAAATATATGAAAATTATATAAATAAAAATAATAAAAAATTTGATACACGGGATATATAAAGTAGTGTGTGTATATATCTATATTCATATTACATTATTCTGCACATTTTTAATATATTTCATATTATATTGTTATGCATTTTTTAAAGAATGCAATAATTATTATCACAGTTCTCACCTAAATCACTACCAATATATATTTGAAAATTTTAATTTAATTTTGTTTATATTATTATTATTTTGCACAAAAGAAATTATTATATACAAGTTTTTAATCGCTAAAAGTAAAATTTTAAATTGCACGGGTACGGCCGAGTGTTATTAGTAAGGGCCGGTGGGCCAAATCCTTTCGGGCCTCGCGGTACAATCCAAGAACTCAAGAGTACATGTACATGGATAACGTGAATCCAGTAAAATGTCTTGATATGCAAATCAGGGGTTTTGAGCATTTTAGCAACAAAGTCAAGACCTGATAAAAAAAAAGTCCTAGTTTTTTATTCGAGCAAAAAATTACAGTCGAGCTAGAAATTTTGAACAAGTAAATTATTATTTTTGATAAATAATTCAAATTGGAATGAATTTAAACTGAACCAAACTATTTGCGGATAATTATATTTACATGCATGAATCAAAGTTGGAACAAATAATTATATGAAATGTATATTAAAAGATAACTTTTTGTACGTATGTTAATATGTATTGAAAATATAGCATTACAATAAATGTAACAGTTCCCCTAAAAGAGACAGTGAGTTTATATATATAGCTAGGTTGTAAATGAAAGTTGATTCTTAAGATACGATGTCAGATATAGAAAGAAACAGCGGGTTCATTATCATTCAAACCTGGAGTAGAGTGGTAAAAACCAAAGCAAGACACAAAAAGAAAGCAGAATGTATTAGTACACTACTGGTGATCTGATTGAACTGAGGGAGCACTCGACAATTTCATTGGTCATTATCAGGATCTTCTACTGTTGATGATGTTTAGTTATTGAAAAGGGAGCTAGATTGATGCTACTGGGTTGGGATATCTGATTCCAGCTGCTAATACTCGTTGTTGCTCTATCTGCATCATTATTATTTCATTAATAAATTCAATGTAATGTAGCATGTCCAAGTATATAACATTTAAATAGAGTAATTTACATGGAAGAATTCGTGTAGTTTGTTCTTGAGATAGCAGTATTCATGTTCCAATACATCCAAAGCCCTCAAACATCTGAAACAATTAATTAATCAGCGAACATCATGTATTGTACTCAATATGCATAAACTCGTGAAGATGGTAGCTAGGTAGGCATACGCATACCCATGTCTGTTATTCTGTTCGGAAGCAGCTCCAAGGGCAACACAAACATTTCTGATCCTGTTAGCACCGATGCTGGAGCTGCTCCCAATTAACTGATTCAGATGGACTCCCACTTTCTTGTACTCCCATTGCTCTCTATCCATCCTGTATTCATATACTACTTCTGTTAGCATATATATGATCAATATACATTACAAGTTGCAATGCAACAACTACAACTACTAGTCCTTACAACAATGCTCTGAGATTGCGCAAGAGCTTCTCGGACTCGTTGAAATAGATGTTGACCACTTCGGCCACAAAGTTTGGGGAGCTTTCATCTTGTAACTGTTGTAGCTGCAAGAACTGCTCATCCAATACTCCCTATACGTGGCATGTACATCTCATATAACAAATTTCATACAACGAAAAAGAAACAATAACAAGAGCCAAGAGGTTATAATAAAATGATGTACCTGGTGGAAGAGCAAAGCTAGTAAACGATTCATATCGGCAACCAACCGATAAGACTCCAGCCCAAGCATCCACAATGGTAAACCCGTCTTGACTTACTGCCACAATCCCCACTAAATCTACCCTTGCCCCAAAAGAGATGATCACTAATTTAAAGCTATTTATGCTTAGTTTGAAACACAGGTAGACAAGGTGAGGCAGGTGCATGGAAGCCCCAGTCCCAGATGCGACTGCTATTTATAGGATAACAACTATTTCTCCTCTTCCTCGATCCTCACCTCCGTCACGTATTTTTAAGATACATATATAAAATATAATTTCATAATTTTTTTTCTAAAAAATTTTTTATACATTAAAGTTTTATTCAGAAAAAAATTTTAAAAATAAATTATGAAACTATACTTTATATGCACCTTAAAATACGCGTCGGAAGTAATTTTTCCGGCTACAATTAATTTAAAAGCAATGCAGTAAAATCGAGGTGAATGCGTGGTATCTGGCAGACAAGACTAAAGCAGCAGGCTAAAGAAATTAAGAGACAATTTGACAGGCACTGCAAAACAGAATGGAGGCACTTGCTTATTTTACATTCACAGACCTTCTCCTCCTGCTTGCTGCTACAAATTACTGACCCTCTTGTTACTTTTGCCCGTACTGTAATATATAATATTACATTATTACTCTACCAGTAATATTTATATGCACACACACGAGACTCACCTCCGCGTGCAATGCTACTGCCACGGTGCGGCGTTATGTACTCTGGTTTTTACGACATCCATAAACACCTGCCCCAGCTTACCTTAACTCTCCATAAAAATTATTCCTTCTATAATACACTTTCATTCGAAATTTAACTTTTTATATACCAATATATTTTTTACAATTTTTATAAACTGTCACTGTAATTTTTGTGTCACTTTTCATCTGCTCTGTTGCAAAAGATAATTCTGTTCTGTTATGCACCTGGATCAGAAAACAGCTACAGTTACACTTCCAACTTGGCTTTGAAGTTTGCGCTTTGAGCGGCCGTTAAATAAGCCGATGGCACCATTGAGCAACTTTAGCTTTTGACATATGGCCAAATGGTTACAGTATTACCTCGACATCATGTTTGATTTACAAAAATGCAATAGATATATTCATATAAACAGTATTGCTCGACCCCCTTTTGTCTTTTGTAGCATTCACTATGGTATCAAAGGCATGCAATTATTTTATTGGGGATACAGCTTTCTCTGTATTTATTTCAATTGAATTAATTTTGCGAGGTAGAACATACTCCAAGCTACAACTACTATATTGTATTTCTTTCTATCAAGTATTATCTGCTCCTCCCTCGGTCTCAAATTAGTAGTCACTTTTGAAAGAAAAAAAGTTGTCCCATAATATAAAAATTATCTCATAATACATGTCCACTATCATATTTTCAATGTAATTTTATAGGCAAATTTCTAAAATAATCTTTGATTATAGTATTTGTACTTGTACTAATAATTAATGAAATGAAATTATCATTCAAATATGCATTGAAACTATCTTAACTAATGCAATTAATATGGATATAAATGAAAAATAATTTTTATGTTAAAAGTTCTTAATATACGTACTTTTTTCAAAAATGACATGTATAATGGGAGAGAGCGAGTAATTATAAGCATTCTTAAGTTCTCAATTTATTGTTTCATCAATCTGATAGCTTTGTATACATGTTTGTACATGGAGTCAGCAAACAATTAAAATATCGAATCATCCTTGATATCGTATTAAGTCCCTTATTATCGATAAAAGATGTTTAGAGTTCGAGTCTAATATTTTTCATATCAATGGTACTCGATATACCACAGATTGATAATTCGATTCATACATATGTTTAGTTTTAAGTCTCAACGTTTTATTAAGTGGGCAAGAGAAAGCAAGCCATGAGTGTACCCTGCCGAGCCTTAAGAGTTGGGATATGAACCCTGGAATGGTTTGTTTAAGGAGAAGCACTTTTAGAGGGCGACTTTATTCATGAAAAAAAGTGCTTACTTAACACTGACTTGCTGTTTCTCGTGTGCTTTTTCTGCACCCATGCCTTCCTTAATGTAGGCATTATATATAAGTTTTCATAAATTTCACATAGTAATCATTCATTAATCTTGTTTTGCACGACGCTTTGTTTATTCGCATTGAAATTCCAAATGTTATCGGTTTCGTGCACATTTGAAAAGCTATGAGGTCATTCACACCTGCATGCGTGTCTTTTCTTCACTAGCCCTTGACTCATTGCTCGAGATCTTCTCTTATACATTAGTATACTCCAATTATAGAAGAAAAATAAGAGATTTATATGTTATTACACTTTATATGTTAATGATTTTCGATAACTAGTCGGAACTTGAAGGTTAGCGAGTTTCGAGTCAGTCTTCTACCATTCGGCTAGACGCTAGTAATTACTGTAATACAGTGGAGTGTTGGACGTGCATTCACGAGAAATGGCTGGTTTTGCTTTGATGGGGCTCTCAAGATCGATATAAGTCTGTTAGGAAGGCTTTAGGATCTGAGGTAAAAAGAGGCTCAGCAAGAACAAGAAACCTTCAAAATTGACTTGAGAAAAGCGTGGAGAATTGCTGTATTTCCTATGTTTTAAATTAAACAAAACCAAACATATAAATGAGGCAAAATATAGTTTTAGTTGATTTGGATATGATAATATGGATTTAGTTTGGTTTATGACAAATCCATATAAAAACCAAAATTTAGGCAATGGATATGATATCATTGGCTATGGATTCTTTGCTTTTGAAATAGATATCTTAAGATTTTAGATATTATAAGTTATAGAATTTTCTTTTACAAACATGTTTTCTTTTAAGAGTATACTTTCTGTTTCTGAGTTTGATTTCGTTTTAGTGAAAAGAAAGTTCACTTGCTTTGCTATTTCTAATAATACAAGTCAACCAATCTTTGGTGGCAGTTTCATTAGTAGTGTATACATCAGTACTCATACAATACTTCAAAATTTTACTCTCGGCTGAAAAAATATAACAAGAAACAACCGCTGCAAATTTGAAAAGTGCAGTTCAAAAACAGTTGCAGGAAGAAACAGAGTGTTTGAAAGTAATGGCAATATATATGTTATAGTTGAAAGCCACCAAATGATGAACCCTCCCTCTACAATGGCAAAAATCACTCGCTGCTGTTACAAGCAAAACCTACTCTCTGCTTTTGAACTTCTGTCGGTAACTTCACGTCCGTTGCCAAGCCAATTGCTTGAAGAAACCTCACAACATACCAAGTCACATCAAGTTGCCACCATTCTAGTCCATGTCGTGCAGAATATTCAAAGGCATGGTGATTATTATGCCAACCCTCTCCAAATGCAAGCACCGCAACCCACCTATATTACAGTTGAACATCAACATGTATATGAATCAGTGAAGTGAGATAACAAACAAGTATAAAGTATTATATGGATAAAAATGTGCAAATTAAGACTGGGGTACCAATTGTTTCTGGACAAATCACCAGTGTTCCATGCTTGCTTACCCCATACATGGCAAGCTGAGTTCACTAACCATGTTATATGATACACCCATACTGTTCTTACTCCCTGCATTAGCTCAAAATAAGTTCAGTTAGAAATAAACCGATACCTTTTTTCGGGTTGTCTGGAGATCTCTACTTATGGCGCTTTATGGCATTTCCACTAAAAAAAAAAAAATTCTAAACATATACTACCTCCGTCCCACCCAATTGTTATCCTTTCGGAGAGAAGGTCCGGCACGCATTTTAAGGTGCATATAAAGTATAGTTTCATTCATCATGTGAATTTGAATCAAAACATCTGACCTTTAGGGCTTTGAAAAATTGGATAGATATGTGGTGTTGGAGATAAAGCACAATGATCCACATGATAATGTATGGGCCAGGGCCAGCTACACAGTACTTGCAAGATCACTTGTTCAAGTTGTGTGGTCTATTAGATAAATGGTTTGAAATAATGTTAATTTAGACGTATCTACTAATATTAAATAACAAATTTCTTTCCTGACAAAAAAAATAAAAATTCTTGGCATCCAAATGAAAATGGTATTATATCTTAAGTCATGTTCAGCTAAAAACCAGATATAAATCGTATAACAGAATTATACAAATCAAAAATCAGCCATCATAGTGGTACAAATGATCAGTCATATTAGCAAAAATCACTTAAACCATTGAATTTATATAATGGATGATTGCGATGAGTTGTTAATTCACATTTTAATTATGTCTTTCATTTAAATACGAACCATATAAATAAAACCACAGAAAAATTAGAGCTTTGAAAGCGAAAAAGAGAAAGATGGATTTTACCATTCCCCAAACAAGGAAGGGAAATCCTCCCAGGGCATATAACAAAACCCCAAGTGCAACCGGATGAAATGCATATGTTTTTTCAAGAAACTTATAGAATGGCTGTTTCTCTAAATCTGATGCATTTGTTGGTCCTCCACACTGCGAAAATTTCATCACAAACATCAGCATTAACATCAAACACTTTTATATACTCAACATATGTAAATAAACTGATTCATACCCTTTCAACAATAGTCTTGTTATCAAAGAACCAACTAATGTGACTATACCAAAACCCTTCAAAGGGACTATGAGGGTCCCTCTCAGAATCACAGAACTGATGGTGATACCTATGAGTACTCACCCAATCAATTGGATGTCCCTGCAATTCATAACCCAAAATTTCAGTGTTCTTGAACATTAAGATTCAATCTTTACCAAAAAAAAAATCAATCTTTACCCATAAAAACACAATATCAACAATGGCATTCAATCAAGTATCAATCTTTACCTGAAGTGCTTGAGCCCCACAATAAGCAAACAAGTATTCAAGCCATTTGGGAAGTTTAAAAGCTCTATGAGAAAGATTCCTATGAAAGGAAAGAGTAATACCAAGAAGCCCAGTAACCAAATACAACCCAAATGCCACCCCAAAAGCAGCCCAATTAAAAACAAATGGTGCAAACAAAGACAACACATGCATGGACCCCACCACTGTAATTGTTATTACATCCATTGAACTCCATTGTCTACCCCAATACACATTCCTTCTCCTCTTCACCACTACATCAGACAACAAAATCTTACCAAAATTACCCTCTTCCCCTCCTGTCTCTGGCACAGAAATTGATGCAGCTTTAACAACTGGAGTGACCCTTTTGTTACAAGCAACAATCTGTCTCCAATTGTTTGAAAAACTCACATTTTTAACATTAGTACAATGTGGTAATTTTGTAATTTCAAGATTTCTTGTAGGCACAAATTTGATGAGTTTGGGGTAGCGTAGGGCTGAAAATTGGATGGGTTTAGTACCGGGTAATGGTGCTACCATAACCATTTAGGGAAAGTTTTAGAGTTTTTGTTCAAGTTGATTGATAATGCAAGTGTTTGATAATAATCATACATATATATATGATGTACATACAAAAATGTATGTATGTATGTATATTTTTGTATTTATTCAATGGTGTATATTAGGCCAGAGAGTCCTGCAGAATTTAAGAGACAAGGCAAGGCGGTGAGGAGTGGATAAGGCTGTGACATAATATTTGTTGCTAGTTTGATTTTTTGATTTCATATGGATAGGGATGCCCACTTGATTTTATTTTTTACTTTGTTTCTTTAGCTTGGCTAGCATTTTGGGTGGGTCACTTATTTTTAGTTTTGAGCGTGTGAGTTTTATTTTCGTCTTTCAATTAATTCTCCTATTTTTTATTAGATTTTTATTACATAGAACTTATTGTAAAAAATGTTAATTGAACTATTGAATTTAACTGATGCCTATATTTATCTACTAGCTTTATTAGAAGACCCTCTTACAAGTGCACAGTTGTGTTCTAGTAATTTGGTTGGAGGTCTGCAATTGTATTGAGGTATCAAAATTTTAGCACTAGTAAAATTGGTCAGGCACTCGGGCTACACTACTTTGGTCTCGGTGCATCCACTCTACTTCGATTAGAATCTCTACATGATAACATGAGTAGCGACTTGAGAGGAGAACCCTCATTGATTGTGCTGGTGATAACAAACGTTTGTGTTTCTTTCGAGTACTCGAGTAGTTATAATTTTAATGCAGACATATTTTCAGAATTTCAGATGGGAGTTGGAAGTTTTTGGCAAGATTAGAACACATCAATTTGCTTTGCTATTTCTTGGCAAGATATTGGCTATTGTGCGGAAGGTCAAGAGCACCTAAGCTTCGCACCATGCAATCCCGCATATTATCCTTAAAGACGTGAAATGAAGCAATGCTTTTATAAAAAATTAAAACTCAGGTAGCTGAATTTCGATTAGCAAAGCTAATACCAGATGGTGCCACACAACAGACCACTACAGCTACGGGCTTGGATACCCTGCCCCAGAATATGCAATGTTGGGGAAGGCATCAGAGGGTTGTGATGCCTACAATTTTAGGATTCTTTTGTTTAGCTTGCCTGTAGGAAAACACCCTGAAAAGGATTGTGTTCGTTGCACTCATCTGTGCTCACAATAAGCCCGAGAAGAGATCCAACATGCTGGAGGTGGTGGAGCTACTAGAGGGAGAGACAGAATCATCTATGATTAATCTATAAAATGATGAACTATTTACTAGTCTAAACCTGTAGAATGTAATGTTGGGTTTTCATGTGTAAAAGACAGTTTTGACGTCATTTCAGTAGAAGAGGAAGCAATACAAGAGGTATCATTTCAGCAAAGGAGGAAACAATGCAAGAGGTAAAAAAAGTCGAGGCTTAGCAACATATACTGATTGTGACAACCAAGTAGTTATGTTTATGGTCCATTGGTCTGTAAACGTATGATTTTATTCTCAGTACTGGATTCTTTGAATCAGCAATCTAAGAGTAGCCGAGATAAACGATGCTAGTGTTAAAAGTATAGTTTTCATAAATCATATTGTATGATTTGAATGCTTCTGTTTAATTAAAATCAATAGAATTCCAGTAGTAACTGACTGAGAGCAGCAGCTATGCGTGGTTTAGAACATTTTAGTTTTTATCATCAGTCATAGCCTCGTAGGATGTCTCAAAATATGCAAGGGGACTATTATTTTAGAGAGATGCTTGTTTGATTATGTTCTCATCTAAATGACTAAATATGATTCTAGTTTTGGTAAATTTTTAGGCCAATAATTTTTGATTTTCTCTACTTTTCAGTAGGGGCATAGTCTTCATTTTTTTGTCTAGAATGAATAATCTTGTGGGAAGAATGCTGGATGCAACATTAGAATCACATTGTTGAGCAGTCTGAACATGTTCTAAGGCAGGACGAAACCAACAAATGTTCATGGAGGGGGCCAAATTTTTTTCTTATCAATACTTTTAAATATTCAATGTAACAAATACACAAAAACAATAGTACAAAATTTATAATAAAATTCTACGTTCTTTCAAATTACGAACCCGTCTATAATTGAGTCCGTACTAAAACTTTTCGTTATTTCTCTTTCGATATAAATAAGCATACAATGATCGAGAAACTCATCATCCATCTTGTTCCGAAACTTTGTTTTAATGATTTTCATTGAAGAAAATACCCGCTCAGTAGTAGTTATTGAAACTAAGTAACTAGCGATCACTAAAAAACTAGGTGAGAAAAAGTTATACAAAAATAAGTGAAAATAATACCTGAATGATGAAATGTGAATAAGAATTTGAAAATGAGAAGTTCAGGAGAGGAGTAGAGGACCTGTGGTATAGAAATGAAATTGTGAAGAGATGAGGTCTTGGAAGACTAACAGACTCTCTTTTTAAAAAAATAGTCATATTGATAGTAGTCACGTTCCACAATTTATTTTTCTAAAAAATAAGTATGTGTACATATTTTTTTTGATTTTAATCTAAATTTGATCTAATAAATTAATGAGAAAAATTTAAAGAACTAAAATTTTTAATTTATAAAGGCCAATTTTTTATAGGAATTAAAATTTTTCTAAAAAGATCAAATATTATATTTATTTAAATATATAAATTAAAATATATTCTTTTTTAAAATTATAAATATATACCAATATTACCATGACCTGGGAGGTCAGGGCCACCTCCTGTATGAAGCCTCGTCCCTGTTGTAAGGGAAAGAAAAATAGAAAGTCAAACCTAGAAATTATTAGATGGGCTTCATTTTGTTTTGTATCGTATCATTAACTAGAAGAATGCCCACTTGTTCTTTTGGGCCACAGGTGCTTGGTACTGTTTTGCAACTAAATCATTTTACTTGTTTTTTTTTGCTATCAATACATGAGCCCAGTTGTTGGTTCCTAATAAAATTCAGAGCTTTTCCGTGAAGCACATTAATGTTGCATTCTTGTGTATTTATTTCTGTAACTCAGACCCGTGAGCTCATAACTATGCTGGTCTCTTCAGCCTTGCACTTTTAAAGAACCCCAAACTCCAACACAATAGCAACAAACACACACTCAATTTAAACCCCCTCTTGACAAAATGGGCTTCTCTTCCTTGCTGCATATTATATTGTTACCAACTCTCCTCTGCATCCCTTTAAGCATGCCATTCACGGTGATCATGCCGGATTCTGGCGTCCCGTCTGCTCTAGTGGATGCTCCGCAAATTGGAAGTTGGATGAATAACAGTGGAGCACGGACTGACAAACACGAGCAAGAAGCAGTTTACGACATTATGAAAGCCACTGGAAATGAATGGGCAACCGATATTCCTGACGTTTGTCGTGGTCGGTGGCATGGGATTGAATGCATGCCTGACCAAGACAATGTATACCACATTGTATCACTTTCCTTCGGAGCATTATCGGATGATACTGCATTCCCAATTTGTGATCCAAATCGATCCTTTATTTCGCCTTCTATCACTAAACTTCATCACCTTCGTGGCCTTTTCTTCTACGGCTGTCTCATTAACAATCCTCAGCCCATTCCTTCTTTCTTGGAAAAATTGGGATCCACGTTGCAGACACTAGTTCTCAGGGAAAACGGACATGTGGGCCCTATACCAAATGAACTTGGCAATCTCACCCATTTAAGAGTTCTTGATCTTCACAAAAACAACTTGAATGGCTCAATCCCATTTTCACTTGGCCGAATCACTGATTTAAGGTCACTAGACTTGAGTGTAAACAAATTAACCGGTCCAATTCCAAGTGTCACATTTTCTGGTTTAAACATACTAGACCTCAACCAAAATCTCCTCAATGGCTTCATTCCAACCACCATTGGAACCTGTCATTCTCTACTTAAACTCGATTTAAGCCATAATCGCCTTTCTGGTTCAGTCCCTGATTCGATCAATCACCTCAACAACCTAGTACTCTTAGATATAAGCTATAATAGTCTATCTGGTCCTCTTCCAACTTCATTTGAGGGCATGAAATCTTTACAAGCTTTAATATTAAATGCAAATCCAATGGTTTACTCAACGATTCCGGATAGTGTGTTTGCTGATTTGAAGGATCTAATGATCATAGTCCTCTCAGAAATGAATTTACATGGACCAATACCAGAGTCAATAGGCCTTTTATCAAGTCTCCGAGTCCTTCATCTTGATGGAAATCGATTGAATGGATCTGTTCCATTAAGTTTCCGGAATTTGAGCAATCTTGGCGAGCTTAGATTAAACGACAATGAGTTAACAGGAAGAGTTCCTCTGGGAAGAGAAATGGCTTGGAGGATGAAAAGGAAACTGAGGCTCTACAATAATTCAGGGCTCTGCTACGATGAAAGGAACGGTTCAGCTGATGATTTGGATTTATTGTTCGACTCTGGAATCAGGCATTGCGGAACACAGAACATCGAAACTGGCAAAACTGTGCAACATGTTTCAACCGGCACAAATATTGTTGGAATAGCAAGTAGAAGTACAGCTGCAAAAGTTCACAAGTCATTAGTTATTTCCACTTTGCTTCAGATAATGATCATTCTTGTGTACATCGTCTTACAATGAGGGAAATATATGTACATGGCTAATAGATTATAGTTCAATCCTTTACATTATTATATATATAATAGCAGGACATAGTGAAGTTTTGAGTCATTTAAAAAAAAAAGATGTATTAGTCATTTTTTTTAAATGTGAAAGTACTTATTTACCTTTCTCCTCACCTCTTTACCTTTAATCTTTTGCGCCTCTTTTCACAAAATTTGAACCTCATATTAGGTGATTGTCGCAGTGACCTTCCCATCCATCCTCAGTTCAAGGTATTGAAAAAAAGAGATCCATCCACCCAAATCATTTGAACGCTGATCAATTTATAAACCAAGAAATCAAAACCACGGTGATTATTCACAAGGTTCATCTCTGATCTTTCCAATCAACTTTCATAGTTTCAGATTTATTCTTTTATTATTTCATTTTGTTTTCAAATTGAAAATTCAACATTTATGTATTAAAATTGTGCCCTTATATATCAATTAATTTCTACTCGATCTATTTTATGCATTTGTATACTTTTTTAAAGTGATAACTTTTAAATAGTTCATATTTAGCAAGGTTTATAATTATTATAATCATGTATGTTAGTTTATGTATATATTATCAATTTGAGTTCTGGTAAAATTTATTTGTTTTTCTACGATCCCTTAGTTTTATAGAATTTGGATGGTTTATTTTATGTATGTTTCGAGGCCATAAACCATTATTTGTAGAGTTTTATTTCTTGTGAAAATGTTAGTTTATGGTTATATTACATTATCCGACTGCAATTTACGTATTCTTGCACTATTTGTATCTAACCAGCTGCGTATGTGCTTTCCTAGGCTGTTGTTAGGCTGTTGTTACAATGTTCAACTTCCAGAACTTTTACCGGGTTGGACACTTGTGCAGAAAAAGATGTAATATGGAGCACGGTGGATGCTAAAACAACGGAGCAAGGGATTGCTCAAAATATGAATGCAGATGATGATCTCTTAGTATACAAAACGACACTTAAAGGTAAGTTAAAATTACTCAAACTAACTACAAATTCAAAGGTAAGCTAAAATTATTTTCAAAGAGAAAAAGATTCACTTGATAGGTTAGATCATATTGTGTTCTATTAAGAGATTTATTTGTAAGAGAATACTTATACTGGATACTCGAATATAATTAACTAAGAATATAGAATTGCTCATTGACAAAGGAGCTGAGGAGTAAAATTGGCTTGTGCAACCCACTTTTGGAGAGAACTTATCAATATACATAATTTAGTGAAATTAATGTGTTCATTGCATCAATTTTGATTTAGGGATTATGTCATCGTTATTTTGTGTGTATATATATATTGGTGATTGATTGTAGAGATTTTGTAGCTTACATAATTCTTTTATCAAACATTCCACTTCTACTTTTTATATGTGCATCCCAACCTGAAAATGTGACTAGCTATTTATGCCGGTTTGGAATCAAATCGATTATGCTAATGATTGTCGTGGTAGTTCGTATTTTAAGGTTTCTTACTTCTAATGTCTTATATTGGTGTGTTTTTCATAAATCTCGAATAAATTTTGATACAGTTTTAATTGAATTTGCGCTAAATCTATTATAAATTGTGGAAATTTTACACACAAAACAAATGAAGCTCTTCTAAAAGCTTGTGACTTTGTAATGAATATAGGACATGTGCAATACACTCCACTTCCAATTGCTCTAACACTCATATTGAGCAACAAATTCTGTTGAAGAGGTTCTTAACCAGGTTATGGAAAAGATACCAACACAGACACATGCCTTGGATGAAAACCTTACAACTACTTCCTTCCTTGATCAAGATTGTTGGATGAGCACAATTTGAACAAAAGTGTCGAGTTGACACTCATTTGACAGTTGATCAACTTATCTTTGGGTCTTTTAGAGAATCACAGATCACTGACTTTTCAAAGAAGCTGGTGTTACCATTGTAAAAAGTAAAGGCATAGTTGAAAAGTTTTGGGTGAAGGAAGGAAAAAATATTCAAAGTGACACTGGTGATACAAATTCTTGGGCGCAAACTACTTCTTCTACACCAAGCTAGAAAGCTTTAACCATTTATTGAAAGGTATGAAAAGATTCTCAGAGTAGTCAAATCCATTCGAGCATAATGAAGAACAATCGAATTCTCATAGGAGAGTACCGTTGTTGAGGGCATATCACACATGATTGTCAAATAAGATGTTTCGAGTACTCTCTCTGATCTCTGGTGTGATACTGATTTATAATCATTTCTTTTAATTTTTGATATTAGATCCAAATAGCCATACTTCAGACTCTTTGTTGTGCATTGGTGACCTAATTTACTTTGTTGACAACTAATACCTACACATTTCCCAACACAATTAGGTGTATTATTAGAACATTTCATTTTCATTGTGACTTAGTCCCTAGTGTATTTACGGACTACGTCTAGCTAGCGGCTCGTGACTCGCACGACCTTTCATGCTAGTTATAGTTTAGTGCTTCATAAATCATTTTCTTTTTATTAATCCAATGTTGAAAATGATCTGCGATGGTAATTTTAGTTAAACAGGAGTAGAATTCTATTCAAATTGTTTATCTCTCAAAAATGAAATTATAATATCCTTATTACAGTATTATATTGAAAATGAAAAAAATATTAGTATTTATACGAGTAAGATAATTTACTGAAATCAACGGAAGTAAAAGCAGCAGCTATAAAAAAATTGAAATCAAACTCGCACTCGCACTCGGATATGATTTGATTCAATTCAATTCATTCATCTTGTGACAAGTCTGTAATCTCTAAACCCTAACCCCCACTCCTCTCAGTAATATTATTCATTCATTCATTCTCCGAAATTGAATCGATTTCGGAGTATATACATACATACATAGACACAGATTATATGCACACACAATGTCTGGGAGTTTGTGTGGCAAGAGATCTTTCTTCTCCGACGATAATTCAACTTCTCCCTTCTCCAAGAAGCTTCGTTTCTCTTCCTCGCTTCCGCCTTCTGCTGTTGATCAACTCCACGCCATGTTCCCTGACATGGACAAACAGGTCTCTCTCCCTCCCTCCCTCTCTCTCTCCATCTCTCTCTCTCTCCTTCTCTTCTCTCTCTCTCTGGTTGTATGATATCAAATTATAGTTAATCATATCTCTGTGTTAATGGCTTAGTAATTTGGAAGATCTGTTAATATTATTATTTATCTGTAAAATTAATCATCATTAGATGCACACGAAATATTTATTCTTATCAAAATATTTAGGAGTATATCATTAGTTTAGGCATTTTGTTTATTCTTAACGAAATATTTAATGAACACGAAACTCTTCATCACTAATATCTGTCCATTCTAAATGCACAAAATTATCAATGTAGTTTCATATTGTTTATGTTGAATATATATGATGGAATTTTATTGTTGGCTACATTTTTGCCTTTGTACTGACAAATAGTGTATTGCCGTGTATTAGTATCTTGAGAGAGCACTTGAAGAATGTGGATATGATATAGAATCTGCCATCAAGAACTTGCATAATCTTCATCTCGGATATGCGGAGGGAAATGCGGGCTCTGGAGTGAAGTCAACTCCAGATTCGGTGACAGGTATATTATTATGGACGAATCTGCATTTTATGTAGATGAAATAGTTGTGTAAATGTTATTATATAATATAATAATAATGTAGATATCGGGATGACTACTTTTAATATTGTAGTAGTGCAGTATCCTAATTACACGTGTCAGTCAAATAAGTGAACTTTGTAATCGAAGTAAATCTTTTTTAGATGCTACTTGTGATTGGCCACTTGCACCAGATTAGCTGCAGATTTACCATGTGTGCTTTAAAATATATACGCATGCATTCATTGTAGTGATACGTGTGCATGTGCATCCAGTGCTGTTTTGGCGTTGCTGCAATAGGTATCGTGTTTGCCACATCATTGTGATGAACTGAATATGTAGGATCTGGCTCAATTTGGGAACCGGAGGACTAAATGTTTTGCACTCTTTACTATGTTGCTATGTACTGATCTGCCTTCCTGTTTAAGTTCTGGATTTTTGGTTCTCACAGCTCTCCGGTTTCCATTTAAACCGGACCCAATACATATATTGGAATAAATTTTTCTTCCGCACTCATCATCTGGATAACAAGAATGTTACATGCTTCTTATGAAAATATATAGACCATTGCCTTAAAGCAAGACAATGCTTAATGTGGTTTTTTATCTGTTAATGGGTTCTTGCAGTGAACAACCTTTTTAGTTCACTGTTGCATAGCCTGTCTGTACTTGTGTCTTTAATGGTGTGAATATCAATTGTGACAAGCAAATGGTAAGTTATGCACCTTTTCCCAAGTAGTAACAATCATCGTGAAATCTAATATGACCATCTACATTATTTATCAGATGATATCCTGCACGAAATTACCCAAATCATATTCTTTAGGAAAGAGTCTAATGACTGATATGGAAATGGTAGGTGCTTCAACTGCTGATGGAATTTTAATGAAGGATAATTTGACACGAGATACTGTCCAATTGGAGGGTGCGGAATGGGTGGAACTGCTTGTGAGAGAAATACAGAGTGCTAGTAGCATGGATGATGCTAGGTCCCGAGCAACACGAGTGTTGGAAAGTTTAGAGAAATCTATCTCTGTTCGTGCTAGTGCACAAGCAGCACAAAATGTTGACAAGGTACTAGTCTGTGTATTACATATTGTTATGGTCATTGACCATTGTTTTCATATGATGTATTTTCCTGAAATTATTTTCATATGTAAATATGATTGTGGTGTCCTGTAATACTTATCACAGACCACCCTGTATATATTGATCTAGAGAATCTGTTCCATTTGATTATTGTTATATGATATGACACAAGGGAGGAGCATATTTATGCGACCTTTTGTTAAAGCCTCCATTGCTATGAAAACATCAGAGTGTGTCTTAGCATCAAGAAAGGCGAAGCCAAAGAGCCTACAGCATAGCACTGTAAAAGATTTTTGGTGATCATTTATTCTATAATTTGATATTGATATTATAAAGTGCAGTTGTATCTGTGCATGTTTATCTGATTCTTTATTTCTGGTAATCATATGAGTATTGCCTAATGCAACTTCTCTGCAAATTGCAGGAAAATATAATGTTCAAGGAGCAAACTGAAGTCCTTGTAAGGGAGAATACTATCCTCAAGCGTGCTGTAACTATCCAGCATGAACGCCAGAAGGAGTACAATGAGAGAAACCAGGAGGTGCAGCATTTGAAACAGATGATAGCTCAATACCAGGAGCATTTGAAGAACCTGGAGGTAACGCACAAAAGAATTATTCTATTACTTTGTGACTGTGTTTGTGCTTTATAGTTTTCCTTAAACCCAGGTAAAAACCCATAAAAAGTATTGATATCGTTGGAAGAGAATTTGTTGCTTTTTCACACTTAATTAAATAGTATTATTTGTACAGGAAAAATGTTTTGACTAATGGGGTTCCAGTATTCCACAATGATACTACATGTTTAACATTGTATCTTTACTAGTATAATCCGACTAATGAGTTTCTTTTCCGGACAAGTAACAAAAATAATTATATTTTTATATGCAAAATTTGGGACTCCTTACAGAAGGAAAGGGAAAGAAAGGAAGATAACATTGATATTTATGTTGTTCTTTTTAATTCTAATTTTTTATGATTAGTGCTCCTAATTCATTTTTATTGTTGCAGTTTAACAATTATGCTTTGACAATGCATTTAAAGCAATCTTTAGATAGCAACGTGCTGGGGAGCTCAAATAGAGATGTGTTCTGACTCCTGAAATCTTACAGGAAGTATCCAGAGCAGTCGATTATGAGGTTATATTTCAGCTGACCATACCTAATTATTAGCTTACATATGCTTGTACGATACTACGATGAATGCACAATCAGAGGAAACGCAGTTGTAATACAGATGCAGCAATATAAATTTGCAAGATAACATTGGAGGTGGGTTTTGGTTATTCAATAGAAAGCAGGCAAATCAGTTTTCAGATAGGATGTTAACTTTCAAACTTGAATGAAAGCTTGTGGTAGATTTCTCAAGTGAAATATAAATTTGCTCAATGATTTCTCTGTAAGTTATGAGTTTACAATTGGGTAACATATATTTTTAATGTATTTGTAAAGTTACATATATTTTTAGAATTGGCCTAAAAGTGTTTTAATACATTGTAATCGTAAACATTATATATAATTATATTCATTATATCTGGATACAGAACTAATAGCACGAAAATAATAGAAATCTGTATTTACGGTTTACACGAGTGTGTTTATATGTTACTCGCGAATGTTCTAAAAATATTTACGTAATATTAGTTTTATGTTCTTAAATTAAATCAAAATTTTGAAGTTTTTGCATATGTATATTCCAAAAAAAAAAAAAAGTAAATCCTCATCTGTATTTTCTGTTAGAGAAAAATACATATTCTAATATTAAAATAAGGCTATTTTTGTAAATATTTACAACTTATACTTTTAGTTGAAAATTGTTGTACGACCACATCCAGCCCAGTCGGAAATTTAGAATAGATTAAATTAAACATCCCTTAATTGAATTTTTGAATTATAATTAAACTGTATTATCATAAAATTTCAAGCAAATACTAAAAAATTAATATAAAATAATTATATTAAATACTAATGAAAAAATATTTAATTCTATCTAAGTCAACCCCGGGCGCTTGTAGGGATTTATAGTCCCCACATGACAAGTGATGAAGTGAAGTGAGCGGGGTTTAATATTCAAAACCCTAAACCCCAATCCCCTTGGGCCGCCGCCGCCGCCGCCGCCGCCTCCTCTTTGCTCACAACAACATACTAATAATATTCTGTAAGATTTTCTTAATGGCTTGATTTCTTCTACTTGTAAATGCTCTGTTTCCATTTCATTCCTTTATCTAACACAACCTTGATGTTTCATTGGATTAATTTTTGTGGATTATAGTTATTAATAAAGGGCCATCTTTTATATAATTGTTATTACTAATTGTTATTGACATTGGGATTGCTTATATATATCAACTTTATCTCCAAAGAGATAAATTACCAGAAGGAGTTGGTTGTCTAACATGCTATTTTGTTTACGAGGGCTCACTCTTAAATTGGAGTGATTAAGATATGTGTTAAATCCAAGCCCATCTGCTATCACGTTAAGGTTTTGTAAGAGTTAGTAACTTTAAGAGGCTATAGTATTTCTCCAATTAATTTTACAAGACATTACCATAATCTTTTCTGTGGAATCGGGGATTTGTTTATGTGGTTGACTTTGTAGTATATGATGATTAGGACTTTGTAAAGCAATGGATAGTAGCATTTAGTCTCCTCACGTGCTTTGTTTTATGTTTTTTCAATGTATTTTGCATCATTCACTTGCTACAATTTGTTGTGCGGGTTTCCCTCATCATATGGTTATATTTGAATTAATTTTTTGCTACAACTGTTATATTTTAGGGGTCTGCAAACCTATCCTTCTCATAGTCTAGTTGTTCTCCCTTGAAGGTGGTGTTGAAATCCTAAATCTGTCATGCTTTACTCATGGTCAAATGAGCCTGTTGTTCAGGCTTTAATTCCTGGCCGTTTGTATGTGAACATATTTGTTGGCAGAGACAAAACCTACTCTGTGATCTCTATTCTCCACACCTCTAAGGGATGTCTTTGATTCTAGGTTGGAGATACCCTGGTGAATACCTAAAAAAAGTGTTCTTAAAAACCATATATCGCAGATATATACTAGCGTGACTAAGATTTTGAAAGATGCCGCCTACTCTTTGTTAACTTACAATTTTGAATTAGACTTAATAACCTATTGTATATAATTTGTATATATTCATGCCATCCACTTTTATTATGCAGTTTATTCCCTATTTGAGACGGCTATGCAAACCTAATAATTTTGAGTCATCCAAAGCTAATCAACAGATAACAAGCCCAAGAGAAAGAAGTCTACAGTTTGGAATCACTTTTTGGTTGAGAAATTGGTAGACTGTAGAGGGGCTTACTGTAACTGGTTCAAAAAAGTCATTCCTACATTAGCTGCTTGAAGTTTGCAGGAACTAGTCATATAAAAAGACACATTGATATGGGTGTCTGCTCGGTTGGTTGTCATAATAATGAGGAAATAAATAAGTTAATTCCGTATACACCTCTAAAGACTGATAGCACTGCAGTTGGTACTGTACCTCCCAGAAAACGCTACAGAAGCGTATTGGGATCATCTATTCCCTTTGACCAGGAGACTTCGAGCCATTCAATAGCCAAGATGATCATCTTGCATGAGTATCCGCTTAATATTGTAGAACATCAGGGATTTCTTGATTTTGTACGGTTTCTTCATCCCCAGGTCCATACAGATGTCAATAGTGTCCAGGAGGAATGTGTCAACATTTACCTTAGGGAGAAGCAGGATCTTATAAATAATCTTGGTGAAATCTTAGGACATGTTAATCTTACTCTGGATTTGTGGGGATCAGATCAAGGCCTGTGCTATTTAATATTAACAGGCTATTTTGTCGACAATGCTTGGAAACTGCAAAAACGGATCCTCAATGTTGTTATGCTACCGTTCCCTGATACAGAATTTGCCTTCAGTCATGCTGTTGTTGATTGCATAGCCAACTGGGGCTTGCAACAGAAGATTTTTACTTTAACTCTTGATCATTCTTTTGCAAATGAAGCTGCACGAAGAAATCTTAGAGGTTTACTCTCAGTTATGAACCCGCAAGTTCTCGACGGTCAGTTAGTACTTGGGAACTGTTATGCTCGTGTGTTGCGCTGTCTTGTGAAGGATGCTTTAGTATTGACGGAAGATATCATCAAGAAAGTTCGTGATAGTGTGAAATATGTAAAAGCATATAGAGGCAACGAAGATTATTTCAATGAACTGAAGCAGAAGCTTCAAAACCCTAGCTCAAAGAGCCTAACAATTGATGATCAAACAAAATGGGATACTACTTACCACATGCTAGTGGCTGCTTCTGAACTGAAAGAAGTATTTTCTTGTTTGGATACATCTGATCCAAATTATAACGAAATGCTATCAATTGAAGAGTGGAGAAGGGTGGAAATTCTCTGCATTTACTTTAAGCTTTTCTTTGATGCAGCTAACATTTTATCTGCTTCAACGCACCAAACTACCAATTTATTCTACCATGAAGTGTCAAACATCCAACTTGAATTAACGCATGCAGCCATGAGCCCGGATACCTTTACCAGAAATCTGACTAAACCATTGCAGGAAAAGTTTGATAGATATTGGAATTCTTGCAGCCTAGTTCTCGCGGTTGCTGTGATTATGGATCCAAGGTTCAAGATGAAACTTGTCGAGTTTAGCTTCTCTAAGATATATGGTGAGGATGCTGAAACCTGGATCAAGGTTGTTGATGAGGGTGTTCATGAACTCTTTGTTGAATATATTGTGTTATCGCTGCCTCCACCAACTTTTGTTGTAGAAGACAACGAAGGTGTGAAAAAAGAGATGAGTCCGGAAGATGAGAATTCTGCTGGTGATGACTTTTTGGACTTTGATGTCTATATATCTGAGATAGCAGGAAGCCAACATATGAAATCAGAGTTAGACCAGTATTTGGAAGAACCTCTTTTGTCTCGAACACAAAAATTTGATGTTCTGAGTTGGTGGAAACTAGAAGCACACAAGTACCCAACTCTCTCTAGAATGGCATGTGATATATTATGCATCCCAGTTTCAACAGTCGCTCCAGAGTCTGTGTTTGACACTGTAACTAAGAAAATGGATAGCTACCGATGCTCACTGAAGCCATTCACTGTCGAGGCACTTATTTGTGCCAAGGATTGGCTCCAGTATGGTTCTTCTCCATTCTTGAACCCAACATTATAAAATGTAATCTTCACCTTATAAGAATATTATTGCTTTCATCAAATATATGAAAAGTTATACACTCTCTCGGCATTGGTATCCCTTTATGGCTTTTCTTTGATGTTCTTTTTTGTTGTAAATCATTCCATATATGAAAGCCTTTAATTGATAGGTGCCACTGGTGCAATTGCTTTTTTAATTACCAAATGTTATAAACTTGCATGGAGTGGCGAGGTATGCACATGCACACACTTGCACACAACGTACTGGCAGATGAAGAAAGAAAATGTTATGCTAATATGAGAGCAAGGCATTGGATTGAGCCAATTGTAACAGACTATGGGTGCACGGTTGATCTTATTGATCGAGCCTGGCATGATAAGGAAGCATACGAGGTGATTCAGATTATGCTAATGAAGTCAAACATATCATGAAGCACACGAGGTGATTAAGATTATGCTAATTAAGTCAAATTATGATTCTGTTATTTGGGTGCTTGTACAGTTAATTAATATGTAGAAATTGCAGAGACTGCTTTACAGTCAGAACCTGGAAATGAGGTTCTTTATGATATTCCCCTGATATATATTGTTTGCAACAGGTTAGAGAAAGTGCAATTGTTTAGAAAAATCAAGACAAACAAAGGTATTAAGAAAACCCCAGGTTGCAGTTCAATACAGGTGAATGGTATAATCCATTACTAATTTGGCAGTGAAAAACTTACATCCTCAATCCGAAAATATTTACTCAACGTTGGAGAATGGATTATGGTATGAATTTGGATGTAATTTGATTTGTTTATTAGAATTTAATTTGTATATAAATATATAGACATGTATGTTGTCAATACTGGTACTTAACCTGTTTAATTATAGTAGAGAAAATTGACGTTACAACTTCATTTAGAAGTGCAAATTGTTCTCGAGAAAAAAATTGGGAGAAGTGATTGCATTAGTGTTTTGTTATTTTGATAATGACCAAATACATTTTGTTGAGCAAAATGTAAGAAAGAAAGAAATAACAATCACACCATGGGCAAGAGTGATGTTTTTAGGTCTCCAGTTTCACAGTCAGTTCCGGGTGCATTTGTTGTCAAAGATAACACCAGTTGAGGCAATCTTAGTCCAACCCCAATGAATTTATTTATTTTCCGATGGTCGTTCAATATATGCTATGTTTATAAAATCTCGTTATTATGTCACAGTAGCATAAATTAATCTTGAAGTAATTTAAAATTTGTAACAATGTACATCCATCACTTGGACTAAATCAACAAAAAAAAAAATGTATGCACCAATTAAATATAGACTAGATTTCGTTAGCTATCTACGTTCTGATAAGAGCACTTTATATTATTATGGGCCGAACGGGTGGTAACACAAAATTAATGATAAAATTGCAATACCATATGCTTCACGTACTAATATTGCAATATAGTTTGTTCTATCAAGACTAAAAGGAAAACACAACGTCCAGTTCTGAGTCTCATTGCCTTGCCAAAAGAGTGTGTTTTCTCGATCTTCCTCTATCTGCTCCGTCTGGTAACATAAAGACACATCACCTAATGCCAATCTGAGTCGATCGAGAGGATTAATCTTAACAGAAAAAATCTCATTTTATTTTTTTGAAAAACATGTAGTTACAAAAATTCAAGTATTTACACTCTTTTTTTAACGCCAATTTTAACTATCGACCTGTCTTAAGAAGGTATAGACTTGACCGTGTGAAAAAAGATTGTCAACCAATTAATTCAGTTGTTATTAATTCAATTAAATGTAGAGTGTACTATATATGTATAGTAATAAACATAAATTTAAGTCAGAATCTGGTGACTATGGCCTAGTAAAATTGTCCATAAACACATGTTTTTGCTGAACAGGAGTTGCAAATCTTAGACCACTTAAAAATATTCAAGGACCATTTTTTTCTTAGTGATATCTGGGGACAAGAATTCAAATTTCTCATTCATTCCCTCAGGCTTTACAATTATTTATTTGCTGAGGAAACGGCAGCAAGCAATACAAGAAAATTATCATTCACAATTTTTATTTAACATATGATAATTATGTTCTTCAATTATATTGTGTTAAATTTACGAGGGTATTTTAATACTTTATTTACCTCGTATAAGAGGTATAAACCAAGTCAAACCGCCTCTATACAGGGAAATAATTCAAGAATCTCTGTTAATGAGATCAAAAATTAAAATTAATTATAATAAATATTTTTTTAATGATGTCAAAATTAAAATGTATTAATATAAATATTTTTTTCCTCTCTCTCTATATATATAAAGTTTTATTATTTAAATTTTAGCGTGTTCACATGATCTCAGTACCTATCTACTTCCGGTCTCTATCCTATTTTTTTTAAATAAATAATAATTATATTAACTTAACAAAAAAAATACACCGATATATATAGAACATAACTTCTGTACCAAAAGTGGAACAACCTTCCTACACAATAAACAAACTAAGATTAATTATTAAAAAAATGTAACTATCACAACCAATAGGGGAGAGCACGGGCCGGTTCGGTTCAATTTTTTGCTAAAACCGGAACCGGAACCATATATGTTTGGTTTTAAAAATTAAAAACCGTAACCGAACCGTCGGTTTTGGTTTTAAAAAGGCCGGTTCGGTTTGGTTATAAAATCGGATAAAATAAAATTGAGGAAAAAATATAATTTAAATAAACAAAATATAATTTATTAAAAATATTTTTATGTTAAAAAAGTACACAAATTAAATTCTCTAGCATAGTAGCGACATTAAACAATTCAAAATATACATTTGTTCAAATATAATCAATTTTTAAAGACGGAAAGTAGAAAAGTGACATTTATATTACAAAGTAATCTAAGCAGACTAGCAGAATACATTCAACTTCTACAAGTACAAGATGACAAAAGGTGCAACCAGTAAATATGTGTAATATTATATATAAATTTAGTAAATATGTGTTAAAATTACTTACACAAAATAATTGAGATGTGTAACATTATACATAAATTTAATAAATATGTGTTAAAATTACGTACACAAAATAATTGATGCTATGCAATGATTTATTAAAAAAACTATATTTATATTTATTAATTTTAAAAATACATATAAATTATATATAATTATATTTATTTATTTATTTATTTTAATAATCGATTCGATTCGAATTTATTCGGTTTGGTTTTAACATACAACCGAACCAATTGAAACGGTTCAATTTTTAATTTTTCGATTTCGATTTCGATTTTAAATAGGGTTTTTTCCCATGACAACCAATGTAAACCAAAGCATATGAAAAATATACGGCTTGCAAATGCCATATAGAAACAAGCAATGCGTCATGCAAAATGCGATTTTCACAACCTTGAGATTCTCGCTTAATAATAAAATAGGGTATTAAATATTTAATCATTAATAAAAAAATCATAAAATTCTAAAAAAACGATCCAAGATTAAGCGTATAATATTAAAGCTTTTTCAAGATTCCAAATTAGGAGTCTCAAAATCACCCACAGGCCAAACAGCTGGTAAGTGATTGGTTTTGGCTAATCAAATTAAACGGGGAGAATAAAGCTAAAAAAGCTTACCTAAGTAACAGTTTTTGCATGCAAACACATGATAAAACAAAAGTCTCGGCCCAACTCAAACTATATCATAACCATCCACGTGGCATCAAATGGACGGTCCCATTCTTACAGTTAGCCCCACAAAATTTGTATTTCTCTATTACATGGGCTCTCGCTGTCTTCCTCTTAAAAGGGACCTCACATGTATCATGCATTTTGAGAGAGAGTGTGTGTGTTACATAGAGAGAGAGAGAGATATTGAGAGAGAGATATAAATTTTTAGCAACAAGGAGAGGCCAGGATTTGTTACAAATCTATCAGAAGGTTAACCCCCCAAAACCCTTATCCTATCTGCTTCTGCAAAGATTTCCTACCTATAGCTTCTTCCTTTTCTTCACTCACTCTCCCCATATCTACCAAACCATAAACTCTCTCCTTTTCATCTTCATTGCAAACACACACACACACAAATTATATATATGCATCATTTCCCTTCTCTCTTTTTTCAGCTACATCAATTCACTCATAGATACTAAAGTCTATGTTATCAATGAGTTCTTGAAATTTCTCATTTATTTTCTTGTTCTTGATTATATATTTAAATTAAAATTTTCATTCCTGAATTTTAAAAACAGAGCAAGGCAACAAGATTATGGCCCCGAGGTCTGGCAGGGGAAAAGGGAATAGAAACAAAGCTGAGAAGAAGAAAAAGGAAGAGAAAGGTTAATTTAGCTTATTTGTAATCTGTTTTTTTTTTGGTAACGGTCGATTGCATTATTTTATAACGATCGAACGATTATAGAAATTTAAATATTTATAGAGTATCTACTATACTTTAGGAATTAATATAAATTTTTAATTTTTTAATTTATACATTTTATTTATTCAGATTCTTTTCCTGCAGTTGTACCTACCCTTGTTGACATCATTGTTATCACCCCATATGAGACACAAGTCATACTCAAGGTATATTTTGATCATATGCATTTTATTTTACTGTATGTTTCTTAACCTGGCTCTTGGCGGGAGATACTTTTTCCGTCCCAATTTATCTGTTTTGTTTAATTTTTCTGTCAAATTGATTAAATTTTGACTGAAAATTACATTCATTATATAATTGATAAAATTATAAAAATTATATCATTAAAATGTATATATAATCTATTTTAAAATGTAATTTTTAGTTTTTAAAAATTTAAAAAAAATAATTTATAAATCGCAGTCAAAACTTGTCAATTTGACCACAAAAAGTCAAACAAGACAGTTAATTTGGGACGGAGGGAGTATCATTTACAAGCCGAGACTTGTAATATTTTATTAATCACTTGTTAATTATTGCTAAAAGAGGAATTAATTAATTAATTGGATTCTATAAAAATGCAGGGCATCTCGACGGACAAGATACTTGATGTGAAGAAGCTGCTAGCTGTTAACGTTGAAACTTGCCACCTTACAAACTATTCTCTCTCTCATGAGGTGTTTAGGATACTTAATTTCTTCTTAATTTTATATCTTTAAATTTTAATAATTTTTAATATGATAAAAATTAAATTTATGAACAGGTAAAAGGGCAAAAACTGAATGAGAAGGTAGACGTGGTTTCGTTAAAGCCATGCTTGCTAAAGATAGTTGAAGGTATGCTTGTATACATACAAATAGTACGTGTGTAATATCACACACACACACACACACCATATACTACTGTACTCTACTGATTTGTAGTTACCAAGCACGTTTGGTGATTGCGATGTAAGCTGATTTTGTCTTATTTATTAAACAATCATGTACCGTAAAGGCTATCTTAGGAATGTTAATCTCTAATTTAAATGACATCTGAATGTTGTAGTACTAAGTTTAAATATAGAGTAGTTGTTTAAAGCTTAATGTGATGTACTCTTAATCAGCTTTTAAGCCTTTAATTACTCATACTTGAACAAACAAAAATAATATGTGTAGTTTGTATACTTGTATTCCAAATGCAAGAATATTCCAAACAAGTCTACCAAATACATTCGGCATCTACTTTGGGAGTTGGGACTAGTCACAATATACCTTTCTTATGTATGGGTGTTATCACAAGTCTTAAAAAAATGGGTGTTATTATCTCTCCGTTTGAGATTTTTTATAAATAATTTATGAATTAAAAAATATATATAAGCATAATTTTGTCATTTGATTTGATTTATATATTCATGTAATTTTAATTTTATAAAGTAGCATATCAATATCACACAAGTCATACTCATACATAAGAATTTCTTTCTAGCAAGTGACCAAAATTAAAACTAGTTATTTAATTTATTCATTTCATTGACATTATCGCCCAATGAAAATCTAACTATTTACAAATCCGCCATTGATTATTACAGAGAAGTACACGGAGGAACAACATGCAGTTGCCCACGTGCGGAGACTACTGGACATCGTCGCGTGCACGACACGTTACGACAAGCCCAAGAATGGAAAGCCCAATAGTCCCACAGCCAATGCAATCGGGTCCGGTAAAACCCGAACCCGTGACCCGGTTACTAATGCGGATCCGACGCCGGCGGCGGCAATTGAGAGCTTAGACATGGCGGCGATTCACCCAATACCCAAACTCACCGATTTTTATGATTTTTTTTCCTTCTCTCACCTCTCTCCTCCTATTATCAGTGAGTTTGTCTCTCTTTTGTCTTGTATTTTCATTAAAGTTTCAATCTTTAGTGTAAAGTTATCATCTTTTTTTAATAATGTGAGAAAATTTATATCCAGAAATGTTTTTAAGTGAGTTTTTGTTTTGTTAAAGTTTGAATTTTTAATGTAAAGTTGCCATCTTTTTTTAATAATGTGAGGAAATTAATCAAGTGAATTTTTTTTGTCTTGTATTTTTGCTAAAGTTTGAATATTTTTAAGAGCAATTGTAGGATATTTATACGCAAAATGTTTATATAAGTAGTGGTTATGTTATGGTTTCAGATTTGAAGAGAGTGGACCAGAAAGATGAACAAAAGAAACCAGATGGGGATTACTTTGAAATGCAGGTCTTTATTTTCTTCATTCATGTGCCTATATAATTAGGGTAAAATTATTAAAAAGGATACACATTATACCCAACATAACATGATCAGTATGCGCCATTCGAATGTTGGGATGTAGAGGATGAGAATGCATGGAGAACTTGTATTTACTAAAGAAATATTGTTCGCATTTCGCAAAGTCTTGATTCGGAAAATAATTGGGACCCAAAATATGTTAAGATTATTAATATCATTTTTTAAAATTTGCAAATATTGGAGGGTTTGGTAAATAATCGTACAGCGGAGAGGATATAAGCTGCTATAGTGTAACAAAAATGGAAAAATAAATTCATTAAAATAAATATATCTTTACTGTACAGTATGTGGCTTGGAGAAGTAACTCAAGGTAGTTGGTTCCAGTCCCCACACCAGGGGCGATTTCCTTTCATCAATTAGTGTAGTATTTACTATTTTTTATGTATAGACGTTTCTGTTACTAAAACTACTGGTATCCTAGTGCATAAATTTCTGTTGTTGATTATCATATATGTACTTCAGTTTATGTTACTAAACTAATACTATTAAAATGGTCAGATTAAGATCTGCAATGGAAAGCTTATACACGTGGTTGCATCAGTAAACGGGTTCTACACTTTGGGGAAGCAATTTTTGCAGAGCCACTCCCTGGTGGATCTCCTGCAACGGCTCAGCCAAGCTTTTGCTAATGTAAATACTGCACTAACAGTTTACTTGTTCGTAATATTTTCCTTGGCAACACAACATCCTTGCATACATTCTATCTTTTTGCATTGAGACATGAGTTCATGATATTTTTTAATAAACGGAAATGTACAAATAACCAGTACTTTGCCATGCCTACACAGGTATACTGATATTGCCTAATGCTAATGCTATTATTTTCAATTGAGAGGTTGATTAGCTTTTTCTTTCTCAAGCTTGTTGACTGGTTTAGGCTTTAGCATATTGCTAATGTTTTCTGCATATCATCGTGTACATTGGTTAAGTCGTAATATTAGTGATGTTTGCAGGCATATGATTGCTTGATGAAAGCTTTTGTGGAACACAATAAGGTGACATTTTCTTTGCTCGATATGATTCAGTGAGAATTGCATTGATGTTAGTACTGTAAAGAATTAAGCTTTTAGCATTTCCTTTCAGTTTGGGAATCTTCCCTATGGCTTTCGCGCCAATACATGGCTATTTCCTCCTTCCCTTAGCGACTCTGCATCAAAATTTGTGCCTCTGCCAATGGAAGATGAAAATTGGGGGGGCAATGGAGGGGGACAGGGAAGACATGGTGAATATGATCTTAAACCATGGGCTACAGATTTTGCCATATTGAGGAGTCTGCCTTGCAAAACCGAGGAGGAGAGGGTGGTCAGAGACCGAAAAGCTTTCTTGCTTCATAGTCGGTTTGTCGATTGCTCAATATTGAAAGCTGTATCAGCCATACGCCAAGCAGCAGATTCCAGTATGAATGCAACTGAGAGATCAAAGTTATCACCTGGCTCGATAGTGCATGAGAGTCGCATTGGGGACTTGTCTATTTCAGTGAGACGAGATGCTGCAGATGCCAGCACAAAGTTAGAAAGTAACCTGTTTGGCACAGAATTAACTAGTACATCTGTGAAGGAAGCGGCTCAAACAAGTTTACTGAAAGGGGTAACTGCAGATGAGAGTGTTGTTGTAAATGTAAGTATGTTTTGCTACAAGCTTCTTCCTTTCAGTTTCTTTTGCTATAACAAGTATATAAGCAAAAGTAAGACAGAAAAATACCGAATGTCAAATACAGACACATTTTAGAATTTTAGTTTATGTAGATAATTCTATATAGTTTACCAGTCGAATTATATATTGTTACAGGAATGTATAGTAATGAATTAAAGTGAACACAACACCTGAATAAAAATAATAGACAGACAGTTTATTCTCTGTAGTCCATGCTTGTCAACTACAAGTGTCTAGACTCAAAATCACAATTTTGTATCAGTGACAATTATTATGTCAGACTGATTTTATCACACATTTAATTAATTATTCAAAGAACTGTGGTTGCTGAAATTTCTTCGTTTGGAGGCAAGGGGGTGCCTATTGCTTTAGCTGCGAGTCTGCGACTTCAAATCTTTATTTGAACAGTTCATGCTTACAAAACTTTGCACATGCGAGCTCCCCCCCCCCCCCCCCCCCCCCCCCCCGAAGCAAATAGGAGCTTTCTACAAAGGAACTGAAATCTTTGGTCGATTTCAGGCTTTGCATACAAAACACATATTCGGCAACTGTATATATTATCTATTTCATTTGCCAACTAATCAAAGTTTTGGCGACTGTTTATTGTTCACAATTTTTTTTAACACTAATTTATTGGTACAATCACTTTGAGATAATGAGTTTATGTATAAAACTTTTGCAGGATTCTCTGTCATTGGGTACTGTCATTGTACGACAATGTGGATACACAGCTACTGTAAAGGTTGTTGGTGATGTTAAGAAGGATAAATACAATTCTCAGAACATTGACATCGATGATCAACTTGATGGGGGAGCCAATGCTCTCAATATAAACAGGTAAAAACACATTTGCACACTACTATATTTTCTTATTTGGCAGCTGGGGTACAAAATCTTTTCAAGCGTTTTTCTTTCATACATACTACATACGTAGCATGAAAATGCCTTGTACCATAGTATAGGCAGTTAGGCACTACTTGTCCAGATGTCTATGAGCATCCATCGTGGGGATGGATTAATAAAGAAGCAGTAAGAACTCACATGATTGTTTTATTGTTAATAATGACAAGTCAATAGCAGAAAAACCACATGTTGGATGCAATATAATACATTATGTCCTGTATTCAGGCTAAAGCAAATTTTATGATTCTTTAGCAGAGGAAGTTTAAGTTCCAAGATGTATGTGTTAATATTTAAACTAAGTAATCAAAGTTCTCTCCATTTTGTGTCTGTTTGTCTAATTATATGTTTTTATAAGCACATAATTAACTAATTTCAGTACAGCTTAAGAACTCTTCTCCCCAAGTCAAGCACTATTGAGCCAACTGGAGGGAGCCACTCACCTCATTCTGATGTATCTGGTATTGAAACTTCAAGATGTCTGGTTCAAAAAGTAATTGAGGACAGCTTGAGCAAACTGGAGGAAGAACCAGAGCAAACTGATAGGTTGATCAGGTGGGAACTTGGTTCTTGTTGGATTCAACATTTACAAAAGCAGGATACATCTACAGATGATACTTCTAAAAGCCCTAAGGATGAAAAAGCCGAAGCAGTAGTAAGAGGACTCGGAAAGGAATTCAAAATGCTGAAAAGGAGGGAAAAGACAGCAGGCAGTGTGGATGATAATGATGAAAATGATAATAGAACTAGCAATTTGGATGTGGAAAACAGCGTCGGAGAACTAAGCAACAGTGAGTCTGAAAGTGAGGCAGAATTGAAGAAATTTGTCTCTGAAGAAGCCTTCTTGCATTTGAAAGAAACTGGGACTGGTCTTCATTTAAAGGTCTCGTACAATCTTCTAAGTTATTAATATAGTTCGACACTGTTGGTTAACCAATGAAAAAATTAATAAATTAGAAAATAGGTATATCCTCCCCCCCCGAGTGCCACTTAAATTATGCCTGTTTAACTGATATCTGTCTACTTGTCATTGGCGAATATACTTTCTACTTAAATCTTCTATATAAAGAATGTTCGATTTGTCTTTTGTACCAGTCGGTGGATGAGCTCATCAAGATGGCACACACACATTACGATGAGGTTGCTTTGCCTAAGCTGGTATGATTTACTTGATGTTAATTAATCATACTGCTGACTTTGTTCCTGTGCTCACCCTTCATATATGCCAACTTGTTTTAGGTAACAGACTTTGGATCACTCGAACTCTCTCCAGTTGATGGACGCACATTAACTGATTTCATGCATTTAAGAGGACTAAAAATGCGCTCTTTGGGTCGTGTGGTGAGAAAAGAATCTCTCAAACTTTTATTTTGTAAAGTGGCATTTTCAGTTCAAGGTCTTAATATTTTGGGGCTGATAATTAATTTTGTTTACACACGTATAGAGTTTAAGAATTTTGTATCAGCAAGACAATTTACAGATAAGAAAAACTTAGGTTCTGGATAGAAGTACAATTTTTCTTTAATTGTCATAAAGTTTAGAGAGGTTATAATCTACTTGCAGAATATTAAACCATTATATTCTGTATCTAATTTTTCTTAATGCATCAGGTTGAACTTGCTGATAAGCTCCCTCATATACAGTCCTTGTGTATTCATGAAATGGTTACTCGAGCTTTCAAGCATGTACTTAAAGCTGTGATTGCTTCTGTTGAAAATGTTGGTGATTTAGCTGCACAAATAGCCTCTTCCCTGAATTTTTTGCTTGGGAATTGCAAGACGGAAGATAACAATCATATTTCAAGTGAGGATAACAATATCAAATTAAAGTGGTTGAGGACATTTTTAGCTAAAAGATTTGGTTACACAACAAAAGATGAATTCCAGCAGTTGCGGAAAATATCAATTCTCCGTGGAGTTTGTCACAAGGCATCAACTGCGCCTCTTGCTTTCATTGTTCCAGAGACCTTGTTCTGCTCTAGAATATCTTTTCATTTTCTTTAAATTTCTTCTTGTACAGGTTGGATTAGAGTTGGTTCCGAGAGACTATGATATGGAAAGTCAAAACCCCTTCAACAGTTTCGATATTATCAGCATGGTTCCTGTTTGTAAGGTAGCTCCCCCCCCCCCTCTCTATACGTATATTTGTATACGTGCACACAGTGTCCTGTATGTAACGGGATTCGTAATCTGTTTAACCAATTAATAGAATTCTCATAAAACTCGATTGAATTGTTTTTAACAGCATGTTGGGTGTTCTTCTGCTGATGGACGGACTCTATTGGAGTCTTCAAAGATCGCCTTGGATAAGGGGAAGCTAGAAGAAGCAGTCAATTGCGGAACTAAGGTATTAGAGGAATGTGACATGTTAAATGAAATTAGAAAGTAAATCGAATAGATTAGAATTTAATCAGGTCTTCTTCACTTGAATCGAAGGCATTGGCGAAGATGATAGCTGTTTGTGGTCCCTATCATAGAACAACCGCAAGTGCATATAGTCTCTTAGCTGTTGTTCTTTACCACACTGGAGATTTTAATCAGGTAAACAATTCTTGTGAGTCATTTTGTTTCACTTGAAAATAATATTGCTGCAAACGATTGTGTTGACATGCTACAGAGATTTCTAGAAAATCACAAGTTTAAAAGGAACCACCTTGGCAGTCATATCTTGATTTTCTATAGTAATAATGTTTCTCTATAGGCATGTCAAAGAGATCCTTGAGCTGAGCATTATATACATGCAGTAATCCCGTTGTAACTTCAGGCTTTTAGCTTACATTGTAAAATATGCTGATATTTCTAATTTTCTACCCTGTTAACAACTTGCATTGTCTCTATATATCAGCTGTGTCTACCACAAACATGGCACATCTGTGCATCAGTGTCCAGTTTGCTCTGTCTAACTCTTATGCTTCTCCTTCAGGCTACAATTTACCAACAAAAGGCTTTGGATATCAATGAGAGAGAACTTGGGCTTGACCATCCAGACACGATGAAGAGCTACGGAGATCTTTCAGTTTTTTATTACCGTCTCCAACACATAGAACTGGCACTAAAGTATTCTAAACTTATTTCCATTTTCAACTTCTTGAATTTAATTTTATATTAGATATAGCACTCAGGTTACATTATTTCACCTATCAATGGTCTGCATATTTGTCTGTGTAATCAGGAAATGTATAGTTTTCTCCTGCATTATGTTCTTTACAAGAGTCTTCTTGGCAGTAACTAATGTATTCTTTGTTGGCAGATATGTCAACCGCGCTCTTTTCCTTCTCTATTTTACATGTGGACTGTCACACCCAAACACAGCTGCAACTTATATAAATGTGGCTATGATGGAAGAAGGCATGGGGAACGTTCATGTAGCTCTCAGATACCTGCATGAAGCCCTTAAATGCAACCAGAAATTGTTAGGAGCAGATCATATACAGGTCTCCTCTCCCTCTATATCTCTCATTATCTTAGACATTTACCTACATTTTTAGGCGGTGACCAGACTAGGGACATATTTCATTTGACAGACTGCTGCTAGCTATCATGCCATAGCAATAGCTCTTTCTTTGATGGAAGCATATTCCTTAAGTGTGCAACATGAGCAAACAACGTTACAAATTCTTCAAGCCAAACTGGGAGCTGAGGATCTTCGTGCTCAGGTCACTACACAACCTTTCATGTCATTATTTCTTAGTTACATTTTCTTATTGTGATCTTGATGCATCGTAAAAGGGGAAACCATGTCCTGGCATGTTTATTTTCAATCCAGAGTAGCTATCCCTGGATATTATTATATACTACAGACTAGTGCTTCCTTTATCCACAACTAATAATTGCATTATACGGATTAATTAAAAAAATGTATTATTTTCAATGATATTTGATTTTCCCAAGAAATCACTTCCCCAGTACTAGATTTTGATTATATTCATACAGATTTAAATTTTGACTGTAATTTATTGTAGAATTATTTCGTCAAGCAAAGCATGCATGAGCATCTCAACTACTGCTAAGCTATCTGACTGTATACATCATATTGCTTAAAAGTAACTGTATAACTAATATGTTATGCACACAGGATGCTGCTGCATGGCTTGAATATTTTGAATCAAAAGCTTTAGAACAGCAAGAAGCTGCACGTAATGGAACACCAAAGCCAGATGCATCAATTGCCAGCAAAGGGCACCTTAGGTAATACTATTCGGTTTCACTGGACTTGTGTTCTTGTATCGGATGCACACATATGTACATGTGTATCTATGCAACAGAAGCTCTTTTTTACACATTTGATTTCTTCACAGTGTATCGGATCTCCTTGATTTTATAAGTCCAGATCAAGATTCAAAAGGAGGAGATGTACACAGAAAACGACGTGCAAAGGTATTTATATAACCTAATAACTTGTATGAAACAGTGATTGTGATATTCTATATATCAGAGTCTCATAGTATTAGATTCATTAGTTCAGACTTCATTGGCATTTTCACTTATTCCTATTATTGACAATATGCCTGTATGCCTGAAAGAAAGTTGTCATGACCTGTGGGTAATTAATGCATGTGTCTTAACTTTTCATCGTAATGGGAACTTCTGGGATCATCAAAGAGAACAACTTGACTGATCTGACCAGCCCAATAAAGACAGTGTTCTTAAATACTCTTGTCTCAGTTATGATATTTGGGTGTGCATTGCAGTAATAAGCAGATTGCCGTTTCTTTGGCTTTTTTCCCGACATAAACTGTTAATGCACAAGGCGGACTCTGCCAACAAAAAACTAAATATTTGTTTAAAAGTTGCATTTATGATCTGTAGGTTTGGCCAGTTGCTGATAAATCCCAACAAGTGCAGCATGATGAAAGGAGCAATGACTCCATCGCTATTGCAGAACCCAGTACAGTGGAAGATAGGCCAGACATGATTGTTTCCCAGGCAGGATCCAGTACAGTGGAAGATAGTCCGGACATGATTGTTTCTGATGAGCCAAAAGACATTGACATCAATAAATATGATCCTATAGTTACAGAAGAAGCTGTTCAGGAAGCTAGCTCGGATGAAGGTTGGCAAGAAGCCAATTCAAAAGTTCGTACAGGAAATGGTGCTATTCGGAAATATGGCCGGAGGCGTCCTGATCTTGCTAAGCTCAAAATAGGCAAGTCTGAGTACTTCAATCCTAGAGATAGTAGCTATAGAAGGGAAGCCATGTTACAAGGGAAAAAGGTGACACCAAGGACAAATTTGACTGAACCATCTAAGCAGAGGCAGATAAAGATTCTCAACTCTAGTGCTGGAGAGGACACACCTAAACTTCAGGCAACAACTTCGGTTTCAAAAGTTTCAGCGACACAAGTTTCAAAAGTATCACCAATGTCTTCCCCTCTCACTTCTATGGCCTCAAAATCTTTGTCATACAAAGAAGTTGCGGTGGCACCTCCAGGTACGGTTCTTAAACCTTTATTGGAGAAAGTTGAAGATTTAAACGAGGTAAAAACTGATATTCAGATATGCCTTAGTCCATCTGAAAAATCAAAGGAGAATGGAAGTAAGATCACCTTAGAAGAAGCAATACCAGATTATGAAACTGCCAAAGAAGTTCATGTTAGTGAAGCTCCAGAAAGTGAACCTGATTTGGAAGAATCTGCCCAAGAAGATTCAAAGCTAGCATGTTCAGGCAATCAGGACAATTCTGTAGAAACAAATGGGAGCAAGCTTTCAGCTGCGGCTGAACCATTTAGTCCAGGCGCCTTCCCGTTGACACACCCTTTAACCTCGGTTGCTGTTACTAGTGTTTATGATGTAATAGCAAGTCAAGGCATGCTTGCAGAGCCAGTTGGATTCCCACCGCTTGCTGCTAGGGTTCCTTGTGGACCTAGATCACCTCTATATTACAGAATGAGCCATTCTATGCGTATGAAACATGGGTTTCTAAAATATCCATTACCCCCAACAGAAAGAAGTGGATATGGTTCTCCGGGAATCATGAATCCACATGCACCTGAATTTATTCCCAAGAAAGCTTGGCTAACAAATCCAGTGATCGAAGATTCAGGAGTTCCAACAGATTCAAATTCAATAATTGATGCAAATGATGAATTGACTGCAGAAGCAAAGGTCGGGGAAGGAGTGGCTAGTAAAAGTGAAGATGTCAGAACGAAGAAACGCAGCTCGGATGCTGAAAAAGCAGAACTAGCAAGACAGATACTGCTAAGCTTCATAGTGAAATCGGTTCAACACAATTCTAATCCAATAAGTCAACCTCCAGTGAGTCAAACGAGATCGGAGTTCACAGAAAATCCATCAGAAGCAATTGCAAATGATAGCGCAATTATAAAAATTCTGTACGGGAATGAAGGGAAAACGAACTTGGGTTCCCAGACCGAAGACGATGAACAGCTAAAAACAGTTGACATTACAAACAAACAAGGAGATGAAGGATTTGTGGTGGTTACAAAACGAAGGAGAAACAGGCAACATTTCACGAGTGGGGTAAACGGGTTGTACAATCGACAATCTATGTCTGCGTCAGTCCGTTAAAAGGACAGAATAGATTCACCAGTGCAAGCTCTCAAGTAGTTGAACAAAGCGAAACTGAGAGTCCTGCTAGAAGTACCAAGAAAGTTGTCTAGCAGATCGCGGGGGAGAAGAGACCAACAAATAACTTAATGGAAAGGCGGAGTGTTACATATCTCCGGTTGATCCATGACATGATCATAGTCACTTGACATCGTAACTTTTTACCCTGTGAAAATGTCTAAACTAAAATAGTTTGGAGGATTATAAGCTAGCGATTCTAATTCTGTTGATAAGAAACCGGCTTAGAATGTTCTTTAATAATAGTTTAGAGAAATTTCTCTCGTACCAGAGATTTTGTTTGATCAATAAAAATCCAATATGTTCTTGCTTTTTATTCTCCTTTCAACATCTTCCTGCTGTTGCTTTTTCTGGTTAACAATGAAAAGAAAATTACAGTAAAGATTGCATTGTTGTTAATCTTACTGAGATAATCTTGAACCGTCGTTTACATGTGAGGATTTAACATTTTGATCTTTTGCTCGTAACAGGAGTCACTCCATCATTATTCCTTATTATTATATTCATAAACTGTACATTAATTATTATCTCATTATTAGATAATAAGTAAATATTCCCTGCATTTCTAATTAATTGTGTTTTTGACTTTTTATGTGTATTTGTATATAAAAAATATAGTTGGATATATAAATTATTTTTTTAATAAAATTTTATATTATACATGTATTAAAATACACGTAAAAAGTTAAATAAATGATTAATTAAAAACGAAGTGAGTATTATTTTGGAGTAATGAATTAATCAAATTATTATGAGTTCTGAATTTTAGTGAATTGTTAGTCTGGACAAACTTGCAGTCACCTGATTGCTAACACTTTAAAGTCAATACAATGTCAGATTATAGTTGGCACAAGCCCGCAGCTAAATAAAAATATAACCAAAAATATTTAAATGTGCAATGCTGCTCCTTGTAAATTTATTAATTAGACATTCACTAAAAAAAAGATAAATTACAACTCCAACATTTTATTTAATAATATAATATATATCTTTTGCTAGAACTAATAATATTAATATTAATATATATAATAATACTAATTACTAATAATTAATATAGCAAAAGCAGCATTAACAACATAGTCCAGACTCGATTTAAGAAATTGAAGATGTTGGAAATAGGGAGAGCAACTCGGGCTCAGCCTTTGTTGTAGTAGCGAGTGGACTCGGATGCAAATAAAAGCCTTTATTAGCTATAGCTATCTCTTCTTGCAAAGAAGGGGAGACAGGAGTTGTTGGACTCCCACGTGCCAACAACAGGTCCAACGTTGACACGGGCGAGACATCCATCAGAGGGGATGAAAACGACGCAGACAGTCCATGCGTTGTTGTATTTTTGTTGAGTTGTATTTCGAGGTTCCTCGTGCTTTGTCTTCGTTCTTGAAGCTTGAATGATGGTCTTATTGGACCGATCTCGACAGAGTTATACTTCCCCACGGTCGGACGTGAGGAGATGGTGATGGAGAGATTCTGGACTATTGGATCAGTGCTTGCCCCGGTTAGTTTTTGGACCACGTCACGAAAGTTTGATGGGTCGGCATGAACAAAGGTGGTGTTGTCTAGCTCTGAATCAGTGTACAAACCACTTATAACATTCATTGGTGATTTGTTCTTGTTCTTGTTCTTTTTGTTGGTTGGTTTGCGAGATTGAGATGAACCAGAAGCCATGTGATAGAGATTTGAGGAGAGAGGGTTGAAAATGATACTTGGGTATCGCCTTTTTGTGTACTACATATGGGGAGTACTTTAGTTTTGATCGCTTATATAGATAAATAGACAGACAAAAAATGTGTCCATAATTATACACATTTAATGATTATGTGGAGATAGAGATATGATAGAGCTAGAGGGGTTGGTTAGTTTAATAGATTGAATGTTGTTAAAGTCAGGAAGTCCAAGAATGACCAGAGACTTTGAATGACGAGAAATATTTCTAGGCAGAGTTTACTTTACTTGGGTGTGCTTTTTGTTATATTATTTTTATAGTGTAATGTTTGTGCAGTGCCTGTGCTCTTGGTTTAATTAGAGAAAAAGTGTTGATCAAACTGTTTACAAACTCTTAAAATATATTTTCTAGTTGCCATTAGTGTGATTTGAAATTACAAAGCATATTAGAATTAATTTTAAGTTTTAACTTGAATTTGATAACTTTCCAGAACAGTTCGGTGACTATATTGTTTGATACACTCGTTGAACTTCAAAAATAATATTTAAAATTCGATCAATTTTATCTTTAAATCAGTTCAACAAAAACAATAAATTTAAACTCAACTAAATTTGTTTGATTTGAGTGTAATTGCAACTTAATTATTTGACTCTACAAGCACATTATAATTGTTCAAAAAATATTTAAATCTTCTCTACAATTAATATTAAAATTTTATTTTCAAATGTGAATGTTATTATATATAAATAAAGAATTTCAACTCTCAAAGTCGTCCCAACAGATAATTAAGAAAATCTTTGGGTTCGTAGTTAGTTGCAGTAAATGGAAACGGACAAGATTGAGGATTCATACATTTGAAAAATGAGGCTATTGTGAAAGTAATACTAGTACATCATGAATGAATGAGATATTCCTACCTGTATATACAATTGTAGTTAGAATGAATTAGTACCAAGAGTAATTATCTGTTGCGGTGGAAGCGATCCAGCAGTTGTCTGACGTAAATGAACTTGGATATATCAGGCACAGCTGTAACGTTTAAAATAGAACGAGGTCAAACTAAAGATAATACCTGCTCACCTCACCATTTTTTCTCCCTTCTATCTTTCCAACGATGGTTTTCATATGTAACGTATTCATTTGTCTTTTATAGTTTATGGACTTTATCATTACAAGTTTAGAGATGAAAGAGTTCTAAAAATCGCTTACATATATTTTAAAGACCATAATGTTGTATACAAGAAAAAATGACTTGGTGTTTTTGGCTAATCCAAAAATAATATCAAAAGTGTGTTTAATTAAATTTTTTTATTTATGTTTGTGTTAGATTTAAATGCTAAATGTCAGTATTTAGATTATAAAAATAATAGAACTATATGTAGAATATTTACAAACTAATTTGCTAATATAAGCATTTGAAAATTTTCTAAAATTTACTGTAAAAGATGTAAAAACACACAATCATTTTCTTGAGGAGCTGTGAACTAAAAAGGAAAAGGAATTTTCTCCTTTTTAGTTTGCGTGTGGGAATGAAATTGACATGCATTAACAAACACAGAGTCTGCATGGCCAGACTTTCTGCCATTTTTCAGTTCATAATTTATTTTTGGTCTATGCTTGTTTGTTAGTTATAATTATAACTTCATTCACTAGTTTCTTTGCTTTTTTGCTTTCTTTTACATCCTATCCTTGCTTTCTTTCCATTTTCTAACTCTCATGGGATCTTTGTTCCGCTCATTTTTACAATTTTATTTTAACTGTTTTTTACCTCACATGGGTACATCATACATGGCACGACTTGAGTTCTATACATTGTTTTACTGTTCTCCTAAAAGTCATGTGTTCGTGTGTAATATATATAGTAGATTATACACACGTCAGATTTTCACTTGATCAGCGAGTACTGGTACGAACAAGCAAGTCTTATTAATTTCATTGTTTTGGTAGACTTCTGTAGCCTAAACAATGTCAAAGTCTCGACTAATTGCTTGTAAAACATATATAACTTCTCGTTCTAATTTCAAAATTATTTTCTGTACTTTATATGTTCACAAAGTCATGTGTTTGTAACATTTTCATGAAATTTTACCTATTACAAGTATAGAGATAGAGATGTTCCACCATATTTCCATCCGATTTAAATTATTTTATGAATTAATTTCAATACAAAATATCCTTCATATTATTTCATTCGCAAATATTATCATATGAATATTTCATATTTTTTCATTACCCTCAACTGAAAATAAAATAATATTATTCTATACATTATATAAATTGTTCTGAACCAAACAAAAAAGAAAAAGAAATTAGAACTAATCTCGGTACTTTAGACTTAAATTTTGATTACTAGGCAAGAAACTATACTCTTACTGTCTAACCCAAAATAAAGTAATAGCAGGCTATATTTCAATTCCATGAACCAATATATACATAAATATTTAACTAAATAATATGAATGAAAAGCCTCGATCAGTTTTGAATTTTATGAGTGCAGTAATAACAAACCTTCAAACTGATCAGTATGAGCTACAATAATAACTAAACAGACCATGGTAGGAAGTGCTAAAGTCGATTACAAAGCTAAATCAGCCAAGCCAAAAGTCGTCGAAACAGCTTTGATCCATGACTCCACTCTCTTCTTCCTCTGTTCATCTGGTAATCTTGGTCGGAAAGTGGTTGCTATTTTCATCCTTTCACTGCTCGAGAAGACATCGTTTTCTGTCCAAACTCCAACAGCTAATCCAGCAGCACAAGCGGCTCCAAGTGCTGTGGTCTCGATGTTAGCTGGTCTTACTACTGGGGTCCCCATCACATCTGCCTGAATTTCATAGTAATAGTATATACAAAATCGAGGTGTTTCTTTTAGTGATCCAGCAAAGAGAATAAGAGACAGAGAGAGCACCAACTAATATATAGGAGAGCATAAAAAATGAAATATAGTCTGCACTGTAACTGAGAAAACAGACCTGGATTTGCATCAGAAGGCTGTTGATAGTAGCACCACCATCAACCCTAAGCATGAAATTTTTGACGCTGTCCTCTTTACCAACATCTTTGTTCATTGAATCTAATACATCTCTTACCTGGAAACACATACTTTCAAGCACAGCCCGACAGATGTGAGACTTGGTTGTGTACCTAGTAATTCCAATACAAACGCCACGAGCATCTTCACGCCACCAAGGAGCAAATAATCCATTAAATGCTGGAACAAAATAGACTCCACCCGTGGAATCAACCTCTGCTGCCATTTTCTCAACCTCACTTGCACTACTGATTATCCCAAGATTATCTCTAAGCCACTGAACTGCAGCTCCAGCAATAGCAATGGACCCCTCCAGTGCATAGGATGTAGGAGCTTTGGGTCCGAGTTTAAATGCTACAGTGCTTAATAATCCATGAGCGGACTTGACAATCTCATCACCCGTGTTAAGTAGTATGAATGCCCCAGTTCCATAAGTGCACTTGGCTTCCCACTTCTTACAAGCTTGCCCCAACATTGCAGCATGTTGATCGCCAAGGCATCCTGCAATAGGGATACCTGTAGTAGGCCATCCCTTTGCTATGTTTGCAACAATCTCAGAGTTGGAAATAATTTTTGGCAAAATTTCAGCAGGAATTTTTAATTCTTCCAAAACTTGTTTATCCCATTCAAGTGTTTTGAGATTCATGAGCAGAGTCCGTGATGCATTTGAGACATCAGTTACATGCAAGCCACCTTTGATTCCTCCGGTTAGATTCCATATCAACCAGGTGTCAATTGTTCCAAACATAGCATCCCCAGATTTCACTGCTTTGTCTACTGCCTCAACATTTTCCATCAACCACAGAATCTTCATTGCACTAAAATAAGTGCTAATGGGCAAACCACATGTCTCTAAGAAATGGTTTCTTCCTCCTTTCAGTTCACCCTCAAGTCTCCTGGAATATATTAAAAAGCAATGAAATTTAAGTTAACAATCTGTCAATCTCCTATAAACAAATTCAATCCACCAGTTTTTGCGTCATTAATGTTCTAAACAACAACCGTGCACATTCAGACTTGTAAATTCAATTGATTTTATTCAATTCGAGAAATTTTTGATAGTAGAAACTGAACATATACTTTCAAGGATACATACTCACAAGTCAACAATATTGCTTATAGATGACATGTTGAACTTCAAAAATTGTGAATTCAGACAATCATAGTCGAAATAAGTATAGATAATAGTATAACTAAATTAGACTCTCTTCGTAGAACTGAAGTCATATACAAGGTTTGAAGTATTCCAAAATAACAAATGATCAAGATCCTATATATATAATGATCAAGACTATAAAACATATCAAATGTACAAGAAAACATACAAGATAGTAAGTGGTATTGAAAAAGAAAAAAAGGAACCTGCAGATGGCACTAGTACGAACATCCATCCAAACAATAGCATTGTGAAGAGGGCATCCAGAAGTCTTGCTCCACATGACAACAGTCTCTCTTTGATTAGTGAGACCAATGGCCTTCAACTCACTATCAACATTATGTGCATCCGCTGTGGCCTTGTCTACCGCTTTTGCCATGCAAATCCTTGCACTTTCCAATATCTCCATCGGATCATGTTCCACCCATCTACACACAACCTCACACATAAGAATATATACAAATACATGGAAACATGATCACACAACAGAGATGAGTTAGGTTATTAAGTACCCTGCTTTAGGACAGAACTGAGTGAATTCGACCTGGTGAGAAGCAATGGGCTTAGTACTGGAATCATAGATGACGAATCTTGTACTTGTGGTTCCCTGATCCAGTGATCCTATAAAAGCATTCTTACCAGACATATTGCTGCTCTTCTCAAAATACTACCTAGTAATAAAATACGAAGAATGATTGATACTATATTTTTTTAAGTGTTTCAATGACTTTGTCATATACCAAAGTAGTACAGTAATGTATGGGGTTAAAGTTACTGTCAAAAACAGAAATCCCTGATTATTTGGGTTGCCAAGAGGATTCCATTAGTATCGGAACATAGTAATCATTAGTTGATGTTTATGATATATCCGACGCAGACATTATGTTAAGGTATGTGCCTAAATATTTTTTTTACGTGTGTGTCAGACTACTATGATTAGCCATAATACTAGTATGTGTGTGTTTTTTCTTTTTAATTGTGGAAATTGATATTAACTAAATCCGGTAATTGTCAATTTTGTCCAAACCAATACAATTTCTGATGCAGTACTGATAAGTGCTTGACAAAATGCAGGAGAGTTGATCAAACATTGTACTACTTCTTTGCTTGCTGAAACTTTACAGAAGATTGAAAAAACTTGAGAAAATATATTTTCTTCTTTAAAAAGGTTATTACTATAAAGGGCGCCGATGTCTATTGTCATCTTTAAAAATTGATGAAAAGTTGGTGATAGTCGATTAATTTTTTAAAAACATAATGGTATATTGGTATCTATTGATTATAAGTCTCTTAAAAGAAATCACTGGGATGGGATGACAAGGATAAGCTCTTACTTGGGTTATCCGATCGCTCTCTCTACTCACTTTGGTATGAAATGAAGAATCATATTATTATAGAAGCCATGAATAATCAGCAATCAGTCAAAATCCTTTTGAATTGTTGGTTAGCGAAAATGTTAAATCTGACAACTGGCAAAAAATGATGTGCAGTTTCATATTAATTCACTACGGAATGAGTCTATCATTTAATGACTCAATTTCTTCATTTTGATACATCTACGTTTTACATATGGTTACATATATGATTTCATGAATGACAACTTCAGTATGTTTATACTTTGTCCCTCGGTTTGATGAAACTGGTAATAAAGAAGCTCAGACAGATATGTGATTCTGCATAAAAGAAATCAAAGCTGTTGCTTGATGACAACTATTATCAAGTCTTCAGATTTTGGCTTCCGAACATTGGTTTCTATCAATGTACGTACTAGCCTAGAAACTACTCAAAAGAGAATGACATTATGCTAAAACTGAATATGTAAATTGCAGATATGCCTATGGAAGAGACAGGTATAGGCATCTTATTACATTTACAGAACACTAGTGTAATAGCATGGGAGAAATGTATTTATTGTTACAGTCAGTTCCGCATTGCATTAGAAAGAGAAATATACTAGATCAAACCACATTGCAACGTAGTCAGTTCCGCGTTGTATAAGAAAGAGAAATATACTAAAGCAAGCCCCATTGCAAATTTGCAACTTGTTACTTATGTCCACATCAGAGAGGATCCTCTAGGATGATCAGACTTGTGCTGTATGAATTGCTCTCTGCCCCCTCTGATAATATTGAAAGTATGTTGTAACATAATCATTGACTTTCTTGAATAACCTTGGGTTTTCCTCATTAACCAAATCGTCACGTGGTCCAATTTCTACATCTGCAGGTGGATTGTAAAACATGGCAATAGAAATCCTCTCCGTCTGTAAGTTACTCAGTACTCTATGCACCGGACTCTTGAATATTCCATTCGTCATTATCTGTCAATACAAAAACAATACGGAGTACCTTTAAACAGGAGCATTTTAAAAATGCATTGCAAATTTGCCTTTTTAATCTGTGAAAGATACAAACTTTCTCCTTTTTCATTGCATTACCTCCATGAAATCCCCTAAGATGAATACAAGAGCATCAGGATTTTTTGGAACTGTAAACCATTTGTCATCTTTATGTATTTGAAGACCTGATTCATCTTGCAGTATCACAGTGAAAGCTGATACATCCGAGTGTGGTTTTAGGCCGAGAACAAGATCAGGTCTCTGACAACAAGAATAGTAATTGAACCTCGCAGTTATCGTTGCCTGATCACCTAACTCATCCAGAAAACAGTTCTGATCTAGATTTAGTGAGATCGCAAAAACTTTGGATATGACTTCTGCTATCATTTTTATCTTCTTGGTGTATTCTTCTAGAATATCTCTGTTCAATAAATAAAAATGTTAATGAGATATACCATGATATATTTTTTCGCTTGGGACATGGGGGTATAACTAGAGAGGCACCTGAATGATTCTGGCTTTTCTGGCCACAAGTTAAAATTCTTGTTATCTTTAGGGTATACTTCAAGAACTAGACGATCCGACCAATCAAGAGGCTGACCTTCTTCAGGGGCAGGATCAGCCCCATATCCTTCAAATTCTGCAACAGGTTTGGCTATCTTTTTCTTTTCTGCCACTGGTTGTTCAAAGAACTCTTTTGCGACCCTTCTTATCTCATCTAGGAACGAACTCGAAATGCCATGACCTATTGCCTGAAGATAAAATAAGGATCAACACATTATAACTGTAGAATTCTGATACGGTTAGATCTTTTTGTCTTTTTAACTCCAGTTTAAATTTTAAGTTTAGAAATACAATTTTCTCATTCCTAGACAGCTATACCAAAACACTTGTTATGCTAATTAGGAGCACACTGATTTGAAAACCAAGCAGCCAAGCAGTAAGTTGTATTGAATGATTAATGTTTTGCTAATGCATTTACAAAGACACAGTACACATATATGGTGTATGACATTACTAACTGTGCAGTATCTTTGTTACTTGTCGGTTCTCAAAAATCTAATTCTCGTGTAACAGTTAAGATGCATGCAGCAAGCTATACAAATAAGCATAGATATTATTCTTCAAGTAAACCTTAAGTTTTTGAGAGAGTTGGTCATCTAACATCGAGAACGATTAGGATATCTAACCTGAAAGCAACCCCAAGACGACAGAGATGATCTGAGTTTTTGTAATTCCTGGATGCTAATATTTGTTGATGTTGCAGAAGGTGAAACAAGGCTTAAATCGATGACAGGGATTGGAGATACCGTGGAAGAACCAATATGATGATCAGTATCATCGCCATCTCTGCATATGTAAAGTGCTGGTGGCGCCTCACCATCTAAGACCATTTCTTGGACTCGCTTTGACAGCAACACCTCTGCTTCTTTTGCTGGCAAAACTCCTGTCAGTGCCATGGTTATGTTCCTGGAAAAATTTAGTACTCCTACCTATGATTTAGAATCTTTATCAAGATCACTAGATCAGGGCACCAAAGGTAACTGCTTGAGATGGGAATCTTATCTTGTTTGTGTACCGACAAAATTTCTTACTTGAGCCATGATAACCGACTGACAGTTAAACGTGTTCAAACAAGTGGGTCGGCTCGACACTAAAATCATCAAAGCCGGCTGAGAATCGAGCCGGTTCAAAAACCGGTACGAACCGTTTAAAAAACGTGCCTTGCATGAGTCGACTTGGAGAGAACCGAACCGGGCACGGACCGCTCGTCAAACCCGTAACGTGGAGCTGGTCTAGCTGGGCACGAACCGATTATCAACTTCTTTTATTTTTTATATATTTTGTTATAATTGACTTGGTTATGTATATTACTTTTTATAATTTATATCCCAAAATAACAAAATAAGTATTGTTCTAATTTCCTATAATTTGAGGTATAAAAAGATTTTATATATATATATATATATATATATTACTTTTTTCCAAAATTTTCCTAAATAATAATTTAACTATAATATTTTTATATAAAAAATTAGAATTTTAAAAAAAAATACTTGTAAAATAATTTTTTTACCTTCACATTACGTAAAAAAATCAAAACGATAATTATTTTAAGATAGAAGAAGTAATAATTATTTTAAATTATATTCAATCATATTGAGATATACTTGATATAATTTAATATTATTAAATAATAAATAAAAATACTAATTTCAATTAGTATTTATTTGACAATTTTTGTTACTATATATAACTTATGAATTTTAAAAATTAAATCAATAAATTATATAATAACTTTTATTGGATAAAATTAATTATTCAAAGGAATATTAACTTTTATTAGCACGTTCACCTCGTGTAGCCCGCCTGCAACTCGCCTAGCCCGTTCGACTGCACGCCAATGTTGATCGTTGGAGCCCTAACGGCTACGTGCCAGTCTGCCACCTGCGCTCCTGCCACCACATCCACCCGTTGAACCCGGTAAGTCTTCGATTTATAATATTCAATTTTTATGTTTGTGTTTTTTTAATATTCGTTTGTTATGTTTTTTAAATTATTTGAATTATTCGAATATTTATGTTTTTTAAATATTTATGTTTTTTAAATATTCGATATTTATGTTTTTTATAAATATTTATGTTTTTTGAAGAAAATAATTAATTTAGTGCAGTTATTTATAACATGAAAATTAAATGGATATATTTATGGTGTTGCATGTCTTCTTGATTCCGATGTTAGAAAAGAAGGCTTAAAAAATGTGTTAGAACATTATTATGAGGTGTTAGGAGTTTCGTATAATCATCCTCTTTATGTACAAAATTGTTTAGTTTTATTATATCATCTTATAGATATTTATACTCCCAAAACTTAAAATGTTATACCACCTAAGACTAATATTGTTAGTAGGTTTAATAGTATTATTTCATCTATCCTCTGTCGTCCCAGGTCTTGAGTTCGACCCTGGCTCACCCCGAGAATTTCTTTAGAATAGATACTCATTTGTAAGGCTATAAGGCAAATTAGTCAAAAAAAATAATAGTATTATTTCATCTATCATAACCAAAAAAACAAAAATGTTAAATTTCTACTATGTCTTCTGTACCTACTTCTTCTTCTAATATGGTCATGGAGTTTTTTTCTTATAATTATGAGTTAGATGGTAATTTTTTAATACTAACGTGGTGGAAAAATCATGAGAATCAATTTTCGGTTTTAACAAAAATTGCAAGGAACATATTAGTAGTTCCTGCCTCTACAATTGCGTCCGAGTATGCTTTTAGTGTATGTAGAAGAGTGTTGGACGAGAAGAGATCAAGTCTTTCGCCAGATGTGGTGAAGATATGTGTTTGCATAAAAGACTGGGATCAAGCTGAAAAAAGGCAACAAGAAAGAAAAGAAGACGACTCGGATGGAAAAGACAACACGTGGATGTTAATTGATAATTCATCCGAATCGGGCACGTCAACTAGCCAACAACAATATTTTGTATAAATTAAATATTTGATAAAATATTTTTGTTTTGTAAATTTAAATTTTATTTGTTTTATATTTTTTTAATTTATTTATTATGTACAAGCGGTTTGTTCCGTTTTTTATAGAGAAGTCCTCTCAAATTATTTGTAAAATATTTTTTAATTAATAAAATTTAAATTTTATTTGTTTTGTATTTGTTTTAATTTGTTTATTATGTACAAGCGGTTTGTTCCGTTTTTTTAGAGAGAAGCCCTATCAAATTATTTGTAAAATATTTTTTAATTAATAAAATTTATAGAGGTACCTCCTTATTTTATTTCAAAAATATTCGTATGAAATAAGTATTTATTTTTTAAAAAAATTTAATAAAACCCGTCAATCAGTTGACTATATTTAAATTAAATGTAAACAAAGGCTATATACTACTCCCTCCGTCTCTAAAAACTTTTCCTGTTAATTATGTGCACGTTTGCCAACACATATTTTTGATCGTTAATATCTTTAATTTCGTATTAGTATTAAATATAAATTTTTTACTGTATTAAAGTACTCACAAATACGAATCAAACAAGTTCACTCATGACTATATTTTATCTTATAAATTATGTATAAATTAATAGTCAATCGCTTACAATAAACAGTACAAAAAGTCAAAACAGGAAATGTATTTCGAGACGGAGGGAGTAAGTTAAAGAAAAATGTAAATTGTCTTCAGTTGACTAAGGCCAATAATATGAGTGATAATAATTAATCAATTACTACTTTTTAATTGGCAGCCTATCAAATCAGTAGTTGTGAGAATCTTTCAAATCAGTACTTCAACTTGCCAAACCCGCCACAAAGCTCGGCTCGGCACGCAACGGACTGCAATTAAATGGAATAAAAATTTTAAAAAATAATAATAAATCAAACCCGCCTAACCGCCGAGCTGTACACGAGCTGAACTTTTTTCAAACCGGCCTGACTCGGCACGCCTACAGTCGCGTGCCGTGCTCGTTTGACCATAACTGACAGTCCTGATAATCATGCATCGGAAAGTAAAAGAAAATTTCGTTTTCTGTTTTTTTTTTAATTTAATATGAAAATAAGTTTTCAAGGGGGATAAAGATGATTTCTAGATAACTTATTTTCCGGAACTAAGTACTTATTTTTAGAAAAAAATTCATATTTATGTATATTTTTTAAAAAATAAATATTTATTTATAAAAAAATAAATTAAAAATTAAACTTTTCTGAAAAAATAATATTTATTTATAAAAAAATATAATTTTACATAATCTTTTCCAAAAATAAATATTTATTTTCAGAAAATAAATTTACCCATACGTCACACTAATTTTTTTAGAAGCTGTTGGATGAGTTAGCATAATTGCATAGCAAAAACGATGTACTATTGAATATAATAAACAAAATATAAAGGGGGGTAAACATAAAATTCCTCGGTCACGTCACCTTGGATGGATTATAGGAACAAGACAACGCTGGTGCCTTTCTAGTACCTCGATAATAGCTTAAGCTATCCACCATAGTAGCAAGCGTTGAGTGTGTATATATATCTAATATACTTACACACGTATGTATGTATATCCTCCGAATTTTCTCTATATTTTCTATGTCTCATCCATTTTCCTATCTTTTCTTTTCAATCTTAAAAAGTTTCAATTTTGATACAAAAAATTGTGTTCTTTAGGACTTTCTTGTTCTTTTATTAGTAGATCATATTATAATTAATGGGTACTGCAACATCAAAGTTAACTCAGTATGATATTGAAGAAGTCCAACAACACTGCAATCATCTCTGTAAGCTTCTCTTTTCAATTCCTAATTTAATGGGCTTTTCTTAAATAATTTTTTTTATTTCTTGGTGTTAGTAACTGATTTTTAATTTATACTTGTGGTGTGTTTATATGTAAATTAATTAGTTTCCCAGCAAGAAATAGTGTCTCTTTATCAGAGATTTTGCCAACTTGATCGGTCTTCAAAGGGTTTTATTTCTGCTGATGAATTTCTATCTGTACCAGAGTTTTCAATGAACCTACTTTCTCAGGTTACTTTCTTCACCCTAATTTTTATTCATGATTTTAGGCCTTTTATGTAATTACAAAGCTGGGTTACATCGAAATAAACGAGGTCTTGATGGGTTTTTGGTTTCTTGAATTTTTTTTTATTTTTCGCTTTTGTTTCTGTTTTGATTGATATGATGGGGGAATGTGTTTATATTATGATTGCTTTGGTTCTGTGTTTTGTTTAGAGGCTATTGAAGATGGTGGATGGTTTGAATTTTAAGGATTTTGTAGCTTTCTTATCGGCTTTTAGTGCTAAAGCAAGTATGAAGCAGAAAATCGAACGTAAGTATAGTTCACTTTGATTGTTTATGTTTTGTTTTATAGGTGATTTTGATTCTCTATGTTTTGTTCTTTGTAACTTAGCAATCAAATAGTAGTTCATATTGGAACTAAAGTGATATAGTTGGTGACAAACCATTCTTGGTTTGAATTGAGTTTGAAGTACAATTGACATGTTATGGTGGAAATTATACAAGTTTGCTTCATTTACATTGATTTGATATGTGTAGCACAGTATCAGATCGATTTCTATTCCAGTTCGACATGTATATATGTAATATATTACATTTCTGATCCATGCCACAAACTAACTATGAAATGATATTGTTTATTCCAGTTATCTTTAAGGTATACGACATAGATTATAATGGGAAAGTAACTTTCAAGGACATATTAGACGTGCTTCGGGATTTGACTGGCTCGTATATGTTAGATGATCAAAGAGAGGTATACAACCAATGTTTTTATTCATTAATTGACTATATGCATTCTTAACATGGTTATTCACAACTAAAGTTTACAATCATCATTTTTCTATTCTGCATAGACTATTAATGTACTTCAAAGTTCGTCTGATTAGGCAAAACTATTTTATTCTCTCACCATTGCAAGAGTCTGTCATCATTACTTGGTTGTTATGTATTAATAAAAATGCCTTAGACATTCTTAGATACTTGCAAGTAGCAATTTGAACTTATAAATCATTTGGATACCCTGCCAGAAGTAACTACGATAGTCTGGCTAGGATAAAACCTGTTCTCTAACAGATTGATAGTAATGAAAAATAGTGTATCTTTAAGCTTGTGTTCAACTTCTCTACATTTTCTCTGCCAGTATGTTGTATCATTCCTAGTTATATGTTTTTGTAAAAAATTCTGAAAGATTAATAAGTTCTGCAATTTGCAATTAATTTCTCCAATCCTTATCTCTTCCCCTACTATAAAGGCTATTGACTAATTTAGGCACAGCCCTGAAATTCCACAGGCTTGTGTTACCATATGTGCTGTTGTTCATGATTGTGACTCAATATTGTTGGGAAAAACCTCTGCACCAATCTCAGATAGCTCCCCTCTTTGTGTGTCAAAAATGAAGTTCGAATACAAATATTATAAACTAGCGATATCAAATCACAACCAAGTACGAAAAGAATATAAACTTAATGACAAGTATGAAAAAGACAAGGATTTTTGCGTGGAAAACCCAAATAGGGAAAAACCACGGGGACCTTAGTCCACTTAAACTTCCACTATAACCATGTTAAATAATGGGGTTACAACAGTCTTCTCTAGTTAACTAGAGGCTCACAATATCATCAAGAATCCAACTAGAGGCTCACAATATCATCAAGAATTCAATCTTAGATATACAATACAATACTCATCATCTATCAAGATGGCTACACAAAATAATGAATGAAAAACTCACCGAATGGAGGTATATCGGAAGCACACTTTAGAGAAGACAACCCACAATCTGGAACTAAGATTGTTATTGTATCTTGTTTCTTTCTCTAGTTGCTACTAGTCTCTCTTTATTTGTCCTGCACTTTTCAATGTCGGAAAATGAACCTACTTATGTGCTTTCTTTTAATTTCTTTAAACATGGGCTTTATTACCCATTAAATGGCCCAGCCCACAAAGTGGAGCAGACCCAACAAATGTCCCCCTCAGCTCCAATCGGTGGGCTCGAGTAAGTCCGCTCTTCGCCTACAAGCTTCAAGCTTTTCCTTCGGTAAACATTTTATGAACATATCAGAACCATTACGAGTCGTATGCACCTTTTCCATGTGTAATTATTTCATCTCCAGAACTTCCCCTGAATCCAATGATATCTAATATTTATATGTTTACATCTTGAGTGAAATGTTGAATTTTTGGCAAGGTGAATCGCACTTTGGTTATCGCAAAAAATATTGTATCTTTCTTGTTCCAAGCCAAGTTCCAGTAAAAACCTTTTCATCCATAAAGCTTCCTTGCAAGCTTCAGTTACGGCTATGTATTCTGCCTCCGTGATGGACAAAGCAATGGATTTTTGCAACTTTGATTGCCATGACACAGCCCCTCCTGCAAATGTCATTAAGAATCCTGAAGTAGATTTTCTGGAATCACAATCACATGCCATGTCAGCATCTGAGTATCCATTGAGTATCCATCAAGTACAGGCTTGTCACTGCCAAAACATAAGCACAACCTGAAGGTACCTCGTAGATATCGCAATATCCATTTTACTGCTCTTCAGTGGTCTTTACCGGGATTAGAGAGAAATTGACTGGCAACCCCTACAGAATGAGCTATATCTGGTCTAGTACAGACCATTATATACATTAAACTACCTACGGCGGATGAGTAAGGCACTTTGATCATTTCTAGCTTTTCTTTCTCATTTTTGGGACATTGCTCAGAAGAAAGCTTCAAATGACCTGCAAGTGGAGAACCTACGGCTTTAGCTTTACTCATCTTAAACCTTTCCAGAACCTTTTCAATATAAGTTTCTTGAGATAGCCAAAGCTTTCCATTCTGCCTATCACGGAAAATCTTCATACCAAGTATTTGCTTTGCCGATCCTAGGTCCTTCATATCAAAACACCTGCTCAATTCTTTCTTTAGCTTTTCGATTTTTTGAACATCATGGCCAACGATCAACATATCATCTACTACATACAAAAGAAGTACAATAAAATCATCATCTGAAAACTTCTTTGTAAATACACAATGATCCGTGGCAGTTCTTTTATATCCATTACTTGACATAAATGACTCGAACTTTTTGTACCAGCGTCTAGATGCCTGTTTGAGCCCGTATAAGTTCTTCTTAAGCTTGCAAACAAAACTTTCTTTACCCTTGACTTCAAAACCTTTCGGATGTACCATATATAAATTTCTTCTAAATCACCGTGAAGAAATGCGGTTTTAACATTAAGCTGTTCTATTTCTAAATTCATACAAGCAACCAAACCAAGAACAACTCTGATCGAGAACATTTTAACAACGGGAGAGAATATTTCATCGAAGTCTATACCTTTCTTCTGCCCAAATCCTTTCACAACCAATCGTGCTTTGTATCTCGGTTGCGAGCTATTGTTTTCAGTCTTTAACCTGTAAACCCATTGGTTCTTAAGTGTTTTCTTCCCCTTAGGCAGCTCCACCAAGTCGTATGTATTATTTTCAAGCAAGGATCTCATCTCTTCCTTCGTAGCTTTAATCCACTCATCTTTATGCTCATGTTGTATAGCTTCTTCGTATGTTTCCGGTTCTCCCCCTTCAATAAGTATTATATAGTCATGAGGAGTATATCTGGAGGATGGTTTGTGCTCTCTTGTGGATCTTCTCACTGACTTCAACAGGCGGCAGTGAGGATAGTTCTTCGTTGTCCGTCCGACTCAGCATCATCATTAACCGAGGAAAAATATTCATTTGTACTCTCATCACGACCCTCTTGTTCATCTATATCTTCAGTGACAGGCTCCTCATGATTCTCATTTCCATCTTCCCCATGATCGTGTAATGTAGGAGAAGGAACTGAACTAGTACTTGCTTGAATATCAACATTTGATTTATGCTTCTGAACTTGACCTTTGTCACTATCTCCAAACATTTGATCTTCAGGAAATACAACATCTCGGCTTCTAATTATTTTCTTATTCACTAGATCCCATAATCTGTAACCAAATTCTTCATGACCATATCCTAAGAATATACATGATTTTGCCTTGTCGTCAAGCTTGGATCTTTCGTCTTTTGGAATATGAACAAACGCTCTGCATCCAAAGACTCTCAAATGAGCATATCAAACATCGTTTCCGGTTCATACTCTCTCTGGAACATCTCCGTTCAGAGGAACTGAAGGTGAAAGATTAATCAAGTCCACGGCAGTTCTCATAGCCTCCCCCAAAATATATTTTGGTAGCTTGGCATGGGAAAGCATACACCTAATCCTTTCTTCAATTGTGCGATTCATTCTTTCTGCCACACCGTTGTGTCGAGGAGCCTTAGGAACTCTTTTCTCCAGCCTAATAACTTGGGATGCACAATACCTCTCAAACAGACCCCTGTACTCACCACCATTATCTGCTCGAACACATATTAACTTTCTTCCTGTTTTTCTCTCGAGACTAGCATGAAGTTCTTTAAAGACATCGAGTACCTGGTCTTTAGTCTTTAAAGCATAAGCCCAAACTTACCTAGAATGATCATCAATGAAAGTAACAAAATAAAGAGCACCTCCAAGAGTTCTAGTTTGCATAGAACAAACATTCATATGAATTAAATCGAGAACATGTGATCTTCTAGACGGTGGATGTTTATAAAAAGAAACTCGATGTGTTTTCCCTGCTATACAATGATTGCAAGTCTTAATGGTCGTACCATGTAAATTTCGTATGAATTGCTTTCTGGAAAGAGTTTGAAGACCTTTCTCTCTAATGTGATCGCGTCTCTGGTGCCAAAGATCAATACTTAAATCCTTTTGAACTGCATTAATCTCTCCTTTGTGCAACTTAGCTTCCATGACATAAAGTGTATTTATTTTCTTTCCCCTTGCCACAACCAGAGAACCTTTGGTGAGCTTCCATTTACTTTCACCAAAGCATTTTGTGAATCCCTCGTCATCAAGTTTTCTGGTAGATATCAGATTAAGACGAATGTCTGGAACATGCCTAACGTCTTTGAGGATCAACTTATTCCCTGCATTAGTTTCCAAGCAAACATCTCCGATATCCACGATCTTTGATGCACCACTATTACCCATTCTTACATTGCCAAAGTCACCACTACTGTAAGATGTAAAGAAATCATCACGAGGAGTAACATGAAATGAAGCGCAAGAGTCAACCACCCAGTTACATTCTTGAGTTGCGAGATTAACGCCTACATCATCACACATAACGACAACATCATCATCAGTAACAATTGTATTAGCTTCTTTCTCATTTCTTTTTCCTTCATTCTGCTCCCTTTTCCATATCCTGCACTCCTTCATATGGCCTGGCTTATTACAATGAAAACATTTAATATTTTTTCGAGACTTAAATCTTCCTCTTAAGCTATGAGAATTTCTATTTAAGCTTCTTCCACACCTTTCATGTCTTTTAGTAATAAGTGCCCCAGAAGAATAATCACCCTGCACTTTTCTTCTAGCTTCTTCATTTAGTAAACTATCTTTAACCAAGTCCATGGTTAAAGTACCTTTTGATGCGGAATTTGTTAACGTTATCACTAAAGTCTCCCAACTTTCAGGCAAAGAGCTAAGAAGTAATGACGCTTTCATCTCATCATCCATGTTCATTTTCATTGCAAGCAATTGATTCACAAGACTCTGGAATTGACTTGTATGCTCAACCATACTACCACCATCCTTGTACTTAAAATTAACAAGTCGTTTAAGTAGAGAGATTTTATTCCCAGCAGTTTTCTTTGCAAAGAGATTTTCAAGCTTTTGCCAAACGACGTCAGCTTTGGTTTCATTAGATATGTGTTCATGCAGATTCATCTCCATCCATCGTCTAATATAGGCAATGCATTTCCTGTGCTGAACTTCCCATTCCTCCTTATCTGTGTTAATTGCTTCCAGGTTGAATAGTTTGACAAGTTTAGCTTTATCATCCCATCCGTCTCTTCCATTTTCAACACACAAGAAATTAACACCAAAGAACCTGGCTCGGATACCACTTGTTGGGAAAAACCTCTGCACCAATCTCAGATATCTCCCCTCTTTGTGTGTCAAAAACGAAGTTCGAATACAAATATTATAAACTAGCGATATCAAATCACAACCAAGTATGAAAAGAATATAAACTTAATGACAAGTATGAAAAAGACAAGGATTTTTGCGTGGAAAACCCAAATCGGGAAAAATCACGGGGACCTTAGTCCACTTAAACTTCCACTATATCCAATGTTAAATAATGGGGTTACAACAGTCTTCTCTAGTTAACTAGAGGCTCACAATATCATCAAGAATTCAATCTTGGATATATACAATACTCATCATCTATCAAGATGGCTACACAAAATAACGAGTGAAAAACTCACCGAATGGAGGTATATCGGAAGCAAACTTTATAGAAGACAACCCACAATCTGGAACTAAGATCGTTATTGTATCCTGTTTCTTTCTCTAGCTGCTACTAGTCTCTCTTTGTTTGTCTGCACTTTTCAATGTCGTAAAATGAACCGACTTATGCTCTGTTTTATTTTCTTTAAACGTGGGCTTTATTACCCATTAAATGGCCCATCCCACAAAGTGGAGCGGACCCAACAAATATCTCCTTTTATATTCAAGTAATAATAATAATCAGCCTCGCCTTAATTAATAGAAAATGTTACATTCGTTAATAGTAATGGGGTTAATAGAAAATGTTACATTCGTTAATAGCAATGGGATTCTGTATGGCAGTATGGGCCACATATTCTAGTGGTTCGTTTTTAACCAACTCCTCAAGATATTTAAGTCTCATAAGGCCCATCACGTTCTACATCAGTTCAGTGGGGAGCATTAAATAATAGCTCAGGTCATTTATCAAAAAAAAATTGCCAAGTCATGCATCAGTGTCATTTTAGTTCTGAGGATGAAAACAATGCCCTGTGGGTATGCCTTTATGCATGCGGGATTTTCTTCTTTTAGCAATGACCTATATAGCAAGTGCTCATGCAAAAGGGTAAAGTCTTTGCTAAATCTGCTTTGCAATTTTGGCAGGAAGTCTTGAACGAAGTCATGAAGGAAGCTGGCTATACAAGGGAATCTCTGTTATTGTTGGATGACTTCATGAAGGTACTTATAAATGCTAGCATTTTCATATATTTGTAACTTACAGAAGCAAAATTATAAAATGGAGGAGACGGGTGTGCACTTATCTAGATGTTTGAACAATGTCCGCGTATGTGTTTGAAAACCACACAACTATTCTATTTGAATTTTATTCAAAGTTCGACATCAACCTTACTTGTTAGCAGCCATAGTTGAATGTGGTACACACAGTTGAAAACATGTACAAAATGGATAATTACTACAATAGTTTGCTCCCTCAAATTGAACATCCTTATCTGGTTTAAGCAGGTTCTTAGTACCGGCTTGAGCTAATTGCTTGGGGTGAGTTAACCACGATAAATATGATCTCCACCTAGCACTTCCAATTACCAATCCCCTGGACACCAAATTATTTAACCTTGGAAATTATAATATACCTCTTTAAGCAATACAATTGCATAATAATTTGTAATTATAACACACCTCCATAAGCAGAACAGTTGCATAATAATTTGTAATGTTACATCTTGAATTGCAAAGTGTTCAGTACAAATGATTAGGTCGTAAAAATTTTGGTGCTCAATGACTTTGTAACCTTGAAGTTGGTTGCTCTAATTGGCCAATTTAACACTCTGGTAAAAACACTGAACATCTGTATCATATGTGTCACATGTTACACAGTATGCAAAGCTATAATATTGCCACCAATAACACTTAAGAGCCCATTGAGGTTGTTTTGTTTATAATTCTTCCTCTTTATCTCTTCATGTACTTCCAGATTCTTGGCAATCCGGGCTTAAAGATGGAGGTAGAAGTCCCAGTTGACTAAACTGAGTCTGCTGTAATTTAGTACAAGAGAAAAGCTTTAGAATATCATCTGGCTGCCTGTTTCAAGAAATATTCTGTTCTCATTAGAGTTCTTTCCTCAATTAAGTGAACTCGACAAAAGGAAACTGAAAAAAGAAGTTATCTGATGAACAACAGAACATCAATGTGTATTATAAGACAGAATTGTGCTTATTTGTAAATTCTGTATCTTTTACTCTGTGTTGTGCTTGTTTACATCATGGTGTTGGTGGTTTGTGTATGCCTAAGCCAACGCTTTAATTTTTTAATATAACTAGTTTTTAAGCCTATTGTTCTCCTTGTTGCAGTTATACAAATCCAGTTTATGCTGCTAGTATTTCACCTGGACATATTCTCTTTGATAATGTATATTACATCAGAATTCATCTAGCCTGTAAGGAAATGGCGAAGAATCAAGAGATCTGCATAAACCCTTTTTATGATGCCTTGCCTTAACTATATAAAATCTCTGTTCAGAGTCCATAATGGAGACCACATGACTACATGAGAGGTTCAGAGAGATAGTAGATAGTTGACGTCCATGATGATGTCTAGTAGTCAATAATAAACACACACGTATCTGATATAGTGAGTAGAACCCTCAGACATGAGATATGTCAAGTAACATTTAAGACGTGAGCATAAAACCCGAGTGTTCCAAGTTCATGATCTAACTACAACTAATTCCCAAAGAAAGAAAGGCTAGCGGAACTGCATAGGCTATCACAAGATCTATGCATCTTAGGCATCAAGCCCACCTGGGGTGGGGGCTGCTTATTGCATATAATTATATCTTGTTTCAATTAATATGATTTAGTCATCCAAAAAATCAAACAAAACTTGTAAATTACACAATTATTTTTCGTTTTCCACCATAAAAAAATGCTGAGCTTTAGGGAAACAAAATTTTAAAATTCAAAAATTAATCTCAGCCTACATGGACAAGTATTATCTTTTGTAAATACTGCATCCACTAAAAATACAGGACGTTTTGGTTATGTAAAGTTGAAACAGTTCTAGTTTGTTTGCAGATAAGTGCTTAATGGTATAATGATCTTCCCCTTTGTGGGAGATGCTGAGATGGGCTTGCTTGAGTTGTAATATAAATAATGTTGTAACCATAATACAAGAAACATAACGTTATCATCAATAACTTTATTTATCATACATCTGATATATAGTATGTGACAGACGAGGGTACAATCAAGGCATGCAGCCCGCACTATAAGATAGTAGCACTAAGTGTCATTAGTGTGCCAAGTAATTAACTAGTTGTTGTTGCAGTAGTGGTAAGAGGAAGAGCCAGAAGGACCAGACTGCATATGGAAAGTGCAGTCCAGACAAGTGAAAGTATACGACTCAAATCCGCGGTCAGGGTTAAAAGCATGATCAGCAACACTGCAGTTCTTATCATCTTGTGGAGTCCAACACGGATCATTTCTCGCGTAATCTGGTCTCCAGTTCCACGGAACATTTAACAGGGGATCTCTAGTGTCTCTGCCAGTAAAATTCTGACAACCCCTTGAAGGCTCATCGATTGTTAGAGAAGGAGACATTGATTCTTCTGGAGTTGACATATTTGTTGCGGAGGTACAATGGATGATCATGCAAATGGAAGATAAGAAAAAGAGGAATTTCATCATGATGGCTTTATTTGGCTGATGATGATTAGTCTTTTAAGAATGAAAGGGTGGTTTGCTTGTGAAAATTATAAATTGATTAGTGCTGGTATATATAGGTTCCAAGGACTCGAGTGTCATTTTTTATTTGCCCCCTTATATTTGGTGCAAAATTAATGTTTATACACCACTTAGTTCTCTCAATATGGTATGTTTCTGTTTTATGAAAGTTAGGTAGCGTCCTAATAAATATTTTCTGCAAGAAAAGCAAATACATCAGACCGCATAGCGCAGTGGATTAGCGCGTTTGACTTCGGATCAAAAGGTCGTGGGTTCGACTCCCACTGTGGTCGATTTTTCCCCTACTTCTTCCCTTTGTACGCTATTTTCCTTTCTTTTTTTTCTCACCTGCGGCACTTTTTTACCTTGTTTCAGAAACATCCAAGCTGTATAATACTCGTACATTGAAAATTTATTTTAAAATATTTGAACATTTTAAATCTTGAATTTATACAGTCACGTATTTAAAAATTAGATACTTATGGTATTAACACAGTTAGTTCAATATGTTGTCTATTGTTTTAAACAAAAAACACATCTGCCCACATACATGTATTTATCTTCTTTTCTTTTAATAATAATACTAGCTTTTATCCCGTGCGATACACGGATGAATTTTTTTAGCTTTTTAATATTTTTATTTTAATATTTTTATTTTAGTATTTTATAATGATTTAAATTTATTTGTATTTGTATAATAATAATTTAAATTTTATTTAATATTATATGTATATATTTTTATATAATTTATTTGTATTTATATTTTAATATGATAATTTTTATTTGTTTTGTATAGAGATGTATTTTACTTAGGAGATTAATGTGAGATATTTTAGTTAGAAGATTAATATGAGATTGTTTTTTAGTTAGAAGATTAATATTTTAAAATTAGGCCCAACAATTAATCAACTATCCGGCTCAAATATTACCGACTACCAAACTTTCAATGTTATCATAAATTTCAATGATATATTAAATAAAAATTATAGGATAAATTTTAATGATATATTAAATAAAAATTATAGGATAAGTAGGATTTGTAAAATAAAAATATAGAATATAATTTAAATATAATATAATATTATTCTATCTCTGATGAGTTGTATAAAAAGAGGACTACTGGTGTTAGAGTTGTATGTACCACTATATTCTTTTAAAATTATATTTTATTAAAATTCAACGGTTAAGATTGTTTCTATGGTTCACTTAAAATTGGACGGTTAAGATCTTTTTTATGGTTCACCCAGTACCAAACCAACCGACGACCAAAACTTTTAATCTTTAGGCTTGAATAATATAGTATAGATATAGATATGTTTTTTCACTTATTTTTATTCTTTCTTAAAATTAAAAACAAAATGATGTTAGCATGCACACGTAACCATTTTGCGGAAATTATATAAATATTATGACCAGATAAACATGAGAAAAAAGAATTTTAACCCTATTATATTCATATATAATTAAAAAGCGGATTTTTTTAATTATTTTTTATTTTGTCCACATTTTTATAATTTTCTGTCTCTAATTCCGATCGCATATTGACCATTGGAAGCATTTGGCCCGGAGATATAGCAGTGTATATTGTTACATAATATTTGTTCTCAATGCATCATCACAAGTCACAACTACACCCATAATAAACAAGTCTCTTATTAAATTCATGGGTTCAAATTCTTTCTTTTTTTCAGGATAATTTTGAAGATTCATATTTGTCAATATTCTTTCTTGGTGTAAGTCTTTCCATCTCTCTGTTCATTTGTTTATACGAATTTACAATTATTGTACGTGTTTTTTTTCTGTCATATATGTCTATGCATGGAAAGCAATAATTCACCTGATCCTAGGAATCCATTTGTAGAGTTACAAGTACGTAATGATCACAACATGAATGGTGGCCTAGCTTCGAGACCTGGTGATCCTGATTTTCAAAAATCCAAGAATTCTGATAAACATTTTGAATTTGATATGTTACCCTTTGTTTCACATGGCAAGAATGAAGGTTCTGGATTATCTGGAGCGGTTTTTAATCTCGCAACCACAGTTATTGGGGCTGGAATTATGGCCTTACCTGTAACTATGAAATATTTGGGTATGATTCTCGGAACAATTTTGATTATCCTGATGGGTTTTTTGGCAGAAATTAGTATAGAATTGCTTGTCAGATACTTAGTTGAAAGTAAAGCTACTTCTTATGGGGAGGTTGTTCAAAATGCATTGGGTAACCAGGCTAAGCTTTTGTCTGAAATTTGTATTATTCTCAACAATGCTGGTGTATTGGTAGTTTATTTGATTATAATGGGTGATGTTATGTCGGGTTCCTTACATCATATGGGAGTTTTCGATCAATGGTGGGGGCATGGTTTTTGGGATCATAGGAAGCTGTTGATTTTGCTGGTACTTGTCATTTTTCTGGCACCACTTTGTGCTTTGGATAGAATAGAATCTTTGAGTTTGACTTCAGCTGCTTCGGTGGTTCTAGCGGTTGTTTTTATTGTGGTAACTTTTGTTGTCGCGTTTATTAAGCTCGTAAAAGGGACGCTCGACACTCCAAGGTGGACCCCTGATTTAAGTTCCACCCAGGCAATTATGAATTTGCTTGTGGTAATTCCTGTCATGACGAATGCTTATGTCTCTCATTTTAATGTTCCGCCTATTTATAATGAGCTGGAAGGGAAGTCACCTGAGAAGATGAATCAGGTGGGGAGGATCACAACTGTTCTTTGTATTTTTCTTTATGGAGCAACTGCAATATCAGGTTATTTAATCTTTTCAAATGATACTGAATCCGATGTGCTGACAAACTTCGATAAAGACCTTGGGATTCCTTTCAGCACACCTATAAATTATTTTGTCCGCATTTCTTATGTTGTTCATTTGATCCTTGTTTTTCCTGTTATCCATTTCTCCTTGAGACAAACAGTTGATACCTTGTTGTTTGAGGGATCGCCTCCACTTATCGAGAGTAGGAAAAGGTGTCTTGCCTTGACTGCCGGACTTTTATTGATTCTTTACATTGGTTCTACTACAATTCCGAACATCTGGACAGCTTTTAAATTTACAGGAGCAACCACAGCTGTTTCATTGGGTTTTACATTTCCTTCACTTGTTGCTTTGAGATTAAGTAAGAAAGGCACTAGTTTGAGCCCCAACGAGAAGTTTTTGTGTTGGTTCATGCTGATATTTGCAATCCTGGTTACCATTGTTGGAGTGACTGGTAACATATATAACACCAGCACGTAATCGTTCTGTGAGAATTTCACTTGGTAGTTACCTAGATCAGAGTAAAGTTTGTTTAGGGTTGCATGCAGAGGTCGGCTCTATGTGAAAATTGGAAGAAAAAGGCAACACAAAAACCAAGCAGTATAGTTCTTCAATTTTACAAGTGACTGTCTTCCCACTGTCTACATTCCTCAAGCAAGACAACCTAGTTAAGGAACGGGAAGGTCCATCTAGGCTGTTGAAGTGTAATCTTTGGCGAGCCTTCTATTATTGTATTCATTCTTAAGTAGTAGTAGGGGAATTAATGCACTATATATATATATATATATATATTTTTAAAAGGTTGCTAGGCTTTGTTATTCTGTTTCTATATCACTTATGAATCTAGAGGACATTCTAAATGTACCATACTACAGATGTAACATGGCTGCTTAAATTGCCTGTAGTCAATAGCATATTTATCCAATTTCTTGAGCTGCTTTGGCGTTTTTTTCCTTATTATGGGTTTTATTTTCACAGGTAAAACCGTTTTGTTTTCGACAAGTAAAACTCAAACCAGAAGAAGCAAGTCAATTTAATTTCCGGGTTCTTTAAAATGCTGAAAGGCGTTACAAAGGAGCCGTTGTAACTTATCTGTACTTTTTAAAATTATAACTCATTGGATTAAACAAATTTGCCCTTAATCATATGTGTTTATATGTATGTCTAAAAAGCTCTATTAGATCAAATAGTTTATTGAAGGGTATAGTCGTTAAGTAGTTGTTAAGCACTTTCAATTAACACAGCCGACTGGCCGGCCAAAGAAAACTTAATTCCAAGATAATCCGACCAAACCAAACCAATGCACCTCCGTTGTGTAAACCTCGGTTACTTGACTGTTTGTTAAAAATAAAAAACGAGAGTTTAGCGTATTTTAGTTAATACCCTAAAATATCAAGGTCAAACTACGTGCCATAACAGAGTCTCATTGTGCTTTTGAAAACAACAAAATTTATGTCATCAAACTGTGCTGCTCTACTCTATAAAAATTCTAACCTTATATTCATGCACTATATATATGACTCTCCCAATAGAAGCACACTCAACAAATCATCATCCCAACCACATAAAGACAAGCATGGACTGGTATTCCTGGCTATCAAAAACTGGAATGGAGCCTACTCTTGTTTATGAATACAGCCTCACTTTATCTCGCAACGAACTTGAAGAAAACGATATAGCTCACTTTAACCATGAATTTCTCCAGAGCATGGGCATATCTATAGCCAAACACAGGCTAGAGATTCTCAAGCGTGCTAGGAAAGTGACAGCACCACGCAGGGCACGACCCATATCAAAGATTCTTGTTGCCATCAAGCAAACGAAGAGGTGTTTGGCCAAGTACTTTAAAACTTTTTCTCATCGAGAAGATTCAGCTCTTGTTCCGGTTCCTAGAGACCTAAGATGCAAAAGTTCTATGGCAAAGAGGAGCAAGAGCTTGGTGATGTCCAGGCAAGGAAGATTACTGCTCAAAAAAGGTAAGGTTACCAGTTTTTCTGGTCCAATAGTTCATGATCACTATAAACATTATGTTGATGATGATGACGGGTCCTGTTCTATGAGTGGTGTTGATGAGACCGGGTGGGATACAATGTTCCGAAATTTGAAACCCACTTAAGAATCTTATAAACTTCGTTCTTCAAAGCAATTTCAGTGGCAAGGGATGGGATTTCCGTATACAGAAAGTGGCAGCCAGACAGTGACAAGTGTCAAGATCAGTAAGAAGATTGTTAAGAAGATTGTTACCCCTGTTTTTGTAATTAATTTTTTCATACTGTTTCACATTCGAACCTTGGCCTGGTGTGATTATCAGTCCCCAGGTATTAGCTGTTAGTCTGTTACTCTAGAGTCCCAACTTAAAGCAACTTCAACTTGCAAGCTCACCTCAAACAGTCTTCTTGGGTTTTATTTAATTTAATATACTCTTTTGAGTTTATTACTGTAGTATAATAGCTCTCAACAATCTACACATGCATGAAAATTAATTTTTTTTTAACAATAATATACGCATTAGGTAGGCAAACGTGATGACCATCATTAATCCTAAGTAAACTCTTCATCGGTTTAGTAATGTCCAAACACTAGTGTCACTGAATTAAACAAAGATCCCAAGTCAGCCAGCATGGGGCATGACCAAAGTATGAGTGCATGTGGCACTGGTTAAAACATCCGAATTTTAAACAAATATTAGAAGGTCAAAATGGTACCAGATCCAAATCCACCCTCTAGTGTACTGGTCACATGTATGCAAATTCATAATATAAAAAAGAGTGTAAACGTGTCTGAATAATTAAATATAGTTTTAGCAAGTGTACATGGATTATCTTACATTCCTCGTATGAAATAAATTATAGAACCTGTACATTGAAGAAAACACTTGTAAGCTCATCAATACCAATAGCAAAACAGCAGCAATTAATATGAGGATTTTCCAAGACTTGAACACATATAGCCTGATGAACTTTTCAATTTTTATTGCCCACTTTCCATTATAATGCTTGTTTATATCTTCAATCATCTTATCCAAGAATTGCACTTTCGTCAATCTAATTGACCTGCTCATTCCATTCCACAAATTTGCAACCTCTTCATCACTCTTCAAATGGTTTAAAACGATTCCTCTTTCTCTAAGCAATCTTGCATCCTCTTCAGTGTCGATAATTCCATTCATTAGTTCAGTGTAACGCGTAAAAACCAATGGTCCTGATGCATTGCAAGCTTCATATGCTACCAAGTTTCTCAAGACAATCTCAGTGTTTACATCCAAAGTAATGGTTGGAAGGAAGAATGTAGATGTTTTAGAATCAAAAGCTAATGACATAACGCTACCATTAGTAGGCACAAAGCTTATTCCAGCCTTAAAAAGTTCGTTGACAGAAGGAATGGAGATCTCCTCGACCATCGGAGGCTTACTAATATGATCATTCTCTTTACTACAATTTTCAGGCTTCATCTCCTCATCTTTATCTATTGAAAAGCAAAGATTTTCGATAGGTTGTTTCAGAGTACTAAATCCAGGTAGGTTAGAAATAATCAACCAAGGAAATCGTAAAATTACTTTAACATGTCTAGATCGTAAAATTCTTTTTAAAAAACTTACCACAACTGATATAAATCTTGTGATGTTTTCAAGTATTTGTTTACCTAACTTACAAATCTTTTCTTGAGATTCCTTTGTTTCGCTTTGACCATCAGTTTCAATTTGTTCTGATAATTGGCCTTCTGATGGCAAGATCATTTGGTACAAAAAGCTCAGAATGTGCGCCTGATCTCTTATACGAATAGCAGTTAAGTCGAGAGTCATTCTAAATGGTGAAAGCACTTTACACACTCCTCCTAGCATTGAAAGTAACGTTTCATCTGCTGTTTCTATAGACGAGAGCTGGAATTCCAGCATTTTTCTCAATAAAAACATTGGAATCTGATTCTCCAACATTATCATATCTCTAAGAATGGCATTATGTGCTGACTTCCTCTCTGCAAAATCAATCAAATGGGACATTCTTGAACTTATTCTTCGTAAAACTTTGCCTTGTGATTTCACTGCGTAAATGTGAAGAAACTCAAGCAAAAATGACACATCAATGACCATCATCCATGATAGTGTTTCACCACTAATATCAAGATATTTATGATAACAAGCTCGAATTGTGGGCTCGATGAGTGTAAACTGATCCACGAGATGTTGAAATCTAACACTTTGGAGAGTTTTAAGTGTTCTTTTTGCTGAACCAAGCTTATATCTTTCCATCTCATAGAGCTCAGGACGCCAATAATGATAAGGACCTAGTGCAATTTGTTGTGGTATATAAGAATCTACATTGTTAAAAAGTAGAGACTTGGGAACATTAAATATGCTAACAGGAATATCAGTTTCTTCTTCTGGATCTTCATCAAGAGTTCTACGGATGTGAATGATCCATCGATGTTCATCAAATCCGGAGCTTGAGCTTGAAAACATCGTAGCTTCCAGGGACATGAGTATTTCTCCTCAATTCTTTGAAAATAAACTAGTTTTGCCTACCGAATAATATTTAAGACATCTTGACATTTTTAAGTTACTAAAGACAGTATTAATTAATCAAATTGAATGATGGTTACAAGTTTTTTTTGACAGGATGAAGGTTACAAGCTTGTTTGAAGAAAAGGATATATTTTCAGAATGTTACTCTGCAAGGAGTATGATTTGGTTCTGTCCATTCCAAACTCACACCTCAAATTCACAAGGGGTCGTTTGGTTCGGTACTTCTGGGTGTCAGGTATGTGTTTCATTCATCCAAAACTCATACATGTGTTTGGTTGAAATTTTTTAATTTTAAAACTCATACCTCAAACCTTTAAAATATGAGTTTCTCATGACTTAAAGAGGAGGTGGGTATGAGATAGAGATATGAGAAATCAAATAAAAAATTTAGTACTTTTATCTTTATTTATAAAATTACATGTTAATTTTTAAAATAAAAATTTTATAATGATGTTGTTTAATATTTAATAAATAGTGATTAATTTTTCGTATTAAATGCACATACTTTTTTATTTATTAAAAATATATTAAATTAATAAAGTCATTACACCATTCAATCAAACACGTGATATCAGGAATAATATTTCATTCTCATATCATCTTAACACGATTTCCGATTCCAATCTCATACCATTCCATGAACCAAATGACCCCTAAAAGTTATGAGTTTCTGATACATTAAAGGGAGATGGGTACGAGAAATCAAATCAAAAACTACTTTTATCGTTATTTATAAAATTACATGTTGATTTTTTAAATAAAAAATTTATAATGATGTTATTTAATATTTAATAAATTATAATGATTTATTTTTCATATTAACTGCATATTTTATATTATTATATTAAATTAACAAATTCATTACACCATTTAATCATGAATACATGATACTTCTTCCTTATACCACCTTAACTCAATTTCTGGTTCTAATTCGATACCATGTCATGAACCAAACCACCCATAAATGATCACTAATATTCATTAATTCAAAACTATAAATTTATTTATATAGAGTATCTCATGAGAAATTTGTCTAATAGGTACCGATCTTATAAATTACTACAAGTTTATTTATATGATAGTCCGCTTTGTCTAGTATGTATGAATCTTATAAATAATTTTAAGTTTATTTCTCTATATATAAACTTGTCAGGTTTAACGGAGAACATATAAATATTTACTTAAAATTAAATTAAATTCTGATTAAGTAATTTTAATTATAAATCGTGCTTTTAAATTTACTAAACGGGCTCTTAAAACTGATTTTGGGCGGGTCCATACCAGTAAGTGGGCTTATCTACGTGGTATTATTACAATCTCGAACAGGACTTTAACATAAAAACAAACCCTAACTAACAGTAACAGCTCACGACAGTCACCATGACTACACCTCATTTCTCCCTGAGCAACACCTTTCTTCCGGCGACCAATCTCCACCGTAAAACATCACCATGGTACAGCGGCGCAGGGCGGCGCGTGTGCTACTTTATGAACAGTCTTGAGACCCATCAATCAGCGCCGCCCAAGACAACAAAACTAGATGTTTTAACAAGCAAGGATGTAATGGAGGATGATAAAAAGGTGATTGTGGGAACATATGCAAGAACCCCAGTTGTGTTTTCGAGTGGCAAAGGTTGTAAATTGTATGATGTTGAGGGGCATGAGTATTTGGACTTAACTTCTGGGATAGCAGTGAATGCACTTGGTCATGGTGATCCTGATTGGATTCAAGCTGTTACTCAACAAGCTAATGCTCTTACTCATGTTAGCAACATTTTCTACACTCTTCCCCAGGTGGGTCTTTCTTGTTTCCCCCAAAAATTGAACTTCAAGACTCTGTGTGTGAGTGTGTGTGGTTAATGTAGTTAAATTTTACTATGATTTAGGCTAGTAATTGTTTGTATGCGGTTGATAGTTGCTTTATTGATGATTTAAAGGAGTAAAATGAATAAATTTTGAAGCTTTATTAGTTATTAACTAGTCGGAGGCTAGTAATTGTTTGTATGTGTTTAATTGGTAATTATTGGAAGTAAAATGAATAAATTTTGAAGCTTTATCAGTCATTTAGTACTCGGAACTTAATGGCCTTGCTTGTGCCTCTGATTCTTTCGACAATGTGCATAATGTAGAATAAGATCATATTTTTGAGGAGTTCATTTTAAAGTGTCACATGTCGCTTAGTTATCTCTCGAGTTGTAGTTGGTATTTCACTTTGGTTTGTTTTGTTTAGGTAGGTGCTGATTAGTGACTTTACTTGAAATTATCAAGTCATCGGAATTTTGATATTACATTTTTCTAAATCTATAGGACTACTTTAAAATGAGAGGATTAGGGATAATTTGTAAGTTTGAAGTAGTTTCCTACAAAGTTATAGATGGTTTTATGACAGTAATGCATCTACTATGGAAAAATAATGCTGTTGTATATGTCCCTTGTTAAGAAAGATAAACAAAAGTATATCTTAATTGATATGCTTTTTTTATCGAGGACTGGTACTGTATGGGTCATTGTACTAGTATATTAATAATATCCTGTTAAACTTGCCTGTTTTTGCATCAGTAATAGATTAACAGGCAATGTGATTTGATTTCCTTACAGTAGTGAATTGCATTGGATTTCATTAATTCCCCCCCCCCCCCCCAAACCCCCCCCCCCACCCCCCCCCACGCCAAAAACTGAGGTATAAATATGTGTGCTTCATCTATTTAGTGCTTGAAGGTGAGCAATTGGTCTGTCATTATGTAGAAAATTATTTATTCAATTGGTATTATGTAGGTGGAGTTAGCAAAACGTCTTGTATCCTGCTCCTTTGCTGATCGCGTGTTTTTCTCAAATTCTGGAACAGAAGCAAATGAAGCTGCAATTAAATTTGCTCGGAAATTCCAGCGATTTTCACATCCCGATAAGACGCATCCACCCTCTGATTTTATTTCATTTAGTAACAGCTTTCATGGTAGGACTATGGGTGCCCTTGCGCTTACTAGCAAAGAGCATTACAGGACACCTTTTCAACCTGTTATGCCTGGAGTTACATTCTTAGACTATGGTGATACCCAAGCTGCAACAGAACTTATTCAATCAGGAAACATCGCTGCAGTTTTTGTGGAACCTATTCAGGGTGAGGGTGGTATACACAGTGCAACAAAGGACTTCTTACAATCCCTCCGTGCTGCATGTGATGCAGCCGGATCTTTGCTAGTCTTTGATGAGGTACAACTGCTCTGCAAAAAGTGATCGTTTTATGTTGATGTTTGCATTTGATTTCCTCTTCCTGTCTACACAGCAGGATTTGATGTCCTAGTTTGGTTGCATTTTTTTCCACATCTTCCCTGTCTGGTGCATATCTTGTTCAAAGAGTTATATGCAATATCCTATTGAGATCACGAATGTTAATGTTTATGAGCAGGTGGTGAAATAACAGTCACGAAATTATGTTAATCGTGCACGTGTATAATTAGTTAATTACTAAGGCTGTGGGTTATTAGCCTGTCAGTAGTTTACATGGTATTTCTGTAGTGGGACAGTGAAGTAGTGATTAGGCATATTGTTTACAAGTAATCACTGCACATGTTGGAGGTATGGTTAATGGTCTGTTATAGGAACAAGAATTGTGTTTGGATACTAACTCAAACATTTTTGGGCATGTTCCTTAACATCTTGTAGCCATTCTTGCTACCTGTCCCCTGTTTTGCAATCAGCATGACCTTCACCAGGTCCTTGGCACATGTTTCATTCAGTAAACTATTAGTTTCGAAAGTTGCCATGTAGAGATATTATCTTTGAATTGTTAAATGTACATTTTTAGATTTCTGTCATAAGGTTAGTGAATTATATAGCGATAGTGGAAAATAGTCCTAAGAACCATATTGGCTAGAAAACGTTCGTCTCCTGGAAACTCCTTAAATGCTTGAAATATAATGAAAATATAGAAAGAGAAGAATAATCTTCACGCTATATAAGGATCTTGTCTATAGTGCTAAATTGTCAGCAAACATGGATCTTGCATCAGTAATATCTTGCTAGGTCCTAGAAAACAAGTGTGCTAGAGAAGATGTAGTGGGTTTCTTTTGTTATGTAGTGCTATTCTTTAATAACTACTCCCTCCATCCCATTTTAGATGTTCCTTTTGCAAAAAATATTTATCCCAAATTAGTTGTCCCTCTCTTCTTTCAATGTATATTTATCAACAATTTTTCAAAACTACCCCTTCTTATTTGTCATTTCCAATGTAGCATTATTCAAATACTATGGTAAGTTGATATACTCCCTCTGGTCCTTATTATAGGTCGTTGGACTTTTTACACACAATTCAAGGTGCTTTGACTACATAGTTAAATATGTTGTTTTTTAATTTTTATTTTTCTGAATTAAAATATTAAATATATATTTTTATTTAGAAAAAGAAAATTTCAAAAATAACAAGTTTAACTATGTGGTCAAAAGACTTTGAAGTGTGTGTAAAAAGTCAAACGACCTATAATAAGGACCAGAGGGAGTAATAAATATGGGTAGATATGGAAAAAATTACAATCATTTAATACTTCTTAATATGTGTGAAATTTGCAAAAGGGTCATCTAAATTGGGATGGAGGGAGTAAGTAATATAAAGCTTTCAGCAAACTAGTAATCTTGCTGATTATGGGAAACATATATGGGCATTTCTAACTATATATACTGGTGAGGGGAAATGAAGGATCATAAAGATGACAGTACTGTATTATTTCTAACTAATAAGTGTTACAATGTGGCGTTATAACTTATAACTCATGTTCATCAGTCAGAACCTTCTTTTAAAGATTCTGGGCTTAATTAGTTCAACTTTCTTGCATATCCCGTCATAGGTTCAATGTGGATTGGGTCGAACCGGTTATCTTTGGGCACATGAAGACTACAATGTATTTCCTGATGTTATGACTCTTGCAAAGCCTCTGGCTGGAGGTCTACCCATTGGTGCTGTACTGGTGACTGAAAAAGTTGCGGAGGCTATAAACCATGGAGATCATGGAAGCACTTTTGCCGGTGGGCCCCTTATTTGCAATGCTGCAATCGCAGTTTTGGATAAAATATCAAATCCAAGCTTTCTGGCCAGCGTATCCAGTAAAGGTCAGTATTTTATGAAACTGTTATCACAAAAATTAGGAGGGAACCCTCATGTCAAAGAAGTGAGAGGTTTGGGGCTTATCATTGGTATAGAGTTGGATGTACCTGCTGCTCCACTTGTAGAGGCATGCCTGCATTCTGGTCTTCTAATATTAACTGCTGGAAAAGGAAATGTTGTGAGGCTTGTACCACCATTGATAATATCTGGGAAGGAACTAGAACATGCAGCTGAGGTTATGCTTAAATGTTTACCAGCTCTTGATTAGATTATCCTGAAATAGTAAAGTTCATTTAGATTGATATCATATCTATAATGGTCCTAAATGTCTTAAATGTTACGACTTCAGACTGACATCTATTATCATGGATACTAGAATTCTACGAAGGTTAACCTCTCAGAATTTAATTGTAAACTTTCATTGCCAAAGTCAGAAGAAAAGTTTCATGCGAGCTCGCAGATTCTGCTCGTGTCACTATATATAAAACCATGATTCTCTTGTTAGAATATATTTATTGAGTGCCTCCTGGGGAAGATCTGAAGCAGTAGCTGCAAGAGATGGTCCAGAGTTGGATATGTTCTATAGAGGTTGAATAATTGAATTCAAATGAATTGTTTTGTTAACACGGCGAGAAGAACTAATGTAGTGTTGGTTAGCACTCATGTACAAAATCACGACTATCGTGTTTGTTATGATTTTTATGCCACTACATGCCCTGTTTTCTCGCTAGGTATTATACCAAGTATTACAGATGTGTGCTAATTCTCTACTAAACCTCAATTTCAAACTCAGAAGAAACTTTCCCTAGTTGTGTTCTTTTTATCTGGTAATCTTAAACAGTAGTAGTTGTAATCTTTTTGTTCGAAGAGGTGCATCTAAAATTATCGAAAGATCATTATTCTTTTAAAGTTGCCTCTTACATATATTAATAATTATTCTTCTTGGCCAAAACTTTGAACGTCATGTACTTTATATAGTAAAAAAGGGGACCGGATCATTAAATTGCAATTCTTAACTGTTAACCTTAAATTCACCCCTCTTATTATTTTTATAGTTCGACCATACTTGGCAACAAATGTAAAGGTGGGTAAAAAGAATATTCAAAAGGCAAGTTAAAAATGATGAGTGGTTTGTGAAAGAGAAAGAAGGGATGAAGATTTTTGCAGTGGGTTTGCGATACTTTAGATTTCCCGTGAAGCATGAAACTTAGCAAAGTGAGATTTTTGACTGGTAAGATTCAGGAATAATAAATATACTTACAACATGCACACAACACCACCCAGTCACCCAAGTCCACCCATCATAAAGGCGTAATAATAGCTTACTTTCCTTGTTCTGTTTCCTCCTGTAAACCCCCTTCCTTCTTTTCCCAAATCCACTCCAAAACCTGTATAATATACTCGTTCGGTCTCGGATTTTTTTATTTTATTTCTTTGTTGATAATTATTCTTTATCTATATTTTATATATTATCTTTATCTAATTTTAAAAATCTGTAAAATATGTTTTGATATAAATTAAATATATTTTCTTTCACAATATAATATATATAAATTATAGTCAAAATTTAATTAATTTAATCATAAAAAATCAAAAAGTTGTGACCGAGTAATTTACATGTACATAAATGATGTAAATCAATGTCTGAATGCAGTATTGTATTATTGTAGGTTCAGATTTTTGTATAAATTTTATATATTTATAATTATTAAGATTCACAATTATTATTTGTAAACATAAATTTAAATATTTTTGTCTCGAAGATAGAAAAATATAAAATAACAAATGCATATGAAAGACGACAGACCCAACTCGTAGAAGCAAGACATGGTCTCTCAGTCCAAAAGAGTGTTTTGGAAGAAAGAAAGAAACAGCAAAGAGCCTCGTCGCATGCTTCAATTTTACTATCTCGGGAAAAACCATACACTAACATCTTACTTTAAGCTAGGACTTTACATATAGACCGACATTCTCTTTTGTTCTTGCCGAATGTTTCTTTATTTATACGAATGCCCCCACCCCACTTTCAATTATCATTTGTTCCACACTTTCTCATTTTTTTGGTGATAAAAACACTTAAAATATTTGGATGTTTGCATATACATTCGGGACTAAGCGAAGTACATGTAGAGATTAGAGAAGCCAGCTCCATTTCCCAAGAAGCAAATTAAAACTTTGTAAACTATGCTTTGATAATATTAAACCAAATCACTAACACATTAACCAATTCATCAACTAGTTCGAACAGAAAGGACTATATTATTATTGACTAGCAATATATTCATGGCTCGTTAAATTTAAAACATGCAGTAAACAAAACACACACAGTATTCGATTGACGATTCAAGTGCAGTACTACTTCTTAATAAATTTATTAATCTGCATACTTTAGAGTATACGTCGTTAAAGATGTAATTAAGTACATGACACTTGATTGAGGTGATGATCAAGGTATCATATATGCTCATGCATGCATGCATCATCCATGCACGGTTCTGATCACTTAAAAGTTAAAACATCGTCAGGACATGATCAGAACCATTTATATTTACACACCGGTTTTTTCATAAGCACCCCACGGTTACATTCCTGAACCTTCAGAACACCAAATGCAACCACCCCTTGTCTCCGGTTAAAGCCAGTAACCATGCTCATTCAGTTTATTTATGTATGTATACACACAGGCACAGCTGCCAACTAGTCAAACAATCTTTTCCATTTGACGCCACTAAACCCGTCTTATACGTAATCCTTCAATTCTACACCCCCCTTAACTCAACTTGTAGCATTTCCTCCCCCCTCCCAATCTTTTCAGCTTAAATTGCTCGTTCAGTCTCTCCTTAAATTACCTTTATACCCTCATTTCTCCTTCACAACTACTAGAATCAGTGGTAAATTTGTCAATCAACCCCATCTGGGAAGTGTGTGTACTCCCTCCGTGCCTAAAATTTTTTCTCGTTTTGACTTTTGACACTATTCATTGTAATTGATTGACTACTAATTTACGTATAATTTATAAGATAAAATATAGTCATGAGTGATCTTGTTTGATTCGTATTTGTGAATATTTTAATACAGTGAAGTTTTTATATTTAATACTAATACGAAATTAAAGATATTAACAATTAAAAGTGTGCGTTGGCAAACGTGTCCAGTCAAAACAGGAAAAATTTTATGGGACGGAGGGAGTAACTTTTAAAATTTTATTACGGTGCAAGATATATGAGTGACGGAATTGACAGGAGTATCTTATATGTAAATCTCATCGATTAAACTAAAAACCACTTGACAAACACAGAGGATTAAAAAAATAAAACATGAAATACCACGCCCATTTGTTTGTATAGTATATAAATAGAGCATCATCTCCGAGATCATTTTGTGTCTTGTGTTTTTACATTTTAGCTGCTTAGTTTGGTGCACGATGAAAATAACTAGTACTGCTGCTAATTCTACTAGTAATCTTCAAATACATGAATATCTTGTTAATTACCATCCATATAATCAAACAAAAGTACCATATTTATGTTCTAACCACTACTTTGAAAACCCTAGCGGGGTTCTAGAAGGTATCGGTGCAATCGTGGGCGAACAGGTCCTTTTCGGACGACGTTCCATCAACGTTAAATCCCCCGAGGTTGCGATGGAGAACAAGAACAAAGAGATAGATGATGTGCATGATGGCGGCGGTGGTACTACACACGCGCCGCCGCAGGAGAAGAGTTACAGGGGAGTGAGGAAGAGGCCATGGGGGAGGTGGTCAGCTGAGATACGTGACCGTATAGGTCGGTGCAGGCACTGGCTAGGCACGTTTGATACGCCTGAAGATGCTGCGCGTGCTTATGACTCGGCAGCTAGGAGACTTAGAGGGTCAAAGGCCAAGACTAACTTTGAGATACCCTCCGTGTTTCCGATATCTCCGGGGACGGAGGGGTCATCGTCATCGTCGTCGGAGATGAAGAAGAGAAAAGCCAAAGCCGGCGGTGGAAAGGCAGGGATCCACAAACGAAAGTGTGCGGTGGTGACATCCATGGCTCAGTTATTTAGTAATACTACTAGTACTACTAACCCTACGCAGCCTATAAACACAAATAATAATAATAATAAAAAGTATAATGATGGTGTTAATATAGAGCTAGACTTGAAGCTGGGCACTACTGGTTTCAATTTTAATGGTGGTTTGAATGTAGCCTAGGGTCTAAGTAAGTTGTTGTATTGTAGATTTTGTTGTAGCTTCCCTCGGAAATGTTATCGCATTTCTATATCTATAGACTACTGTATAATCTATGTTGGTAATGCATGTAGAATATGCAAGTGTTATAATTAGTTTTGGTTTAGTTTGGTAATGACTCAAGTTTTATGTTGGTGCTTAATGGTGCATATATATGTGATATAGCATTATAAAATTTTAGTAATAATTCATAATTTCATCCTCCCTACGTTTTGATTCAAGTGTTTTGTTTGAATTTTTGAGATCAAACTTGTGACTAGTTTTAACCGAAAATTACAATGTCAATGTACGGTCGTGTTCCGGCGTGGCTGTTGAAGATGAATTGTAAAATCGAAGGATATCAACTGTTAGAGTCTAAACAAATATCAAACATTCAATATGTAACAGTAAAAATGTATCTCTGTAGAGATTCGTTTAGTTTTGGTTTATAAATGTGTATATGTTGAATACATGTATACAAATGTCCATTGATGTACAACTAAATAGTAGTTCCATTTTGGTGAAAGTTCAAATTTAGAGATCACGAAATATGAGAAAAGTAGGAGCTTAAATTTTGGGAGTTTTTAACTAGTAGAAAAGGACGTACAGTACAAATAGTGCAGTTGGAGGTAGTACTTACTAATAGTGTGTCATTACCCTGATTGATACTCTGACTATCAGATGCAGTCTGCTGTTGCAGCAGTAGCAGTCCCCTGTGTAAGTAATATCCAGTACTACCATCATCGAAGATCTCTTTCTGTTTATATACGTACGTTTCTGTTTGTGTGCATATTTATTCATATACGAGTCTCTCTAACAACATAACCCATCATTTCCTTCTTATTGCCTTGATATATGGACTCAAAAGGACTATCGTTATATAACATGCTCATTTTTCTTACATTTTTTGTATCAAACCTCCGGTGTTATTTTATTCATAATATAATGTAATTTTGATAAATTCTTTTCCTAAAATCTTAAAATTGGTTAGAGGATTGATTATAAAAAAATCGATAACTTAACATGATATCAAATTTGTATAAAATTTGATCAAATTCGAGACAGGAAAGGGAAGATGATGCACATCTTGTGTTGGGAACCACTCTGGATTGTGCTTCCCAATATGGTCACTCACTTCTATAATAACATGGAAGTAAGGAATGGTGTGTATGGAGCTGCTTATATCACTAGCATGGTAAATGGAAAACCACTGCTACTTCACCATTGAGCTAGGAAAAACCTTGAGGCGCACTCCTAAGATGCTTAATCTACCCAACCTTGATATCTCTCAGGCCTTTGTGTTCAATCCTAGTGAGCTAAAGTTGTATTTGTCTGTGTTATGTGGCTATGAAGTGCCTCAAAACTTGTTCACTACTGATAGTGGAGTTAATTATGAACACTTTACCCCAGTTTTTCAAACCCTAGCACTAATCAGAAGAGGCAATTTTCTTCCAAACACTTCTGATGACAAACTTATGTCATTTGCTGAGATAAAGCATATATAAGCTTGCTTGCACTAACAATCAAAAGATATATACAGATTCTTAAAAAAATATTACGAGATCCGTTTGAAATTTTTCTCTAAGATTTTAGACGAGCCGATCAACAGGTATCACAGCCAACGGGTATTATGTTTTATTTTTATTTTTATTTTTATTTTTTTGGATAAGAAAGCGAAGGTAAGTTTCAACGCAAATAATCATTGTCATGCATGATTTTGAAGTTTGATATAAATTTGGGTAGAAAGTCTTCGTTACCCTTAAATGGGCAATTATTATATCTAGAATGATTATTATCTATCGCTACATCGATTGCTCACTGTTGTTTAGGGGATATCCACTGCTACACGAACCAGCTATTCATTGACATGACACAAGGATCTTCCCATCCGATTCTTTGATAAATTTCATTTAAATAATTCACATCTGATTTGATTTTTAACTATTAATATAGGATTATTTTATTCACATCCGATTCTTGGATTGAACTTGTAACATTACTAGATCTATATACAAGGGGCAATTGGTTGGACAAGCCCCAAAGATAATGACTACTAAAATTTTCCAGTCCAGTGTAGTCCATCTTTCAAAAGAAACTCCTACTTTATGAACATTTAGGCACTGTGTGGATTATTTTAATAAAATTTAGTTTTCAGTTATAAATATTTTAAGATTTTAAAAAAAAATGTAATTTTAAAATTATAAATTATTATCAATATATATTTATTTATTTATAACTATTTATGTATAAAAACTAATAATATAAGAATAAAGAACTAGATATTACCTTTAAAAGCATTGTATATATTTTTATAAAATTAGATTATAAAAATAAATTACTAAATTAATCACTCATTTTTCAACTTTTCAGAATTTAACTTAAATTTATAAATCACTTACAAATTATTTTTACTTATTATATAAACACGGCATAAACTGGTGTTGAAGTACACACACAAGCAGGCCCCACCAATTATATTCACTCTCATAGTCTCTTGCATTACATACTGTAGCTCCCAGAGCCCAAATGGATTCATTGTCCCAATACCAACATAAATTAAAATCCTCAGGCCTGGACCAGACTGTATCCTGGTTAGCAACCTATTTAATTTGGTGATATACAATGATTTGTTAAAGACATGACCGTTCAATAAATTATATTAGCACTTCGAAAGTTGGATCCAATAGGACTGGTGCAACCGCACACCGGCTACATTATTTAAAGCTTCCGCATAATTTCCTTCGGGAGAGCTAGCATGATTATCGCATTTGGTGATACAAATATACGCTGATTTGCCAAAGCCTCACCATACAACAAATCATGATAGTCTTTCTCAAAGTATATTGTAAATTTGACTCGAACTCGACTCATGTTAAACTCATTCTATTTTTAACATACAACACCAAATCCAAGTTCTTTTTAAAGGTTGAAACAGGTCATCAAGTCTTAACCATTTTGCTAGCCAAAACCAAAACCCAATACCAAACTGCTTCTGAAACTCTTTCTCGTGAAAAGAGAAGTGCAAAGAATAAAATAGAGACACATGTTATTGCTTTTATGTAATAGTTACATCTTATCTGTAAACAATTCTTAAAAGGAATCGGAAGGATAGAGAACAGGCCCTAGAAACCTAAAACAGAACAAATGTGGTTGCGGAATACCGATTAAGATCCCTATCCTACCCTCAATACCTTCATGTTAAAATAATAACATACTAACCGCATTCTTAGTTATGCAGAAGTGCTGAAGGTGTTCTTGGTTCTGTAGTTACACTTGCTATAAAATTAAACCTGCAACAGATAATGTTAGTACTTAAAGAGTATAGATGTTTCTCGTTATACTGGTCCCGATTGATTTAGAAACCAACTGTACTCATCAGTTGTTATTGATCATTATTCCATCATCACACTCGGACCTTCATCATTGGACTCCACAAAGGCGACATTCAGGTCTGGAATCACAAACTTCTCCAAACCTCCTCCAACTTCCGTCTTCACTTCTGGAAATCTGTTTGGCAAGGGGGACAGCACAGGTAAAGCAGCAGAATCTTCCCGAATGATCGGTGGCACCATAATTGTTATCTTTTTCACGGTCCAGTCAATGCAATTTGATTTCTGAGATGCCAAATCCAACTGCAATTATATGGAAAATAGGAAATATATAAGATATATATAGTAAGGGCAAGATGTAGAGATTCTTACCAAGCTATTTTTACTATACAGTGTTGCGAAAAGAGTGAACACGTATATGTTTTATTATGTGAACATATAGGTCTCTCATTACATTGGACGGTAGTTGTACATGTAGTATATATGAACATCTGGGGACTCGTCTCAAAGGACAATAATATCATTCTACAGTCAAATAGGCCAAATTTTGGGATTAACAAAATGTAGTTTTTATATCAAACCAATAGAAAAGGTTCAAAACATCCATAGTCATTTACTTGAAGACCTTTTAGAGTCAAGGTTTCACAAAGGAAGATCAACTTTTTTGTGTATGTTATGTCATTCAATATGTATCCAAGGCATGACTTAGCTAAAGCTTGTTTGTTTAGGGGGCAGGACTATCACCATATTCATCAGTAGCATATTTGTCATTTTATCATTTTCAAAGTTTTACACCTTCCCACACAGATATGAAGATGCAATTAAACTGTTTCAGCAATTAGCAAGTTTATACTTGTCACTAAGATGAATTTGAGACTGCAGTGAACCATAGAGAAATATGACATTGACCTCAATAACAGGAAAGTTAGTGTGATATTCACCTTGATTCTCTTGAGAGTTGTATTTTCGGATTGCTGCTTCTCCAAATTGACAAGTATGCTTGCTATGGTCTGTACAACAAAAGAATTTTAAATTTGGTACTCAAGAAACACAAATGGTTTGGTCTGATGCAAATGACAAAAGAAAGCATTGGCATACCCTCTTCAATTCCTTACTTTCCTTTAGCATTAAGATCTCTTCCTCTTTCAGTTCAGTCATTGTCTATAAACAACAACAAAAAAAAACATCAGCTAGGAACATGAGACTAGAACACCTTTACATAATTACATTAGATACAGTAATTAAATTTTAAAAATATAGACTGAAACACCTCAGCCTGCCTATTTAGCTATTTGCTACCCAAAGTTTTTTATTAAAACAGTCCATGGCATAAACAAAGCATTAAGATGTGTTATGTTGAACTAGATCAAAGTTCCAAATGGTTCACACAAAAATAGATTTGATAAAAGTTCTAACATGCCATTTTATTTATTTCTAAATGTTATGCAAAAACACAAGAAGAAACTGAGATAAAACCAACCTTCTTTTTTCTTGATCTCTTAGAGATGGTTGCCTCATTTGTTGCAGTAAGCTGAAAATAGAAGTAAACGTAGATTGTTAAGCGAGCAAAAAATTGACATAATACTTGGCAATGCCTTTCAAGTATATTTATTAAGATGAAAATGCTGAGGCCACAAAGTGATCCATCCCTGGATTATATAAACAATCTTAGAGACTATGAGTGCTCACAATTGTATGTTTATCATTAATGCAACACAAAGAATATATCTGATCCAAATCAAACTTATAACCAAGATAAACAGATAATTTGCCAATAATGCATAGATTGCTAGATATAGGGCAGGAATGTACTCACACTCTCCCTTTCTCTCACTCCATATATCCATGGAACAGGGGCTTCTACTTTGATGGTTAAGGCTAGCTAGCATCAGAATTATCTTTTACTCAATGGTTAAGGCTAGCATCAGAACTCTCTTTCATGTAAAGGATTATACAAAGTGAAAGAGCAACAAGTTCTTCGATTGACGATTCTCATAGAATACTACCATACTACTGATGACTTTATATCATATGTTTAATAAAAACTTCACAACTTCTCAGAAATTTGTAGAATTATTTGCATAACATTTTAAGGTATCTTGTTTCTTCACAAGCAGAAGTCTTAACACAAAGCTCCTTACCCGGGGCTTCCAGCTTTCGGGTTGAATATACTTGGATTAGTCTAGTTTTGTTTCATTAAGAATATCATATCATGTTAATCCCAACTCAAAGTAATAGAGTACACCAATTAGGAGCAGCAGAATCCATGACTTGTAAATTACAAATCAGAAAGGGTGTACAGTTCACACCACTAACTACCCCCTTGAGGTTTACAAAGTTGGATTGGGTAATACATTTTTGTCAAAACAGAAACATCAGGCACAAATACATTTATAATGGTCCCCTAGGCCCCATGCATACCAAACCAGTCCTTTCACATACTTGGAACTATAGCTTGGCATCTCTTTATTCTATCTACATATTTTTTATCTCCTCTTCACATTTTATTGACATTTTCAACCCTTTTTTTGACCACAACCCATTGTCCCCTTCCGCAACACACACACACACACACTCAAATTCAATATTATTATTCAAACAAAGCCTCAGAATTTACCCATTACTTCCTAATTTATGACACTGTCAGAATCTCAAGCTTCTTCAAGAAATTTAATTACTCTACCATTGGCTGTAATCAAGCTGTCATCCAGTTTTCTTGTTACATTTAACTCATAATTAATCTATAAATAATTTATACAAAATAACATAAATATTATATTTTATTATATAAACACAGACACTGTATATATATAATAAAGTGTAAGCCACTTACCCACACCTCCATCAATTTGCCACGACAACACGCCAGGTTAAGTGGGTAACCTCCCCGCTCTAATATATTCTATCTGACAAAACTACCCTTGATAAACTCTTAAAGTACAAACAGCTTTTGACTCTCTAGAACACCCATCTCGTCATTTTGAACAAACGCCTATGATAAAAGAGATAGATTCCATATATTCATCAGTCCACGACAAGGACTCGTGGACAGTTTATGGGTAATTCATTTCCACAATTACCCTTTACTCTAAAGGGGTGTTTTGGTCATTTTACATACCGTGGGCGTGCCACCAAAACTTGCCTCCCTCACAATAATGAATGCTTTTCTTGGCTGGTGCGATGTGGTGAGGATAAAAAACGTGACAACTCTCTCGTATTTACATAATAATTATCTCTTAGCAAATTTTGAAAATGGAATCCCATTTTTGACCTTTGTTTAGACCCTATCAAGACGTGGAGAATCGAAGAAAGTGGAGGGTAATTTGGTCATGGGAGAAAAGTGTTCGGGCCGGATCATGACGGTAAGGCCCATCAGATCGGAAAAAATGAGGAAAGTAGTAAAAGTCATAAGCTTGAAAAAAGGAAAGTGAAGTCATGTCTGAAAGTCATGTCTGTAGGTATTGTAGTTAGACAAGGGTATATTAGTCAAAACATGTCAAAAAACAAACATAACATCGAATGACACGAGACTTAAATGAACCTCTCTTCGCCAGCCACCACCAGCTGACTCACACACACACACACACGCATACAGTGGCGGAGCTAGCGCATGAAGTGAGGGAGGGCCAAATAACACTATTAAATATTAATTTTTTTGGTGACACAAAATTATGTTCCCATTTGTTTCCATTTATTTTTTGAAAATAAGTGCTTATTTTCAGAAAAAGTAGGTAACTTTTTTTTATTTTGAAAATAATATTTGGTTTTAAAATTCTAAAATAAATATTTATCTTTAAAAAAATATGAAAATATGTAAAAAAGATATGAAATAAGTAAGTTATTTTAAGTTTAAGAAACCTCAAACGACCACTATATGTAGGTTGATTTTAATTTTTAATTATAACAAATAAGTCTAATATTATGTTATATATTAATTAGTTTCAAAAATATATTTATATATATTAAATTTAAGAAATTGAATCAGCGGTTGGTATCATTTTATTCAAGGTTTAATAATGATCATGTATAATTTGTGTGGTTAACATTATTTGTCAAGAAATTATAAAACAGGTAAATTTGAAAATCTAAAAAAAATTATAAATTACTAATCAAAAATATTTTTTTATGTTATGATATGATAGCAATATGATAAAAAAATTTATAAATAGTAAAAATTAATTAATTATTATTTTATTTTACTACTGCATTGCGATGAGAAAGACGCACATATTCATAGAATATCAAAGATGTAGCACAAGCAGATAAAACAAGTAAAGTTACAGATGCATGTATAATATAAACACTCTATAAAAGTCAGGGTGGGCACCAGCATACCCTCGCCCAACGGTGGCTCCGCCCCTGCACGCATATATACACAAATCCGGCCACAGGGAAAAGTGACAACGAGATGGAGATGTGAATATATATGGATGCATATGTGTATGTTTGTATATACATACCTTGGATCCTAGACCAGGTCGGCTAGACTCTTCGGAGCAATCAACGGCGGTGGGAGGAGCAGCGCCGCCGCTGTGAGAGGTGGATCCACCAGTCCAAGAAAGAGGAGTTGTCGGACTGCCACGTGCGACGCCAGTCTTATGAACAACAGACCTAGTACGAGGTTGTCGGACGCTCCATTTCAACGGCAAAAGCGACGGCGGAGGAGAATGGTGGAGACGTATAAGCAGCTCAGCCACCAAAGCCCCATCTGAGCTAGCAGCTTTAACCCACTCATCATCCATCATATATCTAAATTATAATATATGTTATGTATTGTATGTATACTCGGAGAGAAAGGGAAGAGGAGAAGCAAAAAAAACAAGAAAGTAGAGACAGAAAATCTACAAGATGAGAGTGTTATTTATGCAAGTAGGTTGCCCTTTATTTAATTTTATTTATTTATTATTATATTTTATATATACATACAAATGTGTGTAAGTATATGTAGACTATAGTCGCCTTCATATGTACACACACTTGTACAATGTTATGTGTGTGAAGATGCCAAATTGACAATCTTGAATTTTATATTCAATGGATGGACCTGACGCAGATTATCAATTTATCATCTGTTTCTGAAAGTGGGGCCCACTTTTTTTGACGTGGCACTGACGGTCCCTCTTTCCTTTTGTTCTACTCTTCTTTCTCAACATTTTTGTTTCTTTCTTTTTCTTTCTAAAACTAAAATTTAACAAGATCTAATAGTTAGTCAGGGTACTATTGCTAAAAAGTGAAAGCATCTCCAAAGCATATTTACACTTTTATACATCTTTTAGATTTTTTCCCTGAAAAATAATTTATATATTATATCGTAGAGGCTAATTTTATTATTAATATATAATTATTTATGACGTTTTTAAAAAAAATTGTGTGAATTAATGTATGTCTCGTTTTTTTAAATTAGCATGGGATCCGTATAAGGTACGGGTCTCATTTTAATTTTTAAATTATATTTTTTAAAATGATGGTTTGACGGCGTACTAATAGAAAAACATTTGCAAGTATACTTATCAATATGTTCAAATATCTCATTAAAAGTGTTAGGAAAAATTTTCAATATGACAAAAAAATAACATACACTCCGTAATTAATAAATTTAACAACAATCAGTAAAATAATTATACGTTTATATTTTAAAATATATGATATAAAAAATTATGATTCATAGTACTTAATAATGCAAAAAATAAATTATACGATGACAATCATTAGAGTTATCTTCATTTCTAGCAATAATATATTTGTTATTCGAGTTGTCTGATGATATTATTTGTTAATTGTTATCAATATATGTATTACCATTTCAAACGTTTTAAAAAAATAATATTAATTAATAGGTGATTGAGAAATACCAAATGATGAACTACAGTATAAAACATAATTTCATATCAAACATAAAATATAAGTTGAGAATATTGCACATTACACGGCCTAAATAAATGCGAGTAGTTCTAAAAATTATGTAATAATTTCAAATAATATACATTTTTACAAAGCAAACATATATGTACATACACAATAATATTAAATACAAAATATAAAAAAATTAAAACATGACATGGTTTTTATACATTTAATGTGACATAATTAACTAATGATAATTATTACTAAATCAGAAGAAGACGGGTATGCTGTTTGGTCAATGTATAACGACTTTTAAATTTTTAATCATTATTTGTCTATATATTTTTTTGACTGACATTATTTGTCTATATTAATATTGCATGTACAGCGCCATAAGGTAATCTAGGTTTATCATTTGATATCCTGTATCTTAAATTCAATTCTCGCTCACACAGAGAATTATTAAAATTTTAAAATTGCTTTATAAATGTATGAATTTATATAGTTTAGTGTAGATTTATGCACCGCAAAGGATTAATATTCCAACTTATAAATTAAAATTTGGTCAGGAGCTAAATACAATTGACTACAAAATAAAATATAAACTTAAGTTGAATATAATCAATGAAACGATAAAATTACATACTGTGCTAACATGACCATTTAGGTAAATCAAAACCGATATTTCTAATCAACAAATTAAAATTATTGAAGTCAAAGTGAAGTAAATGAATCTGAAAATGAAGATGTCTCATTATTAAATCGAATTGATAGAAAGATTATAAAACTTAAGTATGAAGTTTTGAAATTTAACCATTAACTTCGATAATGTCTTTATATAGTATTTTAAGTCATCTTTTTAAGATTTTAAGGTTAAATTTGTCTCCAATAAATTCCTAATCTCTCCTTAAATTTTAAGAGCTCTATATCCTTACTCAATAAAACAATGAGGAGTTTATTCTCTCTCCTAACTTAAATTTATATATTATTTAATGTCTTTCCCACGTGTAATGTTGTTTATGTGTGTATTATTAATAAATAATAAAAGTGAGATTGAGAAGAAATTTAAGGAGAATTGTTAGAGAAAACATGTAATTTTACATGTTAAATAAGTAAGAGGTAATTTTATAATATATTTTTTTAGAGAAAAATAAAGATATTGTTGGAGTTGCTCTAAGATGTTACGGTTAAGAGGAAATAAATTAAAGAGTGATGAAGAAACTAGAAAACGAAATGTTATATATATTTATATATTTGTTAGGTAATCATTAATCAATATGTTTATGTTGATTCTAACGTTTGATACAAAATTAATAAACGAGGGACTGACTTGAATTAAATTGAGATCAATGATATATTTAAATTCAATTAATCATGTATTTGATATTTAACCCAAAATTTTTAATATTAAATTCATATATAATATCACACAAATGCTACTAATATATATATATATATATATAATAAAGTTTTGAATTAATAACCTTGACTCAATTTTAAAATTGATATCAAATAAGTTGGTGCTGTAATTGTCAGTCAAGTCATACGAGTATACGAAATTTAAAAATAATTTGTATTAAATTTAACAAAATATTAAAAGAGTATTCGAAAATTGAAAATAAGTATTTGAAAAATGAGTTTTGATTATTAAAATTTTGTAATCCTCCTGATTTTTCTCATAAAGCACTATAAGTAGTTCCAGGTCTTAATAAATTTTGCTATATTTTTTGAATAAAAGTAAATTTGAAATTTTTATTAAAAAAAGAAATAAAACAATATGTATTTAAACTTTAAGCTGCGCGCACTGCATAAAAATGTCACTAAAACTGTCATTAATCATTAAAATTATCATTAAGTGAGGCGGTTTATGGAACGAGGGGTGGACAGAAAGATAGAGTGACTGAGTGAGGGAGCACAACAGTTATTAAACTGGGCTGTAGAAGAGTAAACAGTGATTCAACTAGTAGTACTCCGTGTTTATGATAGTTGTGTTGTGTTTGGGGGTTGATGTGGGGACTGACCTTGTTTCTTGGGATTCACAAGAGTTTACCAATATCATTGCAACACCATGTATGTATATGTATGTACTCCGTATATGTGTCAATTTACAAGAATTTTAGAATATGGACCACACTTGATATGGATGTTTATATTATTTTTGTAGAAAGATTGTGAATTTTATTTTCAAATAGAATTTATTTTTACGGTAGAAAACCATTTATTATAAATTACTTATAATTTTGTTTTAATTGTAGAAAGCAATTAATATAGCATCAAATAAGTGCGAATTATTCTGATTAGAATTATTTTACTCTTGGAAGAAAATTAAGAATATATAATTATTATACCTGCGAATCTGGTATGGCCGGGGCGGTACTTGTAATGAATGAAAGGGGTCATTTAAGTTTAGTGTTTGAAGGTTAGGGTTTTAGTGTTGTTGAGCTCTCCTCCAATGGCATCAACCAGAATCTCTCTTCAACTCCGACGAAATACACTCATCAGAAACCCTACCTCCATTCAATTCTTCTCATCTTCATCATCTCCACAACCACAACCACCGCCTCCTCCTGACAATGCCGATGACCAAACGACACCGTCTCCCCAATCTCAACCTTTCAAAGACCTCAAATCAAGTCTGAAACAACAACCGTTTCAACAAACTGCATTCCCCTCCTCGAAAGCAGCAGCAGCATCATTCGCCGAGATTCGAAAGAATCTCTCCGAGTTTCGTAATCCAACAGCTCCTCCTCCTGGCCTCAACAATTCACAATCATCATTTCCATCTCCCAACATTTCATTCCAGGAGCTTTACAAGATAAATGTAGCTTCCGGAGGTGCTCATCATACTGATTCTATAGGGAAAGGTGGCAAATTGTCCTACCAAATCATTCGAGAGAGTATGCAGCAACTTAAGAAGAATAGGCCTGTGGAAGTTAATAAGGGGAATGATATGTTTAATCGTTCTAAGTTGACTGATAATTTGTTTGGGTCTGGGAAATCGACTACGCCTGTTTATGGAGGGGCGGGTTCGTTATCGGCTAAGGTGTTTGGCAAGCAAGGGAATAAAAAGAAACAAGGGGAGTCTGGCGAAATGAAGACTAAGTTTTTGAGGATGTACGCGTACGGTGATTTAGGGGACAAGTTGAAGATGTTGAGGCCGGAAGAGGCAGCCAAGGAGAGCAAGGGGAAATGGTTTTCATTAAAAGAATTAAGCCAGAGATTGATTAAGCTAAGGGAGATTGATGAGAAGGAGTCCGAATCCGATGGTAAAATTTACAAGGATATAAGGGAAAGCCTCAGTAAATTGGCTGAAACAGATGACAAGAAAAAATTGTCTGGTAAGTCCAATTTCATGATTTAGTTTTATTTTTATCTATTACTTTCTTATAATTATGTGTGTATATTGGATTGAAGCCCATTATATTTCCCGTGATGCCTTGTATTGTTATTTTTCCGTTTGATGGTCTGCTATTTGCTTTTGAGCTTATTTAAGAATGAGACCCCCATGAGTTTACTATGATAGATTTAGCCATGCTACATAAAGTAGTGGTGCGAAGATATAATATTAATGAAAATATATGAGACACAGAAGGGTAATTCAAAGATATCCAAAGCTAATACTGCACTATCTTCTTTTATCACGAAGAACCAATACAAAGCGTTCATTAACTTAGCTATGAAGTCTCAGATTACACAAACTATATCCAAGAGTATATGGAGTTAGTTATAGTGCTGAGTTCTTTTTTAGTTAGTTAGTCAACTATAGTTCTCTTCGGTATAATAGATGATTAGACTCTCTGTATCTTCAAGTTAGTTACATTTTATTAGAAACTGATTAATCATCTCTCCTTCCTATTCTGCATTTCTGTTAATAAATATACACACACATATACATATATTTCTCTAAATCTATTAAATATGCAGTGTGTTTTGTTAAGTTTTAAGAATTCTGTTTTAATATGCTGATATAGCAGGAGGGATATAGGATTAGGTGCTCCGTTGATACATGGTATCTTATTCTATCTTCTACGTTTCTGTTATAAAAAGTAATTAAGAAGAAATGTAATTGTGATGTTTGTATTCCAGTAATTAGGGTACAAAAACGAGAAGAACAAGGTCAGAGGATGCTTAGGTTATTAATAAGTGTTTTCTGTTGCAAGGATATATTGAAAGCCTGCTTGTTTGTGTTGAACTTGATATGATTAAATGAAAGGCATGTATATAGGACTTCTACTGAGATAAAATGATTGATCCTTCTATATGCTGCATATTACTCTACTTCTTTTTTGAGGCCTACCAGACTGCTATTGTTTCATTTTCCCTGTTTCTTGCCTATACTCTTTGAATCTAGATATGATTATCAATTTGAGGCTTGTGATTGTGCGATACGACAGTTTAATAAATTTTAGCTGTTCGGTTCTGCAGCTAAATTGCTGATACTTTGTAAATATTCTGCCTGATTTTGCATTGATTCCAAAAATTTCAGACTCCAAAAAATATATTTGGAGTTTTTTTATATGTATGGTCACTTCTCATAAATTTCGGAATCTCATTTAGTATTCTTCAATATGTATATTTTAAATGATTTTACATAATTGTTTACGTATGCCTTTTAGTTTTCTGATATTAAGGCTATTGTCAATAGGCAAAGTACACAGCCTCTACCAAAACATGTTTATGTCAATGATCTTGTCTTTCTTGGATTTGGTCCATTTGGAGGAGCCTGTGGCATGATGGCCATTTTGCCCCGCATGCCTTTCTTATATCTGCAAATCCACACTTTTATCTTTAATCTGTGTTCTGCAACCATGTTGAGAAAGTTGTTGTGATGGCTTTGTATACTTGAGAGTTACATAGTTCATAATTGATGTTCGTTGTTGACTGTTACAGTTCATAGGATTGATATTTTGGGTCAGCTTGGTGGAACTCCAAATTATATGTTGTCGCCTCCAAACGAGAACTTAGTTGAAAAGGTAACTAGTAGTAGCTTGTCTTTCTAATAAATTAATGAAATTTATCGGATTAATGCTGCTTTGTTTCTGTACTGAAGCCTACACATAAACAACGTACATACTATGATGCTATCATCAATAGTTGCACAAAATTTAAATATATGCCTAAGGCCCTCTGTATTGCTGTTGTTTCTTCACCCTGCTAAATATCAGTTTTCTAATTGAATGGCCGGTCAGGTTATTAGTAACTTGTATCTTTCCTAGAATAGTATACACATGTCGTAGATTTACAACATAAATGTTTTTGCGATATTGCATTTTATTTTTTTTCAGTTTGCCTAACTTGTATACATATAGAGGCCATTTTGTTCCTAAATTATATTAAAGAATTGAATTCCAACTACACCCTCTGTTTTTTTATATTTGTCGTTTGACTTTTCTGCACACATCTCAAAGTACTTTGACCGTATAATTAAAATTATTATTTTTAAAAAATTCTTTTTGTGAATTTTAGTATAAGTTATATATTTTTATTCAGAAGTTTTTTTAAAAAAAGATAATTATTTTAACTATACGGTCAAATCACTTTGAGATGTGTGCAGAAAAGTCAAATGTCAAATATAAAAAAACAGAGGGAGTACATGTAAACATTTGTTTTCTCCAAGCTTCAGACCGTCTTCTGATGAAAGAGTTACAAATCTGAGGCTCCCTTTGTTAAAAGGATGGGATAAAAAAATCTGAAGGAAATGAGAGATCAAATACAGTGATGGGGACAGAGTGAGAGGATGTGAATTTTCATGATAAGGTACAGTTATGGGTTGATACCTAAAATTTGTGGGATAGGAAGAAGGAATGCAAATTATGAATTGTCCACAAATTAAACATGTCAATCCCATATCGTTCTCTATATAATACTGAAATTTGATATCAGTAAATACAAAGTCGAGTTGAGATACTCATACAAGTGTTATATAGAAAAAGAATTTTAAAAATTATGTCGGTTATTAAGTCATTCTCAGGATGGTCGGGCATTTATCAATGTCAATTTTACCTGCTGCTGCTCTGGATAAGTAGTAGATAATGTGAGGGGTAAATTGGGGAATGAATAAAGGCTTCTTGAAACTACCAACAGAAGAGTCGAGTAGAGATTGGCACATCTCAATTACCAAGGGTAGCATCAATAATTCCCATAATTGATTTAATTCATCTGCCAATTTTTTTTTCCTCTAGTAAATATAAGAAATAGAGGCACTTAAGTTGCTTGCTTGTGTCCACTAGTTACCAACATCAGAAATGACATTAATTTATTTGTTGTTCTTTGTGATGCTCAATAGCCATATGTGTGTCTGTATATATATATATATATATATAGATAGATAGATAGATAGATAGATATAGATCTATACAGTTGCAAAACTATCTAAATGTACTTTGCTTAATTACAATTTAACTATCAGCACTGCATGCTACTTAGCAAGGGCCAGCACCATTCCAACTAATTATATATAATTCCATTAATTAATAAAATTCTATCATCAGTTTTAATTAGTCGTGAAAAAAATAATTGGAACAACTCCTTGGATACAAATTAAAATTAGTTTGGCTAATATGCATTACAGAAATGTGAAATACATAGGGCTGTGCATTGTGCAAAATTATGAGACATATCAGACTAGGTGACATTCTTATAGCTTGTGCAGGGAATGACATAGAAATCTCGCATTTCAATATTTTATGATCCGCTTAAAAAAAGTGAGGTGATAGGCATTATTAGAATACAATTATTAGAATGCAGGTTCTAAATCTAATTAGTTTCTTGGATCAATGTTTATATTTATGATAACTTCCACATTATTTTCCTTAAAAGAGCATAGAAAAAAGACCAGCAACTTAAAATTGAGGTACATATGGATGATTTAATGTAAACAAAATTATTATAGAAAAATGATTATTTTGTTATATACGTAATTTCCTGATCTCAAGACATACTTCAAGATAATCATAAGTTTTATTTAGATAGATGGGATGCTTGTCGGAAGGGGTGAATTTAAAAAATGTGAAGGGAATGAGAGATTAGTACAATGATGGGAAGAGAGATGAAGTGATAGGGTGTAGATTTTTCATGATAAGTTATTTGAAAGGAATGAACATGCATTCTGGAAAATGTGGGATTGATTATTTGAAGTTGTTGGATAGGAGGAAGGAATGGAAATTATGAATAGTTGTCCACAAAATAGTATGAATTTCCCTTCCGCATAATTTTCAACTCTAGATAGCTCTAATGTTTAGGTTTCATGCAAATACCTATGATTTTCCCCAAGTACAGTCCTCATGTTTTGTAAGATACTGTTATATTGTCCTTGTTTTGTTGTTATATGTTGACCATGTTACATACTTACATCACAGTTGAGTCCTAATATTTGTGCGTGTAACAGTATTTCCATCCAGACAATATGTCATCTGCAGAGAAGATGAAGATTGAGCTAAAAAGAGTTAGAGATGAATTTAAAATGTCCGAGTCAGATTGTGGGTCTTCTCGTGTTCAAGGTAAAAGCATCTTTTACCTGCACTTTCGTAGCATCTGTGGTATATATATATATATATATATTTTTGGGTTTTATATTAAACTGCCCACCCATCTCATAAAAAAATATCAATTAGCTACCACATCTCCACGGCGACTCATTTAAGCCACTAAACTGTTAAGATATATCATTCCGTTAACTTTTAAAAAAAAATGATGATTAACGTGAAAAATGTGATAATGTGTTAAGTGTCTACTTAGGTGGCATATAACGACTAGTTGTATATAATTCTTCAATTACTCTTGTATATATCATCATCATATATGTCTATAATAAAAATGCCCTATGTCGTAGATTTCGTCAATTAAATGGGAGTGTACTGGTATATATGGTTTACAATTGTGGTATGAATATTCGTTTGCGGACATCATGAACGTCGAAAAATCCCGATTTGTAATGCATGTATTTTACCATAGGAACATATTTACTTTTTATTTTTTCTATTTGTTTAATCAATGATGTATTATTTATTTTTTTTCCTTTTTCCACATAGCTTGTCTAATCAGCATATTAACCACGATCTTAACATTGATTGTCAAATTTTTAACGGATAATATATTTTGACATTATAGTGGTGTAAATGAGTCGCAGTGGAGATTGGGTAGTTACTTGATATTTTTTTGTGAGATGGGTGGACAATTTGATATAAAACCCTTTTTTTTTAACAAGTAAATTCTTTTTCCAGAAGACACCAGAGAAGGTGATTCAGAAAATACAGAGGAACATAAAAGAAAATCCCTAGAGACAAAAGAAAATTAAAGTTCAGTTGAGAGAAAACAAAATTATGTAGTCACTCAGTGAATACAAGTTATATAACTACATAGAAGCACAATTCTATATAGGTTCCTTTTTTTCATTTGTGATTATCTCGAGTTCAATTCTATTTTCCTGGATTTGTTTCGGAAGGCTTTTTAACTTCTTTAGCTTTAAATTATATTTTATTTAGGACATTTGCTATCAATTAAGTCTGCTTATGAGAATATTAATTATTACTTGTCAAGTCTAATCTTGTGGTGTTTTCCAGTGGCACAACTAACAACTAAGATCAAGCACCTCTCTTCAACTCTGCACAAGAAGGTGTGTGAAATTTTATCTTTCAGAAGTTAAATTTTGTTTAAACTATATTATATAAGCGATTCATCAGCCTTTCTTTTACAAGTGATCTTGATCTTTTAAAATTTTGGGAATTGCTTTAAGCTGATTGTTGTTGATAAATTTATGCCATATGTTCTCCATATTCCACTAAGCTCCCAAGCTCTTGTAAAAAAGTCTTAATCCTTCCCAGTGTGGTCCATTTGCTGACAGTGGTTCTGTAAATTTGAATTTATAGGACAAGCATTCAAGAAAAGGACTTCAAGCAATGGTTCAGCAGAGGAAGAAATTGCTGAAGTATCTAAGGAGGACAAACTGGGATTCATACTGTTTTGTGCTTGATAAACTTGGTCTGAGAGACAACCCAGATTACAAGAACTAGACAAACTTTTAGACTGTGTTTTGTATTCTCATCGGTTTTTGTTTAGAGGGATGGGTCATCTTCCAGATTTATAGTGGAAGGATGCAATATGAATATTGTTTATCAGAACTTTAGTTTCAGAATTCAGGTGTTCCATGTTTGAAATCCAATTGCTGATAATAATTGCAACTCTACATATCTTTTACTTCTTAATTCTGTAGTATGATATTAGTATGCATCTGATGCCGTAGTACTTTGTAGCTTATAAATTCGAATAACAATGTGGAAAATATACTTTGGCGCAATAAATATTACTCTTCTTTCCCTGATTCCATCTTTTAGGTCTCTCAAGTCTCAAGTCTAAACCCTTGTCATTATTCAATGTTCACTATACCATGTTCCCCTCTTTTGCCTCGAAGCATCTACAGAAAAGGGACTGTAAAAATGGTAAATCCTGTTTAACATTCTAAGAACCTTTTTAGTCAATTGAACTAGCCTACTGGTCGGGATGATGAAAGACCGATAAAGAATTGAGTGTCACTGAAATAAGTGCACGAAGTAGGTGTTCCTATATGGATGCCTAGGGTATTGGCATCTGTATTTTCCTGTTTTCCAAGTCAATCTGGAATTAGTTTTTGAGCTTTATTTTCTCTTTAGATTTCCAGCAGCTCCAGAAATGACGATGTTATCAGAAAAAATAGGAATTCAATTTGTATTCACACTAGTAAAATTACATCGTATTCAAATAATATATTACATACAAGAGTAAGATCAATGTTTGGCGTTGAGCTGATACAAACGAGCTCACATATGAAATATTTTATTTACTCATCTCACTATGCATAAATTTACCTTCAAAACTACTATGCAAAAAAAAAATCTTCAAAACATAAATGCTAGAATTGTATTTTACAAGTGGAAGTGCAGAAATACAGTCCCCATCAGAAGCTATTCGAGCAGACAGCCGTGACTCCATAGATGTTTGTGACAGTTATTAGAAGACAAAGTAAATGGAGGAATCACTTTCAGATACGATCTTCTTAAAGATAGGATCCAGGTTGCAACAGACAGAACTTTTACAGAACAACACCCCTTCAGATTTATCTCCCTCAATCTTTCACACGTTCTAAGAAGTTCCTCAACTTGCTTTGTTGTTGCTGCAACACAACCCTCCATGTCCAACTTTAGAAGCCCCGGACATCTTTGTGAAATTGTTTCCAACCCTTTATCACCGAACCCTGACCTAGCAACGTCTAAAACCTCCAATTTGGGAAGCTTCAAGCCTGTTCCTAAACTATTAATTGCAGCACAATCAGTGATTTGCAAATTCCTGATTCCATGACAGATCTTCAGTACATCAGCAATTCCCATCTCTGTGGTGCCATACGTAGAGGAAATGTTGAGCAGCTCCATGTTGGGGCAAGTTGAAGCTATATATTTGAGCACTTCATCACTTAAATATATGTTCCCTGACAAATTAAGAGACTTGATTCTTTTGTTTTTCACGACCAAAGGGTGGTCTACTTTCCCAACAGAGGTTCTACTCATCTCAATGTGTTCCAGTAAAGGGCACTCAGTGACGAGCGTAACAAATGCTAAGGTGGTCAAATGGGAACAAGAATCAAGGTTTATAGAAACTAGATTCACGAGATACTGAGCTAATTCACTAACACATTGATCAGTGAGAAAACGTGCTTTTACAAGAGTCAAGTGCTTGAGAGACTGGTACACACACAAAAGCTGTGAGATTCCAAACAATGTGAAACCCGTGCAACGACGAAGAGATAGACTTTCTAATGGCCAACATGCTTTCACAATTGATATGAGAAACTCATCAGACATAGTAACAAAATCAGATAAATCAACGGAACACAAAGCTCTAACATACGTAGACGAAACACGTGGAGGAATCTTAATCCTATTCACCGAAATAACATTCAACTGACAACAATTGCACAAAATAAAATGAAAGGCGTTGTACGTTATAAAGGAACAATCAAGCATAACAATCTCCCTCAAAAGCAAACAATTCATCGACAAACCAACAACAGAATGATCCGTAATAAAATGATTACCAGAAATATTAACTCTCTGCAATTTCCTTGAATTAGACCATAACGCCTCGATTCCAACATCTGTAACCGTGAACTCGTCCGTCTTCAGATTCGAATCAAATTTAGTATTATTCGGATAACTAACATCCAGCTCTTCCAAAAACGGCAACATAACAGATACCGAAACTAAATCACTATCACTCAAACAACATAAATTCGCACACTTAAAAACCTTCAAATTCCTCATATTCTTTGTCAAAACAGGAAGCCTCTCCTGATTCGATACGTCTAGATATTCAACATTTATTCCAGAATTAAACACAGTAGATAGAATTGCATCGATATTTCCTTTGAAATTGCTAAAATCTAGGGTTTTGAGGTGGCTAAATCTGTCGAGAAACTTGGAGAGAGAGGCGTGGAGGAGAATAGTTTGATTAGTGAGAGTAAAATTGAGACGGAGGCGATTAGTGAGGGCGAGAAATGATTTGGATACTAACGAGAGAGATTGAAAATGCGAGTGATGATCGAGTTTTTTGAAGATTATTCCCCAGCATTCTTCCGGTAAGTCTCGGCATTGCGTTGTCATTTTTTGATGTAGCTACAGTATGTGAATGTATGTATAAGTCAGGAAAAGTATAGATATATGTGTGTGTATGTATAATTTAGGGAGAGTGCAAATATGGCATATGCGTGTGTGTAATTAAAGCTGTGAATTGAGAGAGAGAGAGAGAGAGATGATACCTTGGAGGTAGGGGTTAGAAGAGAGAAGTACGGATCGGATCGGATCGGATCTTGATCTCACTGCTACTAAAACTGCTTGTTCGATTTCAAATTTCTGTTAGGAGAACATGACGACGACGATGATCATGATCCCACTTTGTTTAATTAATATTTTTATTCATAAAAATAAAATATTAATATTAATTATGTGATTAAAATTTAAAATATTATAAAATACGTGTTAAAAATTCAAGTGACATGTAATAGGGTGTATTGATTATAAAAGAGTTTTTTGGGTGTAAGAAATCAAGGTATATTTACTTTGGATTTTAAAAAAATTATTAAATTGCTTTTTTTTAATTTTAATATATTCAATTTGTATTTTAAAAAATCCATTAAAATCTGATAGTGTTCAATTTAAGTGATTTTAAAATATCCTCTAAAATCTGATGCAATTTATGATTTTTTTTAATTTGATAAAATGATAGGGTCCATTTGGTATTATTGTTGTAAACAATAACAGTTTTTTGTTGAAAAATCGGAGAAATGTGTTTGATAAAATCCAAAAATCCAAAAACCCACTAAACATGTCCCCATACTTTTGAAAAAAACTGTTTTTCAATTTTTGCAGAAAATAAGAGTAATTTTCAACATCAAATCTCTCCAAAAACAACAGTTTTTCCTCACAACACAATAGTTTTAAACAACAATCCCAAACAAAACCAAAAGGTTTATAGTATTTTTTTATCATTTTATAATCCATCTAAAATTTATAGAATTTTAAATATCTAAATCTATCAGACCCTACAACAATTTCATCAGAATTGGTATAAAATAAAAATCTTTTAAAATTTATAAATAATACTCAAGTTAGATCTTTTTACATATATTTTAAGGTGTATAAAAAAAGATAGTTGCATAAATTATTTTTCAAAAAAAAGGTTTTAAAAATAATTTATAGAGTTACATATGTTTTCTATGCACCTTACGTGTAAAAAGTCAAATTGCTAAAATAGGACGGCTAATTAATACATTAAAATCCTATAAAATCCCAATTGAATACCTGTAATTTCAAGCAATTTTTTTTTGAATAAATTAGTTGTCGGGATGGAAAGACAGTTTACATGGGAATCGCAGAATGTTGACAACTTTTTTTGAATGAATTTGTTGTCGGGATGCAAAGTGCTGTGTTAAAATACTTCCTTTGTTCAGGGCTGAGAATGGAGCAATGTTTTGAACAGATCGATTATGTTTCATTTCTAAATTGTTAAGAACAAATTAACCAGCCAGGCTATGTCACATATAGCTCATAGCTACCATTGTTGCCCTTTTTTTAATCAGAAAAAAGAAAAAGAAAAGAGAGAGTATAATACAGTAGTACTAAGTTAAAATGCAATTAGCCGAGCAGATTTAAATTATTTTGCAACTGAATTAATTGAAGAGTCACACATGCTAGTTGACTAACTGGGCAAGAAGTAAAGACGTTGCATGTAATAATTAATTAAGTAGACAAAGATATGATTTGATTAATGCAAGTACATTTTATTTATAAAAAAAAAAAAATAGCGCAGTGCATAAGTTAGATATGTTGTGTTGGAACAAGAGGCGGCCCGGGAGTCAAGTAGTCTGGGACATCTTGCGGTGGAGAAAACGTGGGAAAGTCTTCATCAGGATCATCACTAGATGGTGGAGGTGGAAATACAAATGGAGATGCATCATCGAAATTAGTTGGAGGTGGTGGAGACGGAACAAGTGGGGAGAAGAACCATGGTGATGGTCTAGGCATAGGCGGAGATGGAACCAGCGGTGACCATGGAAATGGTGATGGCCATGGCCTAGGTGTAGGTCTAGGTCGAGGTCTAGGTGGTGGTGGAGATGGAACTAAGGGTGACCAAGGTCTAGGTCTAGGTTTATGTGGTGGAGGTGGAGATGGAACTATGGGTGACCATGGTGATGGTCTAGGTCTAGGTCTAGGTCTAGGTCTATGTGGTGGCGGTGGAGATGGAACCAAGGGTGACCATGGTGATGGTCTAGGTCTAGGTCTATGTGGTGGCGGTGGAGATGGAACTAGAGGTGACCATGGTCTTGGTATAGGTGGAGGAGGGGATGGAACCAGTGGTGACCATGGTGAGGGTCCAGGCCGAGGTTTAGGTTGCGGGGGAGACGGAAACAGGGGCGGCCATGGTGATATTGGTACTCTAGGTCCAGGTGGGGGTGGAGAAGGAACTAAGGGTGGCCATGATTGGGCTGATGAACTTGGAACCACTACTTGTGGCAGTGATCTTCCTCTGCTTGATCTCCTTTTGATCACTAGTAGTCCTCCACCTCGTTGCTTTTTGTGATGACTACTTTTGGCATCTGAGACAGAGATACAAATCAGCAGCAATATTGCTAAAATGGCAATGATGGAGATTATTATGCTTCTTTTCATCATCACTCATATATATATGTAGCTACTAACACTCTGAATTTGTTCAAAATTTGGTTCTTTCCAGTGGGTATAAATAGAGAGACTGTTGCAGAGTCAAAGCTGGGACTGCAGTATGAACAAAAGATGCATGTTTCTATAGTATATTAAATGCCATCTCCCGCGTTTTGTTTATATCTATACTAGTAGTGGCCTGGGAGGTGCGGATCATCTTAATAGAAAGTCGTAGGGGCAATTGTATCATTGATTGATTAAGTTGACATGCGGTGAATATTAAATGAAGAATACTCCTGCATTTCTAGTTCTGTGTGCCATGGTTTTATTACTCCTTGTTACCAGTACAGTAGTAGTAAGTAGTAGTAATTCTTATAGTTCCAACATGATGCATCATGCATGTATGTATAATTGTATGTAGAAGGACGAGATAACCTTGTGACTTGTGAGTAGTACTACTCCAAAAGTAGTTCGAATTTTATGTTTGGATGCTCTTTTTTAATTCTATAAACAATATTCCACTCTTTTCGATCTCTTGTGGTGATGTCAAGGTAGCTGTGCCTGCAAAATGAGTAGTATATAGTAATATCAACATATATATATATAAGCGATTTTGTCTGCGAAAGCTTAAAAAGAAAAGTCTGATAAATGTAGATTTGATCTGTCTGTCGGACTATTTTACAATGTTTGGTGTAGTGAATGATGGAATACGATTATTAATTTATGTTACATCAAAAATAGTGATTTGAGGTGTATAGTTAAATCTCGATAAATGAATAGGGGACTGAAAAATTATATTAATTAATCGAGATTATTCATTTATTGAGATTAAAAATATACTGTCTCTATTATGTTCGCATCGAAAAAAGATATTTATTTAATGAATTTATTTATCAAATATTTATTTATGGAGGTTGTACTGCACTTGTTTGTTTCTGATCGTGTTTGGTGAACGTAATATACGATATACCTGAAAAGTACAACATTGATATTACATGCAATGCAAATAACAGTTTTTTGTAGACAGAGAAGGAAAGAAACACTATCCGAAAAGGGTAAGGAAACAAGATTATTAATTATGGAACATCCACGGTTGATTTGGTCAGTGCACTTCAAATTTAAAGGCTCATGAAGGGTACGGATTTGAGAATTAATTCAATTTTAAAAAGATTTAGAATTTAATCTGAATTATTACAAATTAATTAGGCGTGTTTTGTTTGGTCTGAATTATATACCTTGTTGAATTAATAATTATTGCTTGCTTGATTATCTTAATATTTTTAAGAGATTTATTAAGCCTATTATGCAATTACTGTATCATTTAAATAATTGAATATATGAACATAACTAAGTTTGTAAAAATAATAATTTTAAGCATGTCCATATATATTCAAACACATAAAAGTATAGGCAAAAAATCTATAAAAGTTTAGTAAGTGTAATTAATTTTTAATTATATTTAAAGTGTGTTCCAGAGATTATTTTGAAAGAAAGAGGAAGTTTAACTTGTTTCTGAGTGAAATTTCTTTTAGAAATCTAAAAATTTGAGAAGAAATTCCTTATATAATTTATTTTAAAAAAATTTACTTCACTTTTAAAAAAAAATTGGAGATAAAAAACATATATTTTTAACTTTTTTCTTTTTTTCCGAACACAGCATAAATTATTGAACAGTCCCAATGATCAAACCATCTATGACACTTTTATTGATACAATTTTCACTTTTAATGTTTCGGTTTGGTTGGTATTAACGGACAGTTTTAGTGAACAGACCTAAGATTAATTACTGATTTTAATGATATTGAGATTGTACTATTGTTATATATGTAACTGGGCTCGGTTGAGTTGAGTCCAACATCCTCCATATAAGTAATATAAGAAAATATGGATTACAAATAGTGGTAAACTACTATAGTACTGCCCAATAGATCGTTCAGCCCGCCGTTTAAAGGTTATTTACTAATAGTAATATAGTATAATATAATGTATTAAATTATATAGATTATTCAAATTCAAAATAAAAAATATTAAATCTAAATAATGTTTAAAATATTTTTTATCTCTCACATGAAAAATATATACTTCATTTTAATTTTTGAAAATCTCAATATTCATATTTATAATTTTATTTTATTTATTTATATACATAAATTGTTTTTATTATTATACATAAACAATTAATTTTGTAATTTTTAATTCATAAAATAAATAAATAATTTTTAATATTGCATGTTTTATAATTTCTATTTATTTAAATAAATTTCTTTTATTATTTGTCAGGAGTGTGCATGGTGCGATTTGAGGCGGTTTTGGACATTAACCGTAACTAAACCGTTGATTTCGGTTCGGTTCGATTAATTAACAAAAACCGTAACCAAACCATTTAAAACAGATTTTCGGTTTCAGTTAACCATGAGTCGGTTACGGGTTTTTTTCCTCAATTTTTTTTACCATTTCATGTTAGTAAACAAATATTATTAATAAACTTACATATTTTTTTCCCTACAATTTATCATTAATTTTATTAGTATAAGGATTAAAATTATCAAAAGAACAAATATTTTTATTTCTTCATTTATTTATTAAAATGATTTTATTGAAAAAATGACATTTTTTTTATAATAGGTACTCATACACTTTGTAATGAAATTATCACTAGATTATACTAAAATTCAATATATCATAAAACTGAATATAAACATTATTGATATTAGTGTTATTAATTTTTAAATAACATATTATATACTTAATATATAGCATATATATAAATAATATTCTTTTCGGTTAATTTTGGTGCGGTTTTAACATAAAACCGAAACCACACTATACCATTAATTTCAGTTTTTTATTTCCGATTTTTTCAATTTTTTGAGTTTGGTTATTTTCGATGTGTTTTTTTGATTTTTTTGAGTTTTTTTTGAGTTTCGATTTTTTCTGCTCACCCCTATTATTTGTTGTTACTCGATCCGTGAGTTATTATGACTCTTTCAAGGGTTATATACTCATAAATCAAACACATATTTTTTATTTTTCCAAAAATTAAATATTACTCCATCAGTTCCACCCAATTGTTAACGTTTCGGAAAGAAAGTTCGGCACGCATTTTAAGGTGCATATAAAGTATAGTTCTATAACTTATTTTTAATTTTTTTTTTCTGAATAAAAATTTAAATGTTTAAATTTTTATTCAGAAAAAAATAAGTTATGAAACTATACTTTATATGTACCTTAAAATGCGTAGCAGACCCTTTCTTTGAAACATTAATAATTGGGTGAAACGGAGGTAGTATATACTAATTTCAAGAAAATCTATGTAATTAGAAAACTCACCAAACAAACAAGGCGAAGTTTTTGCTTTTCAACGCAAGCACTTATTTTGAGAAAACTCCTATCCCGAAACACGGTCCGGCCATTACGCTGATTTCCTCTAAAAATTGGACTTTTAGGGCCTGTTTGGATGGGGTGTTTAGGAGGCGAGGGTTGGGAAGAGCTACAGTATATTAATCTACTTTCCATTTAAAAATCACTTTAGTTACTAATTTCTATTATATTAATATAGTTAATAATTATATTAGTTATATAGTTCATTATAACAATTTTATATTATGAAAAATCATTTATATCAACATACCCCTCATGTAATATTTATATATTTGAAATTCTCGGATAAAAACGCAATCAAATTATTATAGGCCATTATGCCACGGTTTCTTTTAATAATTTATAACTTTTTTTATGTATAATTTAATAAAAGTTTTAATTTATTTAATATATAAAAATATTATTATACTGGTAATCATATAAATTAATTTAAATAATTTATATTAGTTATATTTTTTTATTTTGAGATTATAGTATTAATAAAATATTATAATTCTAATTTGATTTCAATATAAGTAATAATTTATAATTCTAATTTATTTATAACGGGATATTAATAAGTCTAAATTATAAATTACTGATTTATAAATTTATTATTCAATTTGATCCAATATTAATTTAATAAATATATTTTAAATAAATATGAAATATTATAACTTTTTATAATATATAAAAATAAAATTTATTTATTTATAATATTATAAACCAAATTATCAATCAACCAAATTTCAGTACTTAAACTTTAATAATATAGTATATATATTTGCAAATCATAGTTTCAATATAAATAATGATATTTATATTCACGTGTACAATATAAATCGCAAATTCACAATAAATATTTGTTGGAAATATTTAGGGGGCATATCATCACCAAAAAATGGTGAAGTTTTCAGTATAATTTTGATGATACTAATTTAAGCATTTCTTAGTTTAATACATGTGAGGTAGGCGGTTGTTGTTTTTATTGTTTCGGTTACATAAAATTATCAGATTTTGACAAGCGAGCAACTGATGATAAAGCAAGTATAGAGTATACTATTATCGAGGTTGGTTACTTGCACATAACCAACCCTGATTGCAGTTTCTCATCACCTGTATATGGAAAATATCTTGCGTATTCATGCAGCTTTATTTTGTATTTGCCAGGAGATGCACTCATTCATCAACCACAATTTCCACTTTACTTTACTTGTACCCCCGAACCCACAAAACATGTGAGCTAAGTAAATAAGTGCCACATGATTGTTGTGCATTGTTTTACTGTCTTTTTCCTCTCCCTCTGCTGGTTTCTTACAGCTCTACTCCTTTGTACACAACTAACTGTACTTGCATTAATATTCCATCATAAGTAGACTACACATACCAGAATTTGTTGATTGTTTTATAGGCACTGGCCTGGCTGTTATGCATTGCTTATCAGTGTTGTTAATGAGATTCAATTCTACATGTTTAGATTCTAACTTTCAAACTCGAATTATGTTGGCTATTGGTAACATTCGTGTCAAATTAAATTTTCGTAAAGTTGAGAGGAGCAGAGTAGTAATAAATATTAACATAGCAGAACCAAAATCGTATCAATTTTTATATAAATAAATACAGGAGCATCTAATTTTTTATACTAGATGAATAAAATCCTCTGCTGCAAACTATTCTTTGCTTTATAGTATAAAATCATGCTAGAGCATCTATCACACATTTAAGCATTTCTCAGTGATTTTTTTTTTTAAAACAACAAAAAATAATGGAGCACTAGAGCAAGAAAGATTCAAATTGGTAGAATCCAAAAAGGCTTAAACAGTAGACACACACATACTCACTGATTATTATATACAATCTGCTAGTCTATTTATTCTATGTATGTATATGTTACATACAGTGGTTTAAGGAAAAAAAAGATTATATTTCAAAATCCCAATGCAATTTGTTAGTCTATCCCACTCTTGCTCTCTGTCTGTTTTCTAGTGCTTGTGGAGCCATTTTTGAAACACAACTGTGAACTTAACAAAGATGAATCTTTTAACTCTGTTAAAACTCATTTGTCTATTTAGTTTCATGGTTTGGTCTTGTTCTTCTTCAGCTCCCATTGACCCAACTCGTTTATCACCTCCATGGCCACTCACTACTGACCCTGTTCTTCCTACTCAGACTCAGCCTTTTCCTTCAGATGCCAAGCCTCATCCTCCAGGTATACTTACATAATGCCACCCTTTTTCTTACTTAATTTACTAATATGTGTGTGTAATTGTGTGTGTGTATTGATTGCTTTGGTGGGGTTTTGCCATTGTTTCTTTAATTTGATGGGATTGTTTTATGTTGCTAGTTTAGTTCTTTAATCTTCAGTTGTAGAGATAATGATGTGGTATACTATTGTGCTGCTACTATTAGTTTTATTCTTTACAATTTACATTGTTTGCTTTAAAAAATTTTATTAATTTAGCTAAGGTTAGAAAGGGGGTGCCTTTACTTTGGTTATGTGCTGATTCTTGTTATGTTTGAATAGTTATGGTACAAAAAGCTGATTGAATTTTGTGAAAATTAGGGGGAGTAAACGCAAGCGGGAAGCACAATGAAGACATTAGTACTAAAATACTTATAGCTCTCATTGTCACTTCCACTTTGCTTGCTGCAATTGTGTTGTTTCTATCTTGTTTCTGGATCTGTAGACGGAGAAACTTCGATAAGTCTAACACAGATGATCACGAAAACTTAGGTATGTTTTTTATTATATTTTATATGGTAGTGCAACAGAAATCTTGTGATACAATAATTTGTTTTACTATTTTGTGTGTGACTTTTTGCCTCCCTTTTCATCTAAATTAAAGAAGCTGCAAAGGGTATTTCTTTAGGTCCAATATTGGGTAAAGTCAGTTCTTTGAGAACTGGTGGTAAAAAGGGTTCAGTCACTGTAATTGAGTATAAGTTGTTGGTTGCTGCAACAAATAATTTTGAGGAAGACAATGTTTTGGGTGGTGGTGGAGGTGGACGTGTGTATAAAGCTCGCTTCAGTGATCAACAGCTTGCAGCTGTAAAGAAACTTCAGGGTGGTGGTATAGAAGCTGCAACAGAATTTGAGGTATTAAATATTAAGTGTAGAAGTAAAACAGAGGTCTTTTCTGTTTGTGAATTTTGTAGGATATGATTCTTTTATTTGTAGTTTTGCTTACTTGTTATTGACTGACAATGCAGAATGAGGTAGCATGTTTAAACAAAATACGTCATCAGAATGTAATTTCACTTTTGGGTTACTGTATTCATGGGAATACGAGGTTTCTGATCTATGAGATGATGCATAATGGATCTTTGGAATCCCAGTTGCATGGTAAGGGTATCTCTTATAATCCTCGTACTGACGAAGAACAAGAATGATGAACTTCATTACTTAACTACTTTGCTAAAACTAAATCAAACAATTAATATAATACATAAATAGGACCATCCCGAGGATCAGCTCTAACTTGGCATCTTCGAATGAAAGTTGCTCTGGATGTTGCAAGGTATAATCATGTTGCTTATGTATTAATTTTTTTATAAGATAGAAGATTAATATATTGACAACACCCTTTTTCTTTGTTTCCACCGACCAGAGGGCTAGAATATCTCCATGAACGCTGCAATCCTCCTGTGATTCACAGAGATATCAAATCATCTAATATTCTTCTTGATTCTAACTTCATTGCTAAGGTAAAGATTTATCTCAAGCGAAAGACATGGAGCTCCCCCAAGTGTTGCCCTCAATTAAGTTTGTTAAAGTTCTTATTTACATCTTAACATCTCTGTTAATTCAGCTTTCTGATTTTGGTCTTGCGGTTGGCAATGAAATCCAAAACAATAAAAGCATAAAGCTTTCAGGAACATTAGGTTATGTAGCTCCAGAGTATCTTGTAGACGGTATGTCAATTTCTGACTATCATTAGTTGTTAACTATGTGATTTTTCTGAATCATTTAATGGCCTTATCTTTTAATGAATTAAATAGCTGGTGCTCTATTATTATCCAGCATCAAGTCTAATCTGAGATAAATCTCCATTACCTGGACTCTAACTCTCCAATTTTACCTTCATACCTGTTTCGACAGGTCATGATATGGGTGTGGGTATGGGATCTGATCCAAAAGTTTCATATATAAACTGGACACTTCATCTTACAGAAATCCAAGTTCAAAATGATATATATAAGGCCATACAACTTGTTATAGAGAGTGAGGTCTATGTATGACTTTTTCACTGATAATACAACAATTTTCTTATGTTAAGCATATATGCAAGTCCCAGCACCCGTGCCCAATTCCAGATCCATATCCAGGAATCCTAAATTTATGATAACTTATAACCTGACACCTGGATTTGCACCGGTGTCACACACCTATACCCGAGTCCGGGTAACATTGACATAAATTGATTTATTTTTGAATGATCATTTTATAATTTTTCTAAACTTGTCCTCAGATGGAACATTAATTGTTCACATCACAAGGATTCTTACCTGAGATAGGGTCAACTACGTAACCAGGAAGCAGTCTCTTAACTTCATTTAATAAAAAAATTGAAATTTTTCTACAACTGTCTGTTTATTTTATCAGCACACATCTATTATCACGAAAGTCTCGACAGTGCTTACCTTCAGCAAAATGAACCTGTTCATCTGGAAAGTACAATGAATTATTCATGATAACTTATAGGTAAACTTACCGACAAGAGTGACGTCTATGCATTTGGTGTGGTTCTTCTTGAACTTCTGACTGGGAGAAGGGCTGTGGAGAGTGTGGCACCATCTCAATGCCAATCTATAGTCTCATGGGTTAGTTTTTTTGTCAAATCTTATATCCTCTACTGTACAAATAGACTGGGCCATTCATTTGTTGGAATCCTGACATTCACCGTCCTTTTGTGACAATCAGGCTATGCCTCAACTGGCTAACAGATCGAAACTTCCAAGCATTGTAGATCCCGCTATCAGAAATACGATGGATTTGAAACATCTATACCAAGTTTGTTCAATAGATTCACTTTTGGTTTCAATATTCATATGTTTCTGTTCTTTTGTGTTCTTAAAAAGATTGAAAAATGTATGCATTATGTATAGGTTGCTGCTGTAGCTGTGCTGTGTGTACAACCAGAACCAAGTTACAGACCACTGATAACAGATGTCCTGCATTCTTTCATCCCATTAGTTCCTGTTGAGCTTGGAGGGTCACTAAGACTTGCAGATCCTACACAATCCATTTAGCTTATATGGCGGGATCTTGTACGAGAATTTTTTTTTGGTTCAAATCATACAGTTGTAAATTAAATGAGAAGTATTTTCCTATGTTTTTACTTGATTTTGCAAAGCACACTTCAGGTAGTTCTGTTTGAAACTTCTGCTGCAATGAAAATTCGAAACTTCTGCTGCAATGAACTAATAGATGGAAGGTAGCAATTAGTAGTGCGAAGGATTGCTCTAAAGATTTTGTAAAAAAAAATATTCATTAGCTGAGTTGTAGAAGTTTTGCAGCAATGTTTGCTAGATCCCAGTTCTCAATTTATTCATCACGATTCTTTAGATTGAGTCAATTTTTTTCAGTAAAATGATGTTACAAAATAGCAATGAACATTTATTTGTAAATTAGTGAGACTGGATCGTAATTCGTAATTTAAATTGGTAAAATGAAATAAAAGAAAAATGTGTCATTCTTAAAGACTTAAAGTCTCACGTCTTCTACCGTCTACTCATATTTGTGAAGAATATTCGAACCATCGTCGTGTTAGATAAAAAAAGATAACCCTTTTTTTATAACACAGATGATTTTTTTTTTTTAATGCTTGTTGTTACAATTAGATGTTAACAGAAAAAATAAAGATATTCAATACAAAATCGGAATTCATTTTCTTCATATATTATTATTTTATTTCGTGTAGACGAAAAGTTTATGTATTTTTATATTACGGAGTATTTCATATCGTAACATTTTTTCCTATACTTATATATCTGTTTGTGTTGCACGAAATACATCAAAAACACAAATTATCATACGTAACCAAAATATTAAAGTACATGAAAAACACAAAGTATCGGGCCTAATTCCGGGTGTACAGCTCAAAGCCTCAAACATGTAAAAACCTTTTAAAACTGTCTGAAACTGACAAGAGAGGCTAATGTGGGTCGTGAAATCAAGCTTCACTGCTTCAGTGACCAAAAAATATAATCCCGGTTCGATCCAGCCCATTATGTAAGGCCCAAATATCATAGATCGGATTCCTGTCATTTATCCAAAATATAAAACTTTTAACACCATGGGGATGTAGCTCATATGGTAGAGCGCTCGCTTCGCATGCGAGAGGCACGGGGTTCGATTCCCCGCATCTCCACCTATTTCCACCTAGTATTCTTTTGGCCTGTTTCCTGCTCTATCAGCGATCAACCCATGATTTATATTTCCCTTTATCTTCTATGACAAATATAAATTTTAATTCAAAAATGCTAAAATAAAATTTCTATATTTCCAATCCCAATCTGAGGTTTTTTATTCGAAAAAACATATTCATTTTTTAATCATTGTCTATATTTCTATTCCTAATATGAGTTTTTCAATTCAAATTTTTTTTTTTTTTAATCATTGTCTTGAAGTAGGGTTTGTGAGATCTTGTACCTAGACCCACTAACAATCAAATGAATATGGTAATAAACATATACACGAATAGAATAAGCTCATTAGATAGGTTTCAAAATTTGTACACAAGATATTATGGTAATCAGTACCACATAAAATTTCCTCAACCCATGACCCATGTGCTATGCAAATAACATTTGGAATGATATTAAATAACATGGTTGCACATGTGAGGAATGGGAAATGATAGGGAGACTTTATACAAAAATGCAGACATGCAGTTGCATATGACATGGAGAATCAATTACTATACGGCAAAGTTTGCATTTTTATTAACAGTAAAATGTCGAATATAACCTTTTATTTTGCATAATTACATATGTACCATAATTTAAATTTTTTTGTTAAAAGAATGATAAAATCATGTCAACATTTGGGTATTGAACCAATAATCTCATCTTAAATAGTCATTCTTGCAATCATTTGATATCCTTAGATTTTTGTTTTTCTTTTAAAAGCCTTAATACACTAAGTATTAGTTTTTTTTGCAAACATGGATGAAGTATTTTTGTAAGATCATAATTCATTTAAAATCTTATTAATATACTACTATTTTGTACTAAAATCTTAGGTAATTACCTAAAATATATCTTATAACAAATTTAGATTTTAAATATGTTAAATATTTGAATAAAATATGAAATTGAGCCATAGTTGCGATATTAACACTAAAATAATAATACTATATAAAATGATATGATTTCAATGTATATTTATTTTAGAAATAGATAAAAAAAATTAAAATAAATGAATAAATATTATGTAAAATATAAAATATTAAAATTTATTTGTCAATTTGTAAGTAGTGAAAATATTTGAATTTTAGATGATACATTTGGAAAATAAACTTTTATGGTGTACATACATATTGATTAAATTAATGGTTAAAAAAATATGAATTTACTTGAATGTGATTATGTGTATATGTATGTATTTGTATTAAATATATACTTCAATATAAGAAACTGAATATAATAAATGTTTAAATTCATTGGTCTCATCCGACCCCGTGTATTTTGTATAATTATATATGTACCATTATTTAAAAAAATTGGTTAAAATAGATAAAATTTATATCATTACTGGATATCGAACCAATAATATTATGATATATAATTATAGTCATAGATTGTAGGTGTGAGGAAAAAAATGATATTTTCGATACAAGAGTTTGTGGGTACAAGAAAAAAAATATATTCATGAAGTGTTGTAATATATAACTAGACAAAATATAATAAGCAATCAATTATAATATGTACAATTAAATAAATTGGTTTAGAAAATTATATTTCAGAATAAGATATTAGATTGTCTATACACAAATTTAGTAAATTTGGGTAAAAACTTAGAAAACTCGTAAAACAGAATTTTTTACAATATATACATTAAATTTCCAAAAAAATAATTTAGAGAGAAAATTAAAATTAAAATATAATTATGTTTTAAATATTAATTTAATATTTATAAACTCGGTATGAAATTTATATTGATCAATAAATATTTTAATAAAAATATATAATTACGTTTAAAGCTAAAATTTTAAAAACAAATAATAATAAATTAATTAAAATAAATTATATAAATAAAAATAAGTTTAATTTTAGTGAGTGCTACATGCGATTTTACGCTGGTTAACATGTTAATTCTCATTTTTCAACAACACTCCTACAAGGTACATGCATCATGCATGTATTATATATATGTAATGTAGCATATACATATATGTTTTTTAGTTTGTATCTAAATTCTAAGCTATATATATATATATATATATATATATATATATATGTTATTCATCTATTTCACTATTGTATCAGAATATAACACTTTCATCATATAGTCACTGGTTAAGCTAACACAATTATTTTTTCTTTGCTTTAGAAATAAAAAGGAGAAGAAAATCATTTAAAACTTCTTATCATAAACAGAATACAGATTTGATCTTTAGCTTTAGTACAAATTTAGATGGTTGTGGGGGACAAACTCAAATTGCCGTTTCCTTCTCAATTTACTTGTATTCGAACTAATAAAGTGAATCCAAACAAAAATTAAAGAAGAAGAATTTATAAAATTAAAGAATAATAATATATTGAGAGAGAGAGATCGAGAGAGAGAGAGATTTGTTCCTCAACCAACAAAAGAGTCATATCAATGTCGCTGAGTCAGCATATACTTTTCTCCATATGCATGCAGTTTACATTGCATGCCAATCCATATAGAAAAGACAAGAAGGTGCGGAATGGAAATGAGTATGTAGGTCAAAAAGTTAACCATCCCGAAGGAATGAAAAGACCAAAAGGAAAGCTGTGGTCTATTAGCATGCACATAAAAGGGAAAGCTTTTGAAGAAACTATGAGCATGTTTTTTTCCCATCAGCAGTACATTCAAATCATTAGCTCAACATTTTCCAAACCTTCTTCATATTCAAAACCCGTAGCTGCTGCCTCTACAAACTTGTCAGCATTGTCATCAACAAATTCCTTCATGTTAACATACCATGTACTCTCTTTTTAACTCCGCTTGTCACTATGCACATCCGTAAAAAGTGTATTAATTAATTGCAAATTTTTTTGATGTGTTTTAATGACCTGGCCTACTATTGATACTTGATTTAACATCTGAAGTGATATCAGAGCTAACAGTGACCATTGAATTAATTAGCAACATGACACCATAAGACAATTTAGTGTCAGTAGAGTTGCTGTTAAAAATATTAAAAGCAAGAGGGATATTCATCCTTGATATTGTATGTCTCGTGAGTCATTTCTGTGTTTTCAGATAATTGTTTCTGGGACCAATATTTCACATGGGTTGGGCCATATGGAGTCCACTTTACGTAGCTTCTTACAAAACCCATATACTTGTTAGCACATTTTATGTTACATTCATTTCTGGTATGTTCACTTCTATAAAAAAAAACATCAAACTTGTTTGTGCCTGTGAAATTTGAAAAGTGTTATGGCTCAATCTTCCTAAAAGTTCAAGCACAGAGATAAAGTTCATTGATAGTACCCCCACTTTTTTACAAGATGGAATAACAAACAAGACATTATAAAATTATAATTAAATTGCCTTCATAAATCTTCAACATTACACTACTAAATACTGAGTCCATGTAATACAAATTTCAAATGCCAGTATGTATTACAAGCATTAGCTACTGATTACTTGAATTGAGAAGTTATATATCATAAGAAAGAAGGCCATGGCATTTATAAAAATGTCTAGCAATCCATAACAGAACAAAGTTCAACAGAACCATAGTGAAGCAACTCTTGAATCATTTGCTCTATGTGATCATCTTCAAGTGAAGTGAACTGCTGTACATTATTTTCCACTTGATTCCCATTGCTGCAACCAGTACTATTATCCTCTGTGGTAATGATGCTGTCTCCTCCGGCATCAGAAATAGGAGACTGTGCTTCTTGATTTTCTCCTCGGGCTGCAGACCTTCTGGTCATCTGAAGAGATGCCATGTGACACTTTTGCAATTTAGCTCTTAGAGTTGCTGATAAAAGCTTACTTGTTGATGACTGAGATTCACTAGCATTGTGCGCGAAGTTGGTTCTTGCTCTTGCCCCACACATAAGTCTAGCCGCTTCGTCATAGGCTCGTGCTGCATCCTCTGCTGTCTCAAATGTCCCAAGCCATATTCTAGTCTTCCTGTCCACAAAAGTACAAATATTAGTTATTTACATACTTCTGTAGTGTAATATAGTACTATACTACTAATAAATCAATTTGTTCTTTAAGTTTGTGATAGTGAATTTACAGCAAAGGGTGTCGAATTTCAGAGACCCAAGAGCCCCAATGCCTTTGGCGAACTCCCCTGTATCTTTGTTGAGGCCTGGTCATACTGGCAGAGCTAAAAAATAAGTTAAGGATGAAACTTTGTGTGTGTTTGTGATACCTCTCTCAGAGAAATAATATGACACTAAGGTTCTGACATGGAGTTGAATGTTGTAGACTTGAGGGCCTTTTGTAGGCGATATTTTCGGCCTTCAGTTAGCTATCAATACGGTCCCACCGGGAATTTTATATAAAAACGTTCTAAAAGTTCACTGTTAGTCCTATGCATTAAAATTAATCATCACTTAAACACTGAATATATATAAGGTATTAGGTGTCAAAGTTGTTCGAATGGTTTAGGTGCCCAATTAATGACCATTTGGTCGTATGTCAGACTCTCTTCTTTGAGCTGTGTACGTTCCTTTTTTACTTAAACATTAGGGGGGGTTGGATTATGCTCACCGGTGACAAACGGATTTAGAAAGGAAATTAAAGAGAAAGGAAAAACATAAGTTTCAATTATTTTCATTGTTTGGTTTTGATTTTGATCCGAAAATGAAATAAATAATTATTTATTAATAAATTATTTTATGCATATTATTATTTTTGGTACTAATATAAAATATAATTATATAAAGGATAGAATTGGACGGATGTATAAGAGAGAAAAAAGATAAAGAAAAGGAAAAAAATATCTTGAGAATAAACATGGTTATTTCCCTCAATATATACCTAGTCTTCTATCATCACCCCCATTAATCTGCACTTAGACAATCTATGATCTTTATTCAAAATCGCATATGAAGTAAAATTAACTCTATTTTGTGGAAATACTAATCTTATTACTTATAATAGTCAATCTGCAAATCATTACCTTTACCTTCCATTGGTAATTAAAGATTTTGGCGAAACATATAAGATAGCCTTTTGATCAACTGGGGTATATACTATCCTCATAAAAGTTTCGCTACAAAGGAAATAAATATTGAATAATGTGGATCCATCATATACTATAAGAGTAATAATTGTATCGAGTCATTCATGATATTGTTTGTTAATGTATAGGTGGGAATGTGCCTTGCTTAAGGGTAAAGCTTTCCACAGAATATTTTCTTAGCTCTACTTAAACTAAATATGTGAACATGAGTACATGGCTCACATCACACACTTACTAAACATAGTGAACCTGCCCATATGCCGCGTTGTATGGCCAAGACAAGGACATTGTATGTGTAGATCAACAAGGCCCATTCTATATTTTTGTAGCCTACTATTTTTGACCATTATACAAACTCTTACAAGATTTATGCAATCTAACTGGGAACTAGGGAGGATATATGAGGATGTTGACATCAATTGATTCCTTTATTTACTCTCAAGTCACAAGTAGTAGGTCATTTTCTCACATTTATTTACATATATCTTCTACCACCAGGACTCATGAACTCCACCAGTACTCAAATCTCGACACCAGCAGTTGGTAAAATAATTTAAACGTTCGCATCCTCAGACCGGGATTTTCGTTAATAAGAATGGAGGGATATCCATTAGACTATATGATGCAACCGATCTCAGGGTTTTACGCGACAATGTTACTCTTCTGCTGGCAATCAAATATGATGAGCTAGATACTTCTTCCAAGTTCTATATAATTAATTAATGAAGTTGTTGCGAGTTAAAATACACATATACATAATATCTGAGATTGAAGGGTAACATGGGGGAGTAAGGGGACGAAAATTAGTTGCACATGTGTGTGTGTGAGAGATATATAATGCATGTTGTGGACATCAGTAAGAAAGAGACAAACATTTCAGGTAACAACCAGCAACATGGCTTGTCTATATAGTCAGTATCTTGATCACTTAATGTGCAAGGTTTAGATGTGTATTGTTCTGAACCATTTAGTCAGTCGGACCATCAGTTTTGAATTTTTTTTATTGCTCAAACTTGCCCAAGAAAACATGGGCATTAACATAGAATAAGATATGGCATGAAGATGCTGGCCTCAGAGTCCTGAGACCAGGCCTGAAAAGTTTTGATCATATGATGATACTTGAATCCTTATCTTCTTTCACCTTTGACTGACCAATCAATTAAGCATGCATTCATATGCATTGTTTCTAGCATCTTGTTCGAATCTGAAACCGCCCTTGCATATGGATCAATTTTTTAAGATTAAATTTAATATGAATTGGGCATGCATTGTTTTAATTTTGTAAATATTTAGCTAATACAATTACTATAAATGTCCAGATTTCAGGCCTGTCATATTGTAACATGCTATTCGCTATGGTTAGAGATTCGGACCGAATTTTTTTAAAATAGGGTGGGGTCATATTTAACTTCGTTTACGGCTCGCGGGCCGGAATAAATTGAGTTGGACCTTTTTTGGACCGGACTTTTAGGATAAAAAATTCAGATCGAATTTCAAATGTTAGATTTTAAACATTTCTAGTTATAATTGTTCGGATAAAGTTACATTTTATTTTAAAAATTATAATAAATACATAATTACATGATTGAAATTGTTGAAATCATCGGTATTAAAGAAGCTCTGAGTTGGATCAGGAGACATTTGTTAAATCTGAACCATATTTTCTGAACGAATAATATTTTTTAATAACCTGAACGATTAGTTAATCTGAACATCTGAATGAATAATATTGTTTGTTAACAAATTTTTCCAAAATTTCTGGATGATAATAATTTACTATAATACCCTATAAAAATTTAATAGTGTTTGGCAAACAAAATTAAAAGTATTAAAAAGAAATAGAAAAATAATATTAACGATTTAAATCAAAATAAAATTGTTATAAGAAAATTACATCTATTAGATATGAATTATATAATATATTTTTTACATATACATTCATTTAAAAATAACAATATCAGTAATAAAATAAAATGATTAATAATATAAAATATTTAGCATGTAATTTTAAATAAATTAAAAATATTATCGCATAAAATAAAATTTAAATGAAAAATTTCAATATAAATTAAAAATATTATAAAATACTTGTATATCATAAGTTATAATATATATATATATATATAATGTACTAAAAAAACTCACATAAATTAAAATTTTCTTAATGTATATACTATCATAAAAATCTAAATAAATTAACACTATAATTATAAAATAAAAATATTTGAATATATATATATATTATATATTCATTATTATAACTTAAAAAGTACACAAATATAGTACATGCAAGGTTATGAGGGTGAATTAAGTTGACGACTGGTTCAGAGCATATTTTTACCGGACTCGTCCAGAAATTTTTGGGTCTCGTCCAGGATTTGTCCAAATCAAATAAAATTAAACTAATGATCTGAATAGCCGACTCGTCCAGCACAGAAACATTCAGGTGTGGTTAAGTTGTTAACAAATGGATCCTAAGAGTTGGCAACAATGTTAATGTGGAGTCTGATTGTTTGGTGGCAATTCAAGCTATGCAAAACTCAATCAAAATGCCTTCACTGTTTGGTTTAATTGTCTCTGATTGCAAGCTCTTGTTTTCCTCTCTTGGTGATCATGTTCAAGTAAGTTTTACTAAGCAATCTGTGAATGAGGCCGCATATTATTTTGTTCGGGGCTCTCATTTATGGTCAAATTTTATTTTATCTGCCAATAGTATACCCGTAACTACAACTAATATGGGTGTTTAATTGAAGTACTACTCATTCATAAAAAAAAAAAATCTCCAATTACAACAAAAAAATAAATGCTCCAAAATCCGAAAAAGGCCTTAAATGGTCGGATCCAAATGAGAACATCGCGTATTTGTTCCTTTCTTCGCATCTACTCTATCTATTTCCTATATTTTTTTAGAAACACTTTATGGAAACTCACCTCTGGGCTTTTTTATCGCAGACCCCTTTTCATTAAAGACATCGTATAATAACCTTCAGCCTGATCTATTTGAAGCCCAATGCAAATTTGACAAAAACCAATACTTCTATAGTTCTAGACTCCTACCGTGTTCCCATTTTTGTTTTAAAAAAATCAGAAAAAAAAAAAAGTTTTCATTTTTTAAAACTAATTTTTTATTTTAAATAAAATATACGGAACTACTTAAAAATAATAATTTCTTCCTTTCTTCGAAATCAAACTAGAGAATTTTTATTTTTAAATATTAACAAAAATTCTAAATCCATAACAATTTAAAAATACATATATATATATATATTCAATAAATTTTAAAACCTTGCGAGTCTCAATAAATGTTGAGTTAAATGCTAAGTTGTCCAGTCCACATAAAAATTTGTTAAATTTCTGTGAGTTTGAATCTTAAATATTCGAGGATAAAAGATTTTATTTAATATTTTCACTTTATTTTTGTTATTTCTATATTCTTCTAGTTATTAGTTATAATTTGGAAAAAGTATGAATTTTATGATATATTGATTTTTTTTTTAAAAATCCTTTTTCTAGATTAAAATATATATATATTTTTCCTGGTTGTTTCACTAGATTAATTTTTTCTAGATTTACTAATACTTTTAATACATGATATGAATCCAAAATTTTAGTATGGTATTAATGTTAGGAACCAAATAAAGTTTCCTGATTTTTTTTCCACAAACAAATGGGCACTTATATCGGACCCCTTATTTTAAAAAATATTTTTGAAAAATGACGTTATAGAATAAAAAATTCTAATTTACATATTAATATGAATGCACTCAGTGACAATTGTATTTTAGGAATGTTTTTAATCCAGCATTTCTGTTTTTATTAACAACAGTTTCATATATCTTTAATCTGAAAGAAACAGTGGCCGAGAATCTAATCAACTCCCCCCAAACTCCTCCATCAGCATTACCACCCTTGAATTAATTTCAGAGTCCGTCCCAGACACGTCTTTAGAGCCACGGAGAATTCTCTTCGCTCCAGACCTCCACCTCTCTTATATATACACACACATACATATATACATACATAATTTGTATTCGAGTTGGGTTATTTTTTGAAGATGCCTCGAGCTTCCTCCAGAAAAGCCCCCACTAGCAGCTCCTCTGCTGCTCCCGATCTTTACCGATCTGGTAACTTTTTTTTTTTTACCCTCTTAGGTTTATTAATAATCAAAATTTTTTTTTGTGGGTATTATTTTATTCAATTAAAAATCCATTCTTTATGTTGTTCTTGAATTAAAATTCCGATCTTTGTTTCTTGTTGGATTAAAAATCCAATCTTTGTGCTTAAAGAAGATTCATGTGTGTGTGTGTGTGTGAAAGTTGATTGATAAGGCCTTTTCCATTCTTGTTGAAATTACAAATTTTCAATTCTGGGTTTGGTTTAATACTTTAATTGATTTATATACATTTAGTTACTTTGATTATATAATGTTAAAATTGGATTATGAATTTACTTTTAGGGGTTTGCAAGTGTGTGTTAGGAGCCCGGATGGCCGATTATGGTTAATTATCACTTTGCAGTTTTTATTAATGTCTATGTATGTGTGTACTTTGTTTATAATGTTAAAATTGGATTATTAGTTTACTTTTACAATTTTAGCAAGTGTGTGTTAGGTTTCCTTACGGTTAATTATGGTTATTGGTTGATTATCACTTTATGCAGCTACAGGGAAAGCCGCTAACAAAGAATTGGAGCGAGTTGATCAGCTTTTCTATTCTTATGCTAATAATTCGTCCGGTGTGATTGAGTAGGTGGCATCCTCAAAATCCTAGCCTATTTATGGAATTTTCCATATTATGATATGTCTGTCAGTTAATTAACATGTTTGCTTAGTAGGAAATTAAATGCTGAGTCTTTTGCGGCTTATTTGTTGTTGAGATGTTACTATAAAGTAGTGGTGTTTGGGAAGGGTAGAGATTATATGGGCGAAGGTACTAAGCTGACCGGTTTGGGAGAGATCATTACTACCTCCTACCTTACTGATTGCCTGATTGTGCTATTGTAATATTCTTTATGTTGTACAACCTAGGAAAAGTGTTTAGTGCTTTCAAACTTTAAAAGGTCGCGTAGTTTATGTACTATCTTTTGCTGGAAAGTTATAAGATTTGTATTGGCACTATTTGCAAAAAATATTAAAAAATTACTGCACTGGGGACTATAAATTCACTTTCTCAGGGTCATTGTTCTTGACGTAGAAACGGTACTGTTTGATTTTGGGATTCAACTGTTTTTTCCCGAAAAAGTAATAAACGTTGATATAGTAGACAATCGTAGGGATAATTTTACAGTAATAATCACACAATTATTATGACATCTAATTTGTTTTTTTTTATATTTGCTTATAAGTTCGCAACTTAAACCTCATGCAGCATGAAACTAATTTATTTTACAACCGCAGGGAATCATTCTCTTCAATAAATTTTTCTTTTCATGTCTTCTAATGTTTTTATTGTGCATTGCTGAGCAGCCCTGAAGGGATAGAGAGTCTCTGTGCGGATTTGGAAGTAGATCACACAGATGTTCGGATGTTGATGCTTGCTTGGTAAATCTCTTTGTGGTGTTTGACAGCCTTTAAGTTAATGTGAAGTGCTTTAAACTCTGATGCTAATGGACATTTAATTACAGGAAAATGCAAGCTGAAAGACAAGGTTACTTTACACTGGTAAGCTTAAAGGAAGAACCTATCTGTCCCTTTCATAAAATGGCAGGATAATTACAATTTTTAATGTAGTTCTATAGTTTACGGTAGTGCCCTTGTGTAATTTCCCATTAAAAAGCTTGTTTTGTTAGACGACTTCAGATTTTTAGCTTTTATTTTTTTTAAACGACTTCAACAATCTTGTTTTAATAGGAAGAATGGAGAAAAGGTTTTAAAGCGTTGCGTGCTGATACACTTGTCAAACTAAAGAAGGGACTTCTGGAACTTGAGAGAGAGGTAGATATTAACTTCATGATTCCTGATGGTTTGTTCCAAAGTCTTTTTGACGTGAACTATGTACCTTAATATTGTAGAACAGGATATTCAGATGCTATTATTCATCTCAATTCTTACCTTGTGTTTTCCTGTTTTCTATAGGTGAAAAGGCAGTCAAGCTTTTTGGAATTCTACACCTTTTCTTTTCAGTATTGCTTAACAGGTACAATGATATATATATATATATATATATATATATATATATATATATATATATATATTTAAAGTTTCCTTATGCTTTTCTGAAAACATTATGAACTTTCTGCTGCTACATTTGCATACTGATTGTTGGAGCTCTAATTTGTTGTTGTAGAAGAGAATCAAAAAAGCATAGACATAGAGAGCATCTGTGAATTGCTGAATCTTGTTCTAGGGTCAGAGTTCCGAGCTCAAGTTGACTTGTTCGTTCAGTACCTTAAGGTGAGTCTCCTGTATATTCATGTTGTGCATATCTTGGTTATTGGAGAAATTATTAAGAATACTATTTTACTCTTTTCAATGTCTCTTTCTCCTCCCTTTTTTGTACATATGATTATATGATATTTTCATGTCTGTCTGTGTTGGCAAGCACCACTGCTCTTTGATTGATACCAATTTTTCATAAGCATAGACACATTATTTAGTTATTTATGCACACATCATTAGATCTCCTTGTATTGTCACTGCTAGCTCTGATAAATGAATATGCTACGAACTTACATTAACATGCATACGAGTTGACCCCTTGTGTAATACTCTCTCCGTCCCAAATTAGTAGTCACTTTGACTTTTTACACGCATTTTAAGGTGCATAGAAACGATAGCTCCGTAAATTATTTTTCGAATTTTCTTTTTTTGAATAAAAATTTACTATTTATATTTTTATTCAGAATAAGAAAATTTAAGAAATAAGTTACGGAGCTATGTTTTTTTTACCCCTTAAAATACGTGCAGAAAGTCAAAGTGACTACTAATTTGGGAGAGAGGGAGTACTTGTGATGAGTCTGTGCCTATATTCTGTGACCATTTATTTAATATAAATTCATCTTAAAATTATAAAAACTAAAATTTTGCACATCCAGTTACAATTTTACATTACCGGAACATGCATACACAATCATAAATTTTCTCCATATTTTAAAGCCAATAAACAGCGTGGGTCTTACATTTTAAGGCTCAGTTGTACCCTGTAACACTAGATGTTGCATTGTAACGTGTCTTTGCCTTCCCCCGGTTGACCTCTTTATCATGTGTTGCCTTTCTCAGCCTCTCTCTCCCACCCTTCCATTAAGACTACTTGTAATACAAAACAAACACGAATTGAAGTGTCAAGTATAACACAAATTTACTATTTACGTAATTGATTTTGGTCTTCATGCAGACACAAACTGATTACAAGGTCTTAAACAAAGATCAATGGATAGGGTTCTATCGATTTTGCAATGAGGTAAGAATTTGCTTCTTCTTGTTTGTTTATTACAGTTAATTGTGAATGTAGAATCTAGATTATATATGTTTTCGCTATAAAAATTAATTGTGATTGCCACTGTTAATTCACACCAAACATTTTTTACGAGGACATTGGGTTGAAGTGAAAAATTTATGTGATTCAAACCATAGTCAAAGCTGGGGTTGTTTTGCATCTTTTGGTAAAAATTCTTATTTTGTGGGAGGTTATTAGCACGTGTGAATGATAATGTCCTCTCTTTTTTATAGATAAGTTTTCCAGACATGAGTAATTACGATGAAGAGCTTGCTTGGCCGTTCATTCTGGACAATTTTGTGGAATGGGTAAAAGCAAAACGGAGCTAAGTCGCTGTCATGGTTAAAATTCAGTCTCAGCATGCACAAAGTTTACGAGCCTTCTGTCCCTGTTTGAAGACAAGATTCTGCGATATTCAGTCATAATTTGCCTTGTTTTTTTATTTGGTCAGCAGGAGATTGTGCTTGTAAAGTCACTTGTCAATACTTTTCATGAAGTCAGGACAGATACCCCCATCGCAAATTTTAGGTTATTCTCATAGAAAACATGTCCAGAATTTAATACATTTCAGTAAAATGTACCTACATGGTATAATAGTTACATCAAACTTGCAGATGTTGAATTTAGTTTATAAATATTAAGAATTGTGGATATACTATCAAAAATTGTTATATTTTTGGATAATAAGAATCACTTAAATTGAAATGTCATGTGTTGTGTATGCTTTTAGTGAAGATACAGTTATGAGATGCACCATGCATTTTGAAAAAGTAAACAAATGAACAGTTTCTTAGGAATCAAAGTAGGAAAAATGTGTTCAGATTATGATTGTAGGCACCGGGGAAAAAACAAAGGCATCTTAAAAAGCAGTAAGCATTATACAATCACAAGAAAAGAATCAGTCCGGAAAACCAGTAGAAAAAAACACACAAGAAAGTTGATTTTAAACTGGTACTACGAATATTGAGAGGGAAGAAACAATGGAGGTGACAGTGGTGACAAAGAAATTCTGCTACTCTCATCTCTTGTTGTAGGAGAGGGAAGAAACAATGGAGGTGACAGTGGTGGCAAAGAAATTCTGCTACTCTCATCTCTTGTTGTATGAGAGGGAAGAAACAATGGAGGTGGCAGTGGTGTCAAAGAAATTCTTCTACTCTCATCTCTTGTTGTAGGAGAGCTGGAAGACGAAGAGGACAATGAATTTGAAGTTGTAGTTAACAAATCATTTGTTGGATCCACGAGTTTATTTTCCTCTTCTTCACGAACCACTTCTGCTCTATCATTTTCAAGTTTGGCAGACTTTAAACGCGCTGGAATAATACAATTGCAGAAGAAGCCTACAAGCCATTTATCAAAAATTAATCAAGGTAAAAACATAGTCGTTCTTGTTGCAAGCAAAATTTAACTCTTCTACTTGGCCAAAATTTTTTTTTACCTATTCTGGCCAGCCGATTTACCCAACCCGGTATAGGATTCCCAGTGAGCTTAACACAAGCATCATTGCAAAAATGGTTACAATTCTTGGTAATGATATTATATGCGGTTCCTTTATAGACATCAGCAAGTTCCTCTTCCATCACTCTTCTCACATCTTCGAAGTTCATATCCGTCCATCCGATCAAAATTGATTTCCTAAATGTAAATTCTTGGCATTTCTTTGGCTTGCCTTCAAAAATTCCAGATGTAGCATACTCATGTGCTCCAAATGCATATTCAATCCCATGAACTGATATAACCACAATAAAGAAAGTTAGTTAAAGAACACAATAAGAACAAAAACAGATCCCATACTAACAGAAGCAGAGAGTGATGGAGAAAATCAAGATTATATTAATTGTAATGCACCTTGAACGGCAGAGTGATAGGCTCCAAGGCCAAGCCAGTAAGCATAGCCATTCATAGAGGTAAGATCATATACATTAAGGTGCACCGGGAATGATCCATCCCAGCTTCTTTTTCGATCCCTGGTACACAGCGTTTTCATTCCCGAAAATTAGATACATGAGAAACCTGGTTTACATGTTTAAGATGAATGAATGAAATAAGCAAACTGTACAAGGAGGAGGTGGAATGAGCTGTGTGACATATGCTAAATCTAACTAGTAGTATGTTAAGCATTTTGAAATAGTAGCAGCAATAAGTAACGTACTACGCTAATTATGATATGTAGTGGTGGTGTTTGTTGGCTTTATTTTTGTTTTATGATATTACTGCTGGATTACTTGTCTGTTGATTTATGCACATCTGAGACTAGTTTTTACCTAGTAACTTAAAATAAGTGAACAAGTGATAATCAATTTAAGCAGAATGATTTTTTTTCTAGTTGTAACTTTCAACGGTATAAATTTGTGAAGAAAAGGTTAATCTTGCTATTAAATTTAAACATATTAGAGAGACAAGAAAGGCAAAAAGGGAATCACGTTTTGTGATGTTATTTATACAATTACTTGATTGTATTTGTTCTATATGATTTTTTTATACAGTTATTTGATTGTATTTGTTCTATATAATTTTTTTAATAAGATCTATTTATGGGTTTGATTTTCATCCTCACAAAATTACATAAGATTATAAATGTGATTCACGAGTACGCTTTCTATTTTTATACACAAAATACCTTTAATTTTAGATAAGTTACTCAAATCAACCTTAAAATTATTTTTCTCTTTATTTATCGCATATAATTGAAAGCAAATATAGTTACCTCCTCGTTTTTCTAAAGAGTATGAAACAATATTTACTTGCCAGATATAAACATTAAACAATATTCCCTTGTACCATCTAAGTTTTTTTACAAAAAGAGAGAAAAAAAAACATAAATTAGTGCATTTAATCAAATATAAAAAATAAAATACAATAGGAAAATAGTTGTTCAATTAATTTTTATAGATATATATATAAAGAACCGAAAATTTTAGGAAAATAGAGAATTGTAAAAAGAAAAGAAAAGAGTGACTGGTACAAAATAAAAAATGCAAGTAACTGGATCCAATGGACCTAAAGTGTGATCAATATAGTTTGAAATACGGCCCAATACACAAGGAACATAAGCCCGTAAAAATCAAATTTAGATAGCCTTGCGGGTCGGATCATAGCTTCATGTGCTTGATCTCAAGTGTGACATCTAACATTCTTAACTAGGATTTACTTATGTCGTTGCTGATTCTTAGATAATACTCTGGGTTCTAATGCTAAGTTTTAAGTAGAAATGAGAAGAACATTTGGCGGGAGAGATGTTCTGTGGGGCATTTTATCAAACAGGTTGAGAGCATCACCCCTAAGCAGCACAACAAGAACATTTTGCAACACTATCAAACCAAACAACATTAATAGTAAAGATGGTAGTCAACATAAGATTAATGCCGATGATTGGTCAATGAGTCATTACGAGGCTTACAAACAACTCGAGAATCTTGATTTTATGACTGCTGCTAAAATTGCGTTTTCTGCTCCGAAAAAGAAATTCGGGTATTTCCCCCCCTCCATTTTCTTGTTTATCTGCCTGGAATTGTTTAGTTGCAAACTGCATTGTTAATGTAGACAAAATTAATTGCTTGCGTATTTATAATGTTTACTGCTTTAGTTAGTTAATTAAGGAACCTAGAGATGCTTGGACCGATATGTTTTCTTGCTGACGCAGGACTCACTTGAGTAAAGCTAGAACACAGAAAGATAGAATTAGGGATTTAAAGAGGATTAGTAAGACAAAAGCCTTCAAAATGACAATTAAATCATGATTCAATCATTCATAATAATCAGCATTGAATGAAGATTGCAACCATATTTTCAATTTAGTGTGTTCTGTTGGTTACTGATATGTCATAGCAAATTAGCATACTGAGTACGTGACAGCCAAACTGTAGGTTCATAAATCTACAATATACCAATTCAAAAAACACATAATCATTGGTTATTCTGGTCGTAGCATGACGTTCTTTTTACATTACTTCATTTAGATGTGTTGAAAGAATCATTATACTTCGTCTATTTTACTTTTGCTTTCCCCTGGACATATAAGCTGTTATTACAACTGAGTCTACCTCACGTTATTTTCAGGCTTGATTTTCATCTGGTCCAGCTTTTCTTTGTCTGCATGCCTTCACTTGGTATTTCTCAAAGAGAGTCCCATGTTTCATACTGATTATTTTATTTAATTGCTGTTGACATGGCTTTTATTTCCCATCACAGCTGTATATCTTACTGCTCAATATGCTCGCTATGAAATGAGAAGAATGGAGGGGGTACAAAAGCTTTTCATTGTTAAATATATGTGCACTTTTTTCACTATGATACTATGTAATTTACTGATTGGTCAAATATTGATATACCAGGTGCTTCAAAATTATAATCCTTTAGTCCAAATTTCTCTTTATATACATTCTCTCTTTATGTCAGTGTCTGACACTTGTTCCAAACTTTGCAGCTCTTAACTTTTCATATATCCTTACCCTTGGAATTGCAGCTTTTACTCGTATGCTCCAGAGCATGTGAACTAAAACCTAATATCTTATTTTCCATCACTTTCTTGGAGATAACCATCGCATAATATTGAACTCTCTTTCCTTGGTTCCGTAAGTGATGGAGTAGATACACGTCTGTTATAATGTGGCAAAAGATAATTTCGTTTTTGAAGAATGATTAATTAACTAATGTATACTTTCATATCAGGAATTAGAGGTAAAGAGAAAAGCTGAAGAGGAAGCAAAGGCAAAAGAACTTTTATTGAAGGCTTCTGAAGAACAAGAATCAGGATCTGACCTGGAGCTACGGGAGGTGAAAGCAAGGCTGGGTAAACTGGAAGAAGCTATAAAGGAAATTGCAGTGGTAGGGTCAAAGAAACAATCAGACAGCACAGTAACACAAAAACAAGATGGAGATGGAACAAAACAAACTGCTGCTACTGCACCAGAAGCAAGTAATTCTGCACCGGAAGATCAGACGAAGAAGGAAACAAAACAGGGTTCAGGTCAACAGAAGGGAAGTGGCTCAGTGGCAATCACTGATGCATCTCTACAAAATCAGGAAGCAACTCAAGATAAAGGTCCTGAAAAATAAGAAGGGTAATGAAGTTTTTGGAAGTTTTATTGCTAGCATGGATCTATATCAGATGCAAATGGACCAATTTAGGCTGGTTAGAAGAAGATAAAAGTCTCAATATGATCAGGTGTTCTGGATAGTAGATTTTTCTATTGCTGTGTACGACAAAGCTTAAATGGTGAAGCATCATCCTCTTAGATGTTTCCAGAAATCAGATATACATTTTTAGCACATTTTCTGTGAAGACTAGAGAAGTGCCTCTAGTTGTACAACGTCCCAGTTCGAAGAAGTTGTGATTTGGCTGTACAAAAAGATTCTGATTTTGGCTTATACTATATTATTAAAATCAAAATACTAAAATTTTAGTCTGTTATTTGATAGTTTGGTATGTTCCTGCTAGATTTTTTAAAAACAAATAGATGTTCTCAGGTATAAAATATGTTACTCTCTCCGTCCCTAATTAATAATTTCTTTGACTTAGAGGTTTGAGAAAAAATTAGAGGTTTGACCAGATAAATCTTCTAATATTAGTGTTTGGTAATTAACGGATTGAAATAGTGGTTTAGACTCGATAAGTTAATTTGGAAAAAACTACTTGGAGTAGTTTTTTCAATTAGATTATTGTCATGCATTTACTTAAAATACAAACAGCTAATTCAACCGCTATTAAAATATCAAAACAGTTTTATTCAAAATAGTTAATTCAATCCATTAGTCAAAATATTTTATTCAATCCGCTAGTCAAAACAACTAATTCAACCCGCTAACAACTAACCGTTAATCGTTAATTTCCAAACAGGACTAATAAGTCAAAGAGATAATTAATTAGGGACGGATGAAGTATATTTTAATATTCAAAATACTACAAACTTGTCAATAACATATTAAAATTAAATATTAAAATTATTAGTTCTAAAGATATAAAAAAATAAATTTTATATTTTATATTTTAGTTTAAAATTATAGTTTATACTAAAATTTTATTAAAATTATACATAATTATTATATAATATATGTATATAATAGAATTATAAAATATTGCAGAAGACCTACGGTTATAACTTATAAGCTTGATAAGTATATAATACATGTTATTTTAATTTAATTTAAAATTAGAATTTATACTAAATTATTTATAAATTATTATATGATATACAGTATATAATAGAATTATAAAATATTACTAAAGACGTACACCTATAAACTTGAAAATATAAGTAGTATTATGCGAAATGAGTATGGAAATTTTTTATGAGCTAGATTCTAGAAAATTGAGGGAGTTTTGCATTCGAGAGAAGCAGAGGTTATTGGGTTGAAATAAATCCCATCTTAGACAAAAGATTTAAACTTTAAATGATGCATTTTTGAGATAGAGATGCATGTCAAAAGTCTTGCTGACGTTTGTAATGGTACTCGACAAAATTCATATTTTCGTAATGATGTTATGAATTGTATAGAGTATTTTAAACATTTTGACGAGATACTAATTAAGCTTGTGCATAAGTTGCGAATAATGTGACTTAACTCGATCGAGCTGTGCATTTTGTGTCAGACACACAAGACTACAGCTCATGATATTATTTATCATGCTATTATTTCTGATCTTAATTAAATAATGCAGATACGTTCAATTTCAAAAAAAAAACATATTCCCTTGCTGCATAGTGCATACTATACTCTCTTACATACTCAACTTAAAGCTTTCGGTATTCACTTCTCGATCACCCACCTCAAAACCCGCCCAAACTCTATAAACTTGGTTACTTTTCTTGACACCTCTCTTGCAGAGTTGTAGGACAATTGCATATTTGCATGTGCATTATTCCTCTATAATAATTTAATTAACTAAACGCTATTATGTTTTAACTTCAAAATCAAACCCTAAAACACAAAGTTAGGCAAAAAAAATTTAAAATTTCGTTTTTATTACCATTTTAATATAGGACTCATGATGTGATGGCCTAGCTCCACTATGTATGTAGAGTACTCAATTTGTTTTTTTCATAACATTTTCTGTTTCCCAATTTGTCCTTAACTTCCTACACACGGACAGTAACTCGGTTTGTTAATAAGCGAAAATAATTTCATTATTATTTTGATGATAAAATTTTGAACTATTCGATCGGTTGGTATATTACAATTCAGACCGGATACCAAATTATCGAATACAAGACCCTACTTGCACCCCATCGCAACTCAACAATCATACCAGGTGGGTTCGTTCTTTCATATTACAAAATACGAAGAGTAAGCCTTGGACAGTTGGACACAAAAATATAACTTGAAACATAATCATTGTACTAATATAGTTTTGGGCTTTTTTGAGAACTACCGAGACTATGTAAACTATTTCTAAAAATACGTTCTTTGTAAAAGTTTTTACAAAATAATGACTTTTGAACTTTGAATTTAAAAATACTTGCTAAACAATTCAATGCAACTACATAGGTAACAAAAATTAATAAACTTCAAAAACAACTACCTAAGCATAAAAGTATTTTTGCAAAAATACTAACTTTTTTTAATTTTTTTTGCAAAAATACGAATTTTTTAAAAAAAAACTGTGAAAATACTTTTTTCTCAATTTTTTTTTGCAAAAATACGATTTGCAACTTTGCAACCATATTTGCAACTTGAATCAACCGAAATCAAACACAAATGCAACTTTAAAATTTAGTTGCTTTTGGTTGCTTTTGGTTGCATTTAAGGTTGCTGCCGGCCCATTGCCACATCAGCTGCCACACAGCCTGCCACGTCAGTATGAGGTGGGACCCACCTGCCATGTCACTTGCCACGTCGGCATGGGGTGGGACCCACTTGCCACGTCAGCAGGGTGGGGCTCATCTGCCATGTGGCGCACAGTCAGCATAGGTACAGTCAGCATAGTATAATTATTAAATAAAAAAAATGTAAATATATAATAGTATTAAACAATTAAAATAACAGGAACTTTTGCATTTTGTGTTATAAAGGTTGCCGATCGTATTTTTGAAAACAAAACTTTAAAAACAGTATTTTTAGAATTATTTTTAAAAGTAGTAGTATTTTTGAAAATAATTTTAAAAAAGTAGTAATTTGGGTAATTTCTCTATAGTTTTTTATTTATAAAATATATGAAGACCAGAGAAGCAAACTACTAATATATTTCATCAATTTTATTTATTAATTAGTTATTATTATAACACAAAAGTAATTATATCTTATGTCTTATATATAACAATAATAAGAGAATGTTATCCATGTATTGGTAGGGACCGATTCCTAATAATTTTATAATAATATATAATTATTAATAAGTTATAACTGCTACTGGTTTAAGAATAGATTATTAATAAATATATAATATTATGTAATTATTTTAAAGTTACAATTAATAATATACTAATAAAGATTTACTAACATATTTAAATCAAATATTTATTAATTTAAAAATGATAATATAATTTTGAATTTTGAATCTTATTAACAACATACCAACAATTTAAATTTTAAATTTTAAATTGTTATTTATAAGAATACTTTATAAATTTCAAATTTAAATTACATTAACAACATATTAAAATTAAAATTTTATATTTTTATCTCCAACAAAGATAAAGGATTTCAAACTAAACAATTGCAAAAATAATAATTAAGTAGTGTATGACAACTGCATAACATTATTTATATGAATATAAAAATAAATATAATAAGAGAGGTCAATCAATAAATTACTAATTTCATATAGAAATTTATATTTTTATAAAAATAATTAATTTATAAATATTTATAGTAATATTTAAATTAATAAATATGTAACATATAGTTTTTCACTAATTCTGGTGAATCAAATATCATACCAACAATATAAAACGACTTGCACCAAAACTAAATAACTAATATATATAACCTACAAATTAATATACAGGGCCTATTTCGGTTATTATTTATAATTAAATATAATTTTTATAAGAGTTATATAAATTTTTATGAATTTAAATTGTAAAAAATTAAAATAAGTACACAATTATTACACAAATAAATAAATTAATTAATTAATAATTCAAAAGCCTCATTATAATTAAGTTGATGACCAAACAGAGCCATAGTTTCTTAATTAGACAATTAACTAATGGAGGGTCATGCATAGTTTTCTTAATACAAATTAACCTAAATCTACAGGTGGGTCAAACATGATTTTCTTTGCACAAATCAAAGAAAAAGTCATATTTCCAGACGGGTTCAACTAATTAAATTATCAGTTTTATTTTCTGTGCATATTATCGTGTAGGTATTAGGTAAACATCATTGATAATTAAATCATTTTCCGACGTATACACATAAATTTTGTAATCCGATCTTGCATACTATCACTGTCACATAAATCCCTTACTAGATTCGGAGGTACATGACAAACTTCTCCAGATTAATTAATTATATGAAACACGCCGACTCTAAAAATTAATGCTTAAACTTATCACAATTTTTAGACAAAGATCTAACTAAATCAACAAAATAAATTTAATAAAAAATGGAACTGTAACACCATAGTTTCGTTCGTCATCTGATATATTATTCTCAAACTCAAGTAATAAAATTTAATTTAAACTTCTAAAATTATAATGTTAAACATGTGTTGAAATGACTACTTAATTGTACGTATTCTTTAAAAAAAATTACAAAATTTTAAATATTATCTCCAAAGTTATTAAGAACTAATAATATGGTACTGAACGGGCTGGTGATCGAGTGCACAAATTAATACAAGATTATGGATCCTATTTTAAGTTTTAACTATGCTTGCCATGTAAAAACACGAAAGATCTAGTAAAAGAAATATCGTTAAAAAAATCTCTCCTTTATACATAGAACAATTACACAGAGAAGAAAAGTTATTGTACCAAATGATGAGTCTAGAAACTAATAATTCAAAGTTTAAGGGACAAGTCTAGCTTTTGAAAATCATCTTGATGATTTGTCTTTTTCAAAAGGCTAGCACTGTCACACCTATTATATCCTCTGGCTCCATCACCTCCCGGAGAAAACTTCCAAACACTATCAAACCTAGCGGCACCGCCACTAGACGGTGGTGCTACAACGTGATAATAATTATTCTCCGGTGGTTGTGCAAGCCGGCCAGGTTGTTGATCAAAAGGCTTCCCCGCAAAAGCTGGTACTAAATTACCAAAAGCATTTGAAGAGAAATTATAAGTAACACTAGGCTTATGAATCACAGAATGAACCTTAATTCCAAGAGACCTATTATATGAGCCGTGCAAAGGAAGAGAAGCCATGCTAGGGTTTTGGTCCATGAATGAAGATGAGTCCATGAATCCGATCCTTTGTCGTCGTTTCGCTATAGTTCTTTCTCTTTTGTGAGCATTTTGATGGCCTCCTAGAGCTTGTGAACTATAAAATTTTCTCTGACAATAGTTGCATGAAAAAACTCGAGGCTCGGATGAGTTGTTATTTCTTGGTGAATATGTATGATCATTGTCGTCTAAGTAGTTGATGAGATTGAGCTGATCTGTTTGATTTCTAATCACCGACTCTTCTTGATCCGCATCTTGAACTTTGCTGCAGCTTGAGAGGCTTAGATCTAGCAAAAGATTAGGGATTTTATGTTCTTTACCATGACCATCTTGTTGCAAATCGTGAACTACTTGTTTACCTTCTCTCTGACTCTCCATTTGGAAGGCTTAATTTGATCCAGATAGTAACTTGAATGATAACTAGTTCTCCGGAAAACTAGTACGGGCTGAAATATTTTTATATATGGATGTGATGATCACACGGATTTGATGCTCATGATTGATTTGGAGAAGTTGAGGATTAAAATTCAACTTTCGAGCTTGATTGTGGGAACTGAATGATATATACTAATTTGATCAACTTAAACTCATAGCTTAGAGAAAATATAATAGAAAGGGCAGGGCTGTCATATTCATATATATATATATGGTGTTTTGTATGCAAGGGAAGGGGAGAGTTTACAGTTGCAGGGTCTTATTTAAGTAACAACTCAAAGGAGAAGGGGAGACAGTCATCATCTACCCTTTGTCCTTGCCCTGACACATATACCCCCATTAAATAATATTAACTTATTTTCTTATATAATATTATAATACGTACGTATATGAGTAAAATAGAATCTATCTGATAATCTGATCTAATAATTACCGAAGTTGTACGTTCAACATATGTTGTTGACAATTTTTTACAAATCCACGTAAAAAAATAAATATACATACAAATTTCTTGAAATTTACATATAATGAGTATAAATATTATAACATATATAACAAATTAATAATTTCTTTGACTTAGACATTTGAGGTTTGAGAGAAAATTAAAGATTTGACCAAATAAATTTTTTAATATTAGTGTTTCGTAGTTAGCGAATTGAAATAGCGGTTTGAACTCAATAAACTACTTTTGAAAAAGTTACTTGAAATAGTTTTTTCAGTTAGATTATTGTCATGTATGTACTTAAAATACAAACAGCTAATTCAACAGCTATTAAAATATCAAAACACCCTTACTGGTATTTTGAGGTTCCATAGCTTCTGCCAAAACCCCGAATTATCACTCGACTGCAATGTCTCCTTACACTTTTGCATTTGAATATAAGCACTTTTGACTGAGTAATTTCCCAATTGTTCGTGCTTCCAATACCAAAAGTCATTCTCATCACTATTCGGAGTAATAGCAACAATCAGGTTTGCGTCCATTTCGTTAAAAATATCGTCTATCAAATTCACATCTCACTCATTGTGCCCTATGATGATAAGACTATCCCACTCATTGTGCCCTGTGATCATAAGACTATTAACTGTCTTATTTATAAGGGCATCGCAGTTAGAGTGCACAAAAGGGTCTTCAATAGCTGGAAGCCAAGGGTCACCTAAATTTTTTACTACAATACCATCCACAATACGACATACTGCACCATGATTAATGATTTATTGAGATTCTAGAACGCTTCTCTAAATGTAACTCGGGCTACCACCCAGTTTAACATTAAAAAATGAATCATTTGGGTAATATCAAGCTTTGAATACTTGACTGACCAAATTTTAGGGTTTTGAATGAAACGTTATGCCTGTTTGCCCAAAAGTGCAATGTTAAAATCGTGGAGGCTCCTAAAACCCATTCCACCCTTAAACTTTGTATGACTTAGCCTCTCTCAACTCATCCAATGGATGCAGTTGCTTTTGTTTTGGTTCGTCCTCCACAAGAACTTATACATGCTTCTCTCTGGATCTTTAAATATCCCGATAGGAATAAGAAAGACGTTCATAGCATAGCTTGGCAAGGACTGACTGTTTTTAACAGAATTTCCTTGTCACCCTTAGTTAATATTTTTTTATCCCACCCCTTGATTCGATCTTACATCTTTTCTTTTAGAAAGCCAAAGATATTAGCTTTGTTTCTTCCAATGATATTCGGGAGGCCCGGGTAATGACAATTTGCATCTGCCTCATGAAAGCCCAACGTATTACGTACACACATCCGTCTTCGTTTGTAAGTCAGTATTATAGCTGAAAAACACCGATGATTTATTAATATTTAATTTTTGACCTGATGCTCCTTCAAACACTGTAAGCATGTCATTGACTTGACTAGCTTCCTCTTTGTTAGCACGACAAAAAATATAGTTATCGTCGGCAAAAAACATGTGAGAAATTTTTGGAGCTCCCCTAGCAACCTGTATCCCTTGAATAAAGCCTCTCCTTTCATAGCTCCTAATTATTGCTGATAATCCATTTGTGCCAATAAAAACAAATATGATGAGAGAGGATTTCCCTATCGTATACCACGTTGTGGAATAATCGAGCCGAACTCAAACCCAGAGTGGCAAATCTTGTATTTAGCAGCCGTAATACAAGCCATAAACAACTTCACTATTTGCTCATAGAAATCCATTTTTATAAGAACTGCCCTGAAGAAATTCCACTCCACTCGGTCATAAGCCTTACTCGTTTCCAATTTTAAGGCCATCCACACTTTTTTCCTTTTGTTTTAAGTCTCATATAATGCATAACTTCGTAAGAAATCATGATGTTATCTGTGATGAGACGGCCCGAGATAAAAGCACTTTACGATTCTGCAATAACCTTGCTAATAATCAGTTTCAAACGATTAGCAAGAACTTTAGATATCACTTTGTAAACCACGTTGCAGAGAGAGATTGGTCTTAAATCAGCCATTGAGACATGACATTTTTTCTTTGGAATTAAAACAATATTAGTAGCAGCTAGGTGCTCTTCAATGAGGCCAGTTTCGAAAAACTTTTTTTACTACTAGCAGTACATCCTTTCCAACGATGCTCCAAAACTTTTGATAAAAACCAGGTCCCGTACCGTTCGGGCCTGTAGATTTGTGAGGATGCATATGAAAGAGCGCGTGCTTCACCTCTTGGTCCTCTATATCTGCTAACAACATATTGTTATTTTCCTGTGAAACTTTTGTTGAGATACAATTCACCACACTGCTCCACTCTGTATTTGATGCTTTAAAGAGATCATCAAAATAACGAATCATAAGATCTTGCAATCCTGTCTACTAATCTATCGAGTTTCCAGATTCGTCCTGAAGCGAATTGATGTGATTGTTACGTCTTCTTACTTTAGTAGAAGCATGAAAATACTTGATGTTTTGGTCACCTTCACGAAGCCACAGTTAACTGCTGAGATTCACTCTGAAATAATTTGACAGAATAATCATCCCGACGACCTTTCACAGCTCTCAAGATTTGTTTGCTCTGATTAATTCTTTGTTTGAAGTTTCCGGTAATTTCTTGGCCCCATTTGCTTAAAACTTCAGAGCAATATTGATTTTTTCCCCTGTAAACTTCGGTTTTTATTACTCTCCCAGACTTCCTCTACTATTTGCTTGCACATGGTTCTCTAAGCCATGCATTTTCGAACTTGAAACGCCTCATTTTTGCTACCTGCGAGACAATATTAGGCTCTAATAACAAGGGACAGTGATCAGATGTGGATACCTCGAGATTTAAAAACTTGGCTTGCTGAAAACAGTTTGACCAATTTGGAGATATAAGAACTTGATCCAGTTTGACTTCTACCTAACTCGAAGTACCATGTCCTCTCTCCCACATGTATTGATAACCTTCCATTGTCATGTCGGACATATTATAATCTTCTATAGCATCCTTAAAACCCTGAATAAGCCATTCAGGATAAGGCCTACCTCCTTTCTTATCATTTTGGCTCAAAACATTGTTCATGTCACCTATGACGCACTAAAGACTGTCATATTGGATTGAAAGAAGCCGTAGTGAATCCCAAGTACTCTTTCGTTTAGCTATATCGATGTGGTTCTTACTGAAAGAATTAACTTTAGTCTCGTCCTTATTTCTCCATGCAAAGGCTATGCTGCCACTGTGACCCACTGCATCTACTACAAACAGACCTTTAAAACCCGTACTGAACATTATTTTTTCGAATTTTTTTGCATAAAATTTCACATAAAAATACAAAATTGGATTTTTTATGAAGGACTAAATCCTTTAGGAATTGGACTGTCCACGGGTTCCCAAGCCTGCGGCAATTCCATTTCCATTATATAAGTGTTAGGCTGGTCCATTCTACGGAACCCGCCTCTAATACGTTTTTTGGAATAGTTTGTGTGTCATGATCCATACGAACTACTCCTTCATCATCCGAGTCCAATCTCAACTATGTATCCTGCCTTATATTATTTTCAAATCCTGGCCCATTATCAGTCTTTCGTTTATTGGACTCCACTATAGTAATTCCATTTTTTATAACTGCATTATTAATCCCCCCGTCATTTTTGTTAGCCTCCTCATCATTATCCTCCAATAACACGCTCTTTCCATTATTTTTGATCTCCTTTCCTCCGTGATTTTCTCCCCTATGATTACCAGAATCACCAATTTTCCCTGAATTTGTGCCATGAACTTTGGAGTTTGTTGATGCTATAAATCTTATCCCATTATCCCCTCTGACCGTCTCCGGTGAAAAATCCTGACTGTCGTTTCTCAGCCAGTTGGCTGAAATGAGTTTAGTTTAGCCTTTTGGAGGTGCACGCATCCATATCATATCACATATGGTTTTACTATCTCGTGCTCTGGGACATCAAATATTTTGCTACAGAATCTTTCTGAATGTCCCAATACACCGCATATGAAACAAAACGTATGAACATTTTCATATTTAAAATTGTCTAATCTTCATCCTTCTCTTTAAAGGCTTAGCTATGTCTACAGAAACTCTGTAACGCCCCCTTCCCAAAATGAGACGAAAGGTTACTTATCAAACCACAAACCTGCATACGAAGTACTAAAATTCACCATACTTAATAATTAAATAAGTCCAACGGATCTCTAAAATAATATTAAAACCTCCAAAACAATTTAAAATGATAAATACGAATAAATCCAAAATCTCTAATAATAAATATTATCTAAATAATAGCTAGAAGTCCAACTTCCTAATCAACTGTATTAAGAGTATCTCTCCATCACACAACCCGAGATCCCCCTATGTACCTGCTAGAAGAAGAATACGGCATGAGTCAAATGCCCAGTACGGATTGGAATATAGTTTATAAAATAAGAAGCAAGATATATAATTTGACATTAATAAATAAATATTAATTTTTAAAAACAAGGCTAAAGCAAAGAGGGGTTAGGATATTTCATACCGATACAAAACAAATAACAAATACACACATCATAGGGTACCTAATGCGTGCAATAAACCAGCATCAGTTGAGTCAATGGCAAAGCTATGGAAGAGAAACCTTCCACAAATCGCCTATAGTAGTCTGCCAAACCTAAGAAACTCTTCACCTCTATCACAGTGCTAGGTCTCGGCCAATTTGTGATAGCCTCGACTTTCGCATGATCCAATTCAATCCCCTCACCAGACACAATATGCCCCAAAAATGCAACCTGCTCCAACCAGAATTCACACTTAGAAAATTTTACAAACAATTTCTTTTTCCTCAAGATTTCAAGTACAATGCGTAAATGTTCCTCATGTTCTTCTTTACTCCTAGTGCATATCAAGATATCATCAATGAAAACCACAATGAACTTATCAAACTAATCGTGAAGGACGCGATTCATCAAATCCATAAATACTATTGGAGCATTCGTCAACTTAAAAATATCGCAAGAAACTCATAACGACCATATCAAGTACGCAATGTTGTCTTCAGAATATCTTCATTTCTTACTTGTAACTGATGATAACCCAATCTCAAATCTATCGTCGAAAGAAATATTTTTTTCCCTTGCAAATAATCGAACAAGTCATCAATGCGTGACAAATGATACATGTTTCTAGCAGTCATCTTATTCAACTCCCTGTAGTTAATACACAATCTCATAGACCCGTCTTTCTTTTTCACAAAAAAAATAGTGGAGCACCCCATGAAGATACACTCGGTCTGATAAATTCATTATCCAACAAGTCTCGTAACTGCTCTTTTAATTCCTATAACTCTAATGGTGTCATCATATACAATCATTTTAAATAACTTCAGCCCTGATGACAAATTCAAGAATAACTTATACATGCTTTCGTGAAATAACACATCTTTTCATATCTCTCGAGTATTCTCAAACCTATAATTATAAAATTCATCCACTACTTTCTTTTTATACTCCAACATCTCTAGTTATATGGAACCACTTATGTTAGATCTCAATTCATATTTAAATCTCTCATTTAAAAATATCTCACGAACCCTTTGAGCAATCCAATCTAACAATTTTTTTATGTAATTTAAAATATTCTCATCATCATTCCACCTAATTAAATATAACATCCTAAGGTAAGATTCCTTATGCGCAACTGAGAAATATTGTCTCCTACACACACTATTAAATCATTTTTCAATCCATTGTCATCTTGAAATCTTTCCATCTAGTCGCATTCACATTCCCGCACCACATTTAAAATTTTATATATCTGATTTCACATCCTACCATTGTAGCGAACCTAGTATCTCTTTGCATTTAACTCATTGGTAATCAATAATCTTTAATATGTAGCTCATATCCCTAGTTGAAGTCTAAAACTCATACAATCCTTAGCCAAAAGTTATCTTACTCATAAAGTTAAAATAATTCTAAATATACATTTCATTTAAAAATCTTGATCTACAGTTACTAACATACTTTCATCTTCATAGATCGTTCGTTTTCCGTTTCAATCAATTGCTCCAAAATGTTTGATGAATAAATCCCTAAATATTTAATCAAGGTCATGCATCCCTATCGGAAATAAGTTTGCCTAGATGACTATATCCTACATATTCTAAACACTCTTAATAATTATCACGAAGGCACATAAAAAGATTCATTTACGAGGACTAAAGTGAAGGATTCTGAATAGATGAGAAAGAAATAACAAAATGAGTCAAAACATATTCAAATAATGGGAAAGCTCCACGTCTAAAATGATTCACAATATCAAATAGAGATACGAATGAAGTTCGCAGAAAGAGGCAAGTTGAAGTAGTTTATAAATTTTACAAGAGTGAAATAATATTGAAATGAACACAATAAATGAAATCTCAAAAATGAATACCCATCCTAACGACTGCCCAAACTCACAGGTCAAACATAAATAGGTTTTCTACAAGAAAGAACCTAAGCTCTGATGTCATCTCTGTAACACCCAATTTCCAAAATGAGATGAAATGTTACTTATCAAACCACAAACCTGCATACGAAGTACTAAAATCCATCATACTTCATAATTAAATAAGTCCAACGGATCTCTAAAATAATATTAAAACCTCCAAAACAATTTAAAATGATAAATATGAATAAATCTAAAATCTCTAATAATAAATAATATCTAAATAATAGCTAGAAGTCCAACTTCCTAATCAACTGTATTAAGGGTAGCTCTCCATCACACAGCCCGAGATCCCCCTAAGTACCTGCCAGAAGAAGAATATGGCATGAGCCAAATGCCCAGTACGGATTGGAATACAGTTTATAAAACAAGAAGCAAGATATATAATTTAACATTAATAAATAAATATTAATTTTTAAAAACAAGGTTGAAGCAAAGAGGGGTTATGATATTTCATACCGATACAAAACAGATAACAAATACACATATCATAGGGTACCTAATGCGTGCAACAAATCGGACAACGTGTACGGCATATACAACATCACCGTCAAATATCAAATCACAAATCAAATCAAATTCTGGGTGCACCCACATGTCCTCAAACAAATATCAAATGCATAAAGCTCGCCTCCTGAGCTATCAGAATGATACGCCGTGACTAATCACACTGCCACGGAAGTGTCATGCCACTAGTGTCGCAATGACATGGTTGTAGTAACCCTACAACTGGTTAACTCGGTATACCATATACCACTCTAAGGGTTCAAATAAAATAATTTCATAAGTTTAAAAATCACTTGAGACAGATATTCTACGCTGATATGTAACATACATAACTTTTGAAAATAACAAAAACAGATATTTAAATATTTCGAAACAGATTTTAAAATAATTTTTGAAAAATAAAAACAGTTAAAAACGAAGAATAACGAATGGAACATATTTGAAGATGAATCGAATCAAATATAATTAATCCTAAAAGAGTAGCACTGAATATAAATGGAACGAAATCTGTACCTTAGAATATCAATAATAGATACTAACGAAATTATCCAGACCCAGTATAATGCTTTTAGCCTGCTAGTATTTTCACTATGTCTGTATCTCACAATGCCCATGTTTCAATGATATTTGTGTTTATATATAATCTTCACGCACTCCTCCAATTACACATCAAACTCAAGAATTAAAAATGGAGATGTATGATTCTTGCATATTACTAGAACATGAAATTCCTCTGCTTTTTTTTTTACCCGAGCAACTAGTCTTAGGGTATTTAATAAATAACTCATATGTTTATATGTATATATAGACTCTTAATAATTATCCTGCTTCTAATCTAATTACTATTTTATTACAAATTTTATTTCTAATCAAATTCAATATAATAAATATTATGATTAAAGAAAATAATCTTTATAAATTCTAATCTAATTCTAATTATTATTACTAATATCTAAATAAATAAATTACGGATATTACAAACACGGACTATCAATGAATTCCCCTATGTAGTTACCCACCTCCTTTAACAACTTTCTCCGTCATGAAACCTAGTCTTAGATCATGAATCTGCACCCATAACTCTAGTCTCTCCAGTTTGACACTTCTAGGGTTATCACCCTCCGCCATTCTTGTTATTACCAGGGCACGCCTGTTAAACGATCAAGGGCTGAATCCTTTTGATATTTATTTCATGATAGAACTGGAATAGATACAGATTTACGTCGATCTCTTTAGTAGTTAGTACTCTAATTAATATTCTTTCTTCTGAACATGCATATTGAATTAAAGTAATTTGATAATTTGTTTGGTGACGTGCAGTTAACTTAAATTAGTAGAAAAAATATGTTTGGACACTGAAAATAATTTGGATTTAATTAAATTTTAAAACATTCATATACAGGTATAAATTTATGAATTTGGCACAAATAATATATATGTTTGAATAACAAAATTTAATTTAATTTAATTGCAAAACATTCAAGTATATATAGTTAAAAGTTTATAGTCCGAAATTATTTGAATTTAAATTTTAGTAAAATCTGAACGAACCTGACCCATTTCTATCCTTGAGTTAGCGCAGTTTATCCCAAGTCAATCTGATTCGGTTTCCCTGATCTGAAAAACTATGTAATATCTAAAATTGAATTCCGTTTATAAACTTGTAAGCTTTAATATAAAACCAATTTGAGTAAACAACACAATACACACTTGTCATAATCTAATTAAAAAGAAATAATTTTTTACACTTTATAGAATGTCAATTTTCGAAGAAAATGTTTATTATTATTAAGTTATCATTTCCTTCAAAACTACAAAAATTCAAAATATATTTAGAATCATCAATGCACTTATTTGGATAATAATTTGTCTTGATATCTAAATTAAATTAATTAAAAATACTAATAATATGAAAGGATCCCCTTCTACGGCCACAGCTGGATATGTAACATAATTCAGTCAACCCATCTACCACCATTAAAAAAAAACGGCTGCGATTAAATAAAAAAATGACACACGCTTTATTATTATAGAGCGTAGTACGCTTTATAATAAAGCGTATGCCATTTATATCCTTAATTTGTCACGTGTAAATTATTTATTAAAAAAACCACATATGCTCTATTATAGAGCGTACCTATGTGACTGGAAAATATTCTAAGTCAAAACAATTTCACAGTCAATATCTCTATACATACGCTCTATTATAGAGTACATACGCTCTATGCGGATGTCTACTACATACGCTCCACTATAGAGCGTACATATATGGCTGTAAAATATTCTAAGTCAAAACAGCTTCACAGCCAATCTCTCTGTACATATGCTCTATTATAGAGAGGATGTATGCTCATCTTGTAAGTCAGTTATTCAGACACGAGGACTCCAAATGCATAGTAATACCTTGTAGATACAGAGTAAATCATCTCAGGCTGGGATGCTCCATTACGACCAATCAATGATTAAAACCCACTCCCTGGAGGTATCATATCAGGTTTTGGAATATGATCAGGCCAGTGATGAACAATGTAAGCACTAGTGTAATATCGTACGGAAGACGATGCGATAGGGCGAATACAAGATATATAGCAGAGAGGTGAGATGAAACGAATGGAGGAAACAGATTTGTAACAGCAATGGAGGAACACCGATTTTAAGCTTTGTTTCATTTTACGATTCGTCATTACAACTCTAGAACAAATGATTCTAAAATCTAGATTTTTTTAGAGAGCATGGGTATGAAATGGATATGAAATGGTTCATGAGATGGGCAAAATTGAAATGGGTTTTAGAGAGCTTATAAAAATCTCCAAAAATTAGGTATGATAAAAGAACTAGTGTGTTGCTGGGAGATATGAGTGTGTATTCTAGGGGGAGATATAATAGAACGTATCATTAAAAGAGTAAAATGAGAAGAAAAAAAAGTAACATACGCTCTATAATAGAGCGTACGTACGCTCTACGTATGTTACTTTTTTTTTAAATCTCAGTCGTTGATTTGAATTTTTAACGGCATTAGATGAGTTGGTTGTATTATAGTACTTATCCAACTGTGGCTCCTGAACCTTTTCCTAATATGAAATTAATTTCGAATTTGAGACATCTCCTAATTGGAATTTTGATATATACTTGTTAAGTAGTAATAAATTCTCTTACATTAAACTTTTATATTAGCATATTAATTTAATAGGATCTTGTTTCCTAACAATTACTCCCTCCGTCCCACCCAATTGTTATCCTTTCGGAGAGAAGGTCCGGCACGCATTTTAAGATGCATATAAAGTATAGTTCCATATCTTATTTTTAATTTTTTTCTGAATAAAAATTTAATGGTAAATTTTTATTCAGAAAAAAAAATTAAAAATAAGATATGGAACTATACTTTATATGCCTCTTAAAATGCGTGCCGGACCTTCTCTCCGAAAGGATAACAATTGGCTGGGACGGAGGCAGTATATATTTAGGGAAAAAAATGATTTCTGGTAAATTACGGCCGGACAAAAAGAAATGGAAGAATGGATAAAGGGGCTGTTTGGCAACAGTTTTTTTCCGGAAATAAACTCTTATTTCCGGAAAAAAGTAGGGATGTATGTACTTTTTCTGAAAATAAATAACTTATTTTTTATTTTGAAAATAATATTTGGTTTTAAAATTCTAAAATAAATATTTATCTTAAAAAAATATAAAAATATGTAAAAAATGAAAATAAAATAAGTTACTTATTTTAAGTTTAACGAACCCCAAATGGTCACAAAGTACTATGCAGTCATGTATTACAACAACTTTTCTTTCGATACCTAATGCAAAAGCATTTTATTTTCTTCTTCTGCCTAATTTCATTCACTTTTCATAATGTTGTCGGATACATGAAAATATTAGCTCCATCTTTTATACGTTAGCTAAATTAGCACATGAATGAAATAGTAATAATACTCTAAAAGTACTACTTTTTGACTTTTTAAGGGTATTGGTTCCGTTTTAGAAAATTACTGTACTATTTTTTTTACTCTTCTTGCTGTAATTTTTTGCCATAAATCCGGCCCATTATTTACAAACATGTAACAATAAATCTTGATATACATACGTACACTACTAATACACTATTTAATTTCTCGGAATAGACTTCGACCACGCTTCTTTATTGTTTTAGCTTATCACTTTCATTTTTTCTTTTTACCGTCTTGTGATTACCAGTATTATTTTTTAGATTAAATTTTTTATACTTCATATAAAAGGAGTATTAAATAATTTAATATTGCACGTTTATAATATTTGTATTCTTATAATATTTATGTGAATGATAACAAATTTAATAAACTATTATGTATTTAGTTTAGAGCAGGAAATTTATTTATTATATTTTAATTTTTTTTGTTTTACTGTTTAGATAAAATATTTATTAAAAACATATGATTATTCTTTCACATATGTGGTTTTTTATAAAAGAAAATTTTGAAATACATTTGTTAAGAAAATATACTTTTATTAATATAGAAATCAGAATGTAATGCAAAATAATATCATATTGAGATTTTTGCATAACATATTTTTTAAACATAATTGTGTTCAACAATTTTTTTTAAATAATAGATTTTTTTAAATATTTTAACACATTTATAACCATAAGTTTTTATATTGTACAAATAAACTATTATAATTTATAAAATACTATTTTAAAATATGACGTAGAGATTTATCTAAAAATAAGAAAAAGAAAAGTAAAAAAGTACAGAATTTTGATAGCAATCTTGATACGTTCAAACGAAAAATATATATATAAAAAGAAGTCAATAATATGAGAAATATGAGAAATTAGACCCATTTAGAGTCAGTGAGTTTGTAGTGTACATATATGTACGTAAAGATTTATACTCAACATGCAAATATTTACTCAACATGCAAATATAAACTTTGTTACATTGAACTTACCGTTAAATAAAGTAAGTGAATGAGTCCCAGTTTCACTGCCATTTTGTTTTTCCCTAGCTAGCTCACAGCCCCACACTACTAGGTGCTTATCCTTTGCATCAACTTTTGTAGTGTCGTCAGTTCCCTGAAATTCTTCAAACGAATAAGAAAAAACAGTACCATGACATATATTCTACTAGTTAGTCAACAGCGTTTTAATTGTTCATGCAGTTGAGAGTTATTGAATTTTTGTATAGCATGGCATACAATACATATATTATAGTATACCCCTATATAGTTGAAGATAGATATATATAGGATTACAGATTACAAGTTGTTAGGTCATCTTACATACTCAAGAGATAGCTATCAAACTTTTTTGACAAGCAAGTTTCCCCTTCAATCACTTGTTCAATTTCCTAGCTACATGGGAATCACATCATCAGATGTGAAGCTTTCATTTCAGTTACAAATTTTATACCATTTTTTTATTACACGCATAACATATATTCTTTTGTGATTGTCCCAACTAAAAATCTTGTTTAAATTGATTTTTTTTAATTAAAAAAATGATCTTTAAATTTAAAGAATTTAAATTTTGAGTATTCGTTACCATATTTTCATACTCTTTTTTGACTCTTTATACCTTGAGATTAGTTGAGGAAGCGACCTGGTTCTAATTTAAGGCAATGTGTCAAATCAAGCTAAAAAATGTTCGAAAATACTAATATTTTTGATTCCGTGTCAAAAATTAAAGGCATTATGTAACATATCTTCGGACCTCACTACTATTCGGTAAATACCATGTCAAAAATTCCAAGTATCATTTAGTATAGATGGAGACATGTACGCGAATTTGATAATTATTATATATAATTGATCATGGAAAATTATTCTTTTCGACCTTGTTTTAATCATGGACATGTGTATGGTTACCATCAAATACTCATCAATCAACTTCTACATTTCTTTCTCGTAATCCATATGTTAGGCATGAATGTCAGTTCCCATCAAATTGTATAAAGTATATGAGCGGCCGAGCACGCATATTATATGATATTTTTTATAATAATTAAATATTGAAATCGTGTTATAATAATTAAATATTGAAATCGGGTCAACGTCGGATTCATGAAGTCCTTGAGCCTTATACTGGGCTTTGGACTATCCAAACAAGCCTCTATGTAGAGACCTCTTCCAACTAGGTTTCGATTGTTGAATAAGGGGTTGAATAAGGTGTTGAATAAGGGGGTGAATAAGGGGGTGGATAAGGTGGACTTTTCCTAGCGGGCTTCTACTTCAGCAAGAACTACGTGGGCTTGATCCCCCATTATAAATAGGGGTACGTAGGCACATTGTTAGGGGTTGGACGTTGAGAGCCCCACCAACTAAAAACCCTAACAATCTCAGCCCCCAATATTCAATAACCACCATACTCCGACGACTTTTCAGGTAAAAAACACCATCCTAGATCTTGATTATGGCGATGAACCTCAAATTTTGTTGTTACCAAATTCCTCCATCAACAAATTGGCGCTAGAAGGAGGGCAAAATCCACATCTTAGGAGGAAAGATGTTACATCGAATCTAGGGTTTTAAAAGTTTTCAAGATGGACATCAAAGGCGGCTATGGGAGACATCGAAGGGGGAGTTATTGAAAAAGATTTGTATGGGTTGTTGGCATTCAATAGGCTATGGTTCTCATCATGGTTTCAAGTATATGGTCTCATGTATGGCTTAATGGTTGATGGGTAATCGATTTTGGAGTAAGAATAGAAGAAAATTCGTATGTATTGTACTACATGCGTTACATACATTGCTAAGGTCATATCTTGAGTTCTAGAAGTCGGATTTTGACGATTTTACAGCCCACTCGAAGCTTATTGAATTCTCTTTAATTCAGAGGTGAAAAAATAAGAAGAAGATATTTGGTATCAGTCCGAAACTGGAGAGAAAAGACAGTTGCGAATTTCAACAATGAATTCTACTCAGTTCAGGAAACCTACTGGCAATTGGTTTAGAACATTATGACGAAATCCACATCTGATTCGGGGAAGGAGGTTACAGTTAATTGAATAACAAACACATGGAGAAGGATACTTGCACATGAGACACGATTATCAGCAGCTACATCTCCATCTCACAAAGCGCGTCTATTAGGTAAACCCTAACGTTTTAATATTTTCTGTTATTGATTGAATTTTTGCAGGTAGAAAGTCACATGAAGACAAATATTTGAAGATCATTAGATGAAGGAAAGAATTGAGTTTATTTTAGCTTAAATCAGATGAAAATTCGGATTTGTGAAAGATTTTGTGCAACAATCATTGTTTCGGTTGTAATTTGAGTTCCAAAAGTCAGAATTGAATGATTTTACAGTCCATGCGAAGATAACAGAATTTCCTACAACTTGGAGATAGTCCAATATTCTATTTTCAAGTGGAAAAGCCCAGAAAAAGGAATGGACAGCTGAGTTTTATGAGGAGATGAATCTCCATCTCTCAAGTCATGCATTCCAGGTAAAAATTTAACTTTCTTGATATATTTTTGTTGTTGGTTGAATTTTTGCTGGTAAGAAAAAATGTTATTGAAGACCCTTCATGGGGTAAAAATTTTATTGAATGCCTTTCATGCCATGATGTAAAATTTTATTGAAGGCTCTAGGAGGTTAATTTTTATTGAAGCAGAGATTAATTTTATTGGAGGCGTGTTGAGGTCCCATGAGTTTAGTTTTTCTTGAAAGGCTCATGAGTTTAGTCTTTCTTAGAGGTTCCATGGGTTTAGTTTTTCTTGAAGGCCTCATGGATTTAGTTTTTCGTGAAGGCTCACATGTGTTTAATTTTTCTTGAAGTCTCTTTCGGGTTAAAATATTATGGAAGGCCCTCTGCCTCCAAGGTTAAAAATTTATTGAAGGCCCTCTGCCTCCAAGGTTAAAAAATTTATTGAAGGCCCTTAATGGGTAAAATTTTATGGAAGACCCTTCATGGGTAAAATTTTATCGAAGACCCTCAATGGGTAAAATTTTATTGAATGATTTTTCATGGCTTAACTTTTATTGAAGGTCCTTCACGGGGTAAAGATTTATTGAAGTTCTATCATGAGTTAAATTATATTGAAGGCCTTTAGAGTTAAAATTTTATTAAAGACCTTTCGAGAAGAATAAGGGGTAGTATATTGTTGTGATTATGGGACCTAAAAATTGGAGAATAAGGGGTTAGGAATGATTTTGATGATGATGATACTAGTGATCTAGAAATTGGAGAATAAGGGGTTAGGAATAATTTTAGTGATGATGATACCAGTGATCTAAAAATTGGAGAATAAGGGGTTAGGAATGATTTTGGTGATGATGATACTAGGGATATAGAAATTGGAGAATAAGGGGTTAGGAATGATTTTGGTGATAATAGTACGATGGACCTAGCAACTGGAGTATAAGGGGTAGGAATGATTAACGTGATGGGGATTTTTATGATGTTCTTAGCTCCTCGCGGGGTGTTTCCATGGCCTATTGGACTCTAATATTCTAATATTTTTATTCAATTTGAGTAATTATTATGTGAGTTCACGGATTGCATGAAGCCTTATCATCGAAATCTCACGTGTTCTTAGAAGACGCATCAAACTTTTTGTTATAATGATTTTCTCAAATTTGAGCTCTACCGATTTAAAGCGTTGTTCTAATGGACTATTCTTATGTAAATGTGAATTACTTGAATTTTAGTGAGTACCACTTTCTCGTTAGGGCGATACCCCAAGATAATGAATGGAGCCATCTATGTAGCAGTAATTAATTTCTATAAGGATGAGAAACACTCATCATCAACTTGAAGTCATACATCATCTCTCAATTCTCTTAAGGCACGCCTTCCAGGTACAATCAAATTTTCTTGACATATTTTTGTTGTCGGTTGTGTTGTTGCACATATTGATTTTTGTAGGAAGAATGGATGAATAAGGGGTATGAATAATTTTGATGATGAAAATTTTTATTTAGCATGCTAATTGGAGGCCTAGTAGTGAAGTTGTGAGAGGGATAATGTTTATAATAGAGCATATGCTCATAATGAATGGAGGTTACAGAAACGGAGGTTGGTTCTAATAATACCATTGGGGGTCGACGCCAAGGCCAATCCCCCCGCCGTAAAGAATGGAAGAACTTCGTGAGTTCAATTTTATTTAGTTAATTTTTATTGAAAGCCCTTCGAGGGTTAAACTTTTATTGAAGGCGCTTCATGGGTAAATGTTTTATTGAAATCTCTTATTTGGTAAAATTTTATTGAAGACCCTCAATGGCTAAATTTTATTGAAGGCTCTTCATAGGGTAAAATTTTTATTGAAGACTCTTCATTGGTAAATTTTTAGTGAAAACCCTTAATGTCATGGGGTAAAATATTATTGAAATATTATTGAAGACCCTTCATGTGGTAAAATTTTATTGAAGCCCTTCATACCATGGGATAATAATATTATCGAAGACCCTTCATGGGATAAAATTTTATTGAAGACCCTTGATGAGTAAAACTGTATTGAAGACCCTTCATGTGTTTAATTTTTATTGAAGGTCATTGATGGATTTAATTTTTATTGAAGGCTCTTCATGGGTAAAATTTTATTGAAGATTTTATTAAAAGCTTTCCATGGAGTAAAATTTTATTATAGTTTCTTCCCCTCACCGAGGGTCGACGGTAATGCAAAATAAGTTTCAAAATATTTGTCTCGATATGATATGTGTGTACAATATGGATCAGTATAAGTATCGGTATGAATTACCCCAAATATGTTATTCTTTCCAGGAGGAGTATCAACTCGAGATGCCCCGTTGATGCATATTTTCTAAAGGATGACTTTATGTGGGATGCATGTTGTGAAGATACCGATCATGAGACGATTATCGGAGGTTAGAGTTAATTTTTGCATTTTAATTTATCACACTCATTGCATGCATAATATTCTTTGAAGGTAATATAAATATTAAGAAAATTTGAAAGAGGTGATTAAATAAGGCGGTGCATTAATATGTTGAGAATTAAAAGAACTGGTTGTATACATACTGCGTATATGTATTTGTTTAGTTGTGTTGTTTATTGTGGGGAGATAAATATAAGTAAAGCTATACATTTGAAGAGAGTAATGTAGAGTTTTGGGTTGATTGCGAGATATGCCATGGTGGTTTATGGCCAGCAGTTAAAAAAAATGTGTATGTAATAATGTGAATATGTATTATTGCCTTTCGTAGGTAAAATTTTTGTTGAAGGCTCTTCATGGGTAAAATTTTGTTGAAGGCCCTTCATGGGTAAGATTTTTATTGAAATATCTTATGTGATAAAATTTTATTGAAAGCCCTTCATGGGTTAAAATTTTATTAATGGTCTTTCATTGTTTAAAATTTGATTGACGACTGGGGGTCCGAGGAACTATGCTTGTTGATGGAGTTACTTAAGACGTGCATAATAAAAAGAAAAAGGGAGGTATGTTTTCTCAATGAGTTTGTTTTAATTGTTTCTATTATCATCTTGACGTATCTTAAATATTAATGTGGAGATTTAGTTTGATAATGGGGTAATTATGATGGTATGAAGAAGCATGTAGATACATGGTATGCCTAAATCTCATAGTGCGGCCTTATTAGGCATGAACATATTATATGATGATACAAAGGAGTTACAAGGGGGGTTGTTTTTACATGGCACGTCGCAAAAGTTATTATTATGCGTGAAATATTTGAAGAGTGTGTGGAGTACATAATTTTGGAGGAAACGAATGAAAGATGTAGAAATATATATGTTGATGGTAATATTGTTATGTCGCGCTCTAGCATGAAATTTAGTGATGAAAAAGTTGAATATTTAATTCCTCTTATATTTACAATATTGCAAGGAATTGGGGGGTAGTTGTTATGCCCAAATTTCAGCATGTATTATTTTTGATTGACCAATATTTATTGGGCTGAATTTATATTTATTGTGTGGATTATTGTTGCTGTTATTGAAGGCCCTCCGAGGTTAATTGTTGAAGGCCCTCCGGGGTTAATTATTGAAGACCATTGCTCTGTACTCCACGAGTTGTCCTCGGCGGGGAGCTTTGGGTTGCAGCTGACCTCAGCTTGGAAGACTCTTTCCCTGTACTCAGACGGGTTGTCCTCGTCTGGGGGCTTAGGGCGCGTCCAGCATCTGGGGTGGATCTAGTGCTAGTCTCCAATCAAGGTATCCGGGAAATAGCTGTAGTGGACCGACTAGAGCCCATGGTTTCCGGGTCAACGTCGGATTCATGAAGTCCTTGAGCCTTATACTGGGCTTTGGACTATCCAAACAAGCCTCTATATAGAGACCTCTTCCAACTAGGTTTCGATTGTTGAATAAGGGGTTGAATAAGGTGTTGAATAAGGGGGTGAATAAGGGGGTGGATAAGGTGGACTTTTCCTAACGGGCTTCTACTTCAGCAAGAACTACGTGGGCTTGATCCCCCATTATAAATAGGGGTACGTAGACACATTGTTAGGGGTTGGACGTTGAGAGCCCCACCAACTAAAAACCCTAACAATCTCAGCCCCCAATATTCAATAACCACCATACTCCGACGACTTTTCAGGTAAAAAACACCACCCTAGATCTTGATTATGGCGATGAACCTCAAATTTTGTTGTTACCAAATTCCTCCATCAACAATACGTAGATAAGTTTTTACCTATCAAAATGTCACTTTACACGGATATTAAAATATTTTATAATCAAGTGATATAACCAATATTTCGAATTTTCTAGCCATTTACATAATTTTAAATATATATAAGTTTTCTTATCTCATAAATAACTCATTAATCTCAAATGTTGATAAGAGTTAGGCTCAAATGAGAAGTAATTTTTCTAAGAACTACTAGTTGTGTACTTATAGAAAACTATTTCTTATGTCCGTGCAAGGCATGGTTAATTTTTAAAATTCCAATTATATTTTGTAATTTATTTAAATTTATTATTTTTGTTAAAATTCATAAGGTATAATTTGATGATTTAAAGATATAAATTTAACGATCACAATTTTTTTTTAAATCTATACCGTTAGGAAAATTATATATTTTTTAGCTAGCATACAATTGAACACTCCGAGTTAAAATACGTGTCTCAAATTCTACGAATTACTCCCTCCATTCTCTTTTAGTTGTCCCTTATGGAAAAAAAATAGTCCCTAATTACTTGTCCTTCATTCTTTTCAAAACAATTTTATAAAAAAAATTCAAATAATATCCTTATATTAATATTTCTAATGTTTGACTAATTGAAATATGCAAACAATTCATTTAATTCAATGCAATTATAAGGGGTAATCATGTAAATAAGTTATGTAATTAATATTTTTCTTAATATGTGTGTTTTTTCACAAGAGACAATTAAAAAGGGACGGAGGGAATATATATTTTCTAGTTAGCGGTATGTTTTGAAATAACTAATTTATAAGATGTCGAATTAACTAAAAAATGTGTTTAAAAGTATAATAATAACATATAAAATAAAAAAATGTATGCATGATTATAAAAGTAAGCTAATTAAATGTATGAAAGAGTATAATAATAATATAGATATTAAAATTAATTAGTTGTTGACATGACATACACGTGGCTAGTGATGTGACATATGAAGTTGATTAAATGTACGAAAGAGTATAATAGTAATATAAATATTAAAATTAATTAATTGTTGACATGACATACTGAGTTTGCGTGGTTAGAGATGTGACATATGAGGTGAAATAAAATCATTCTCAGTACATAGGTTGATTACAGAATTTAGTGATAGGCTGATAGCTCCTATTAGTTATTCTTCTAAAAACATGTGAATATGTCTAGATAAAAGAAATAATTAAAATATATATATATATAATGAGTTAGAGACTTGAGGGTATTTAAATTAGTTAAAAACAAGTACTATGAGTAATTTTTACTTTAGATCCATGGAGTTTTTGAATTTATCACTCTTGTATCACAAATTTAAATCTCAACACTTTACATCACACACTTTAAATAATTATTCAGTTTAAATCTATACATGTTATTTTGATAAATTTTGTGAGCAATTTTAATTTTAAAAAAGATATTATAAATGAATAACAAATATAACAGTTTTGATTTAATATATATTTTTTATATTATATTATTATAAACAATTTTTTATTTTTTATTTTTTATTAACTCAGTATTTTATTAATATTATATAATATCTGAATTATAACCTAAATTTTATATAAAAATTCAATTTTCAACCTCATATAAGTTTATCATAAAATAAATAAAATGTTATATGTTTTTCATCTAAAATATAAAAAAGTTTTATAATTTTTGAAAACTTATCATAGGTTGAAAAATGAATTTTATATAAAATTTAGGCTATAATTTAGATATTATATAATGTTAATATAATATTGAATTAATAAAAAATGAATTTCGGTTATAATAATATAAGAGAAAAATGGAGGTCAGATTAACTTGACCTAATGCTCAGGATAAAATCAGGTTAAACGATAATTATATTCAACAAATAAAAGTTAAACGACATCTTGCAAAAAAAATACTTTATCCACTGTTAACTACCTCCGATTTAATCTCTTCTTTCACTTTGTAATTTTGAGATGTGACTGGTCAAATGATAATAATTTATTTTTTTAAAATTCTTGATGCATTTGTATGAAAACCATTGTGAATTTAATAATTATATAATATTTTTTTAATAAAAATCATATTTAATAAAACAATGTCTAAATCAAATATAATTATTTTGAAACTCGTACTACATTTACTATACAATTTAATTAGAGAAATTATCAAAAATGATGTTTTTTTAATTTATTTACAGTTTAACTATTTTTTAGAATATTTACAAAAATACATTAAATAAAATTGCAGTCACTTTTGAATACATTGTCATCAAAAGAAAAAAGTTAAATGTCATAGTGATCTTAATCCAATTTTTATATCCAGTTTTAAACTTCCGTGACAAAAAGATTAAAGTGTGCACAAGTTTTTTGATGATAAAGATAAATATCGTGGTTTAACCTGATTTTAATCTGATCCCCGCATTCTCATAATATAATATAGAATATATATATATTAAATCAAAGTTGTTATATTTGTTTTTCATTCAAAATATTCTTTTTAAAGTTAACATTTTTCATAAAATTTACAAAAAAAACATATATAGATGCAAACTGAATAATAATTTAAACTCTATGATATAAACACTCGGAGATTTAAAGTTATGATACGATAGTGATAAATTAAAAAAGTTCATAGAAGTAAAGTGAAAATTACCCTATTTTTATCTAATAGAGACTGATAATTAAGTCAAGTCAAACAAGCTCGTATCGGTTGTTCAAACAATCAGCTGTTCTGTGGTTTGTTGGCACATGGGAGGAAATATGTTGAAAATGTATGTACAAACGCGCAAGAGTGAAGCTGTTACACGGTCCAGTCACATACTTCCAATTCTTATTCAGTGGCCGACAAATAGATGTTGAAGTGAAGCTTATGTAAAATGGCCCTCAATCCACAAGCTCTAACACAGACAGGCAAAGAAAAGCATCTTGGGCATTCATATATGTTTTTTTCTATGAACAGTCATTCAACTTTAAGTCTTTATTTCATTTGTCACTCTTGACAAGATACAGGATCTTTTTACATTCTTCTTTCATGCATCCTCCATCTTTTCTTTATTTAAGGATTCGAAACAGGGGCGGTCCTCAAGTATACGAGGTCCCAAGGCGAAATATGTTTTTGAGACCTAACGTATATGCTGCATTTTTCATATATTTATATATAAATAATTAGAAAATTTTTGTACCCTCAAGGACTGGGATCTTAGGCGCGAGTTTTCCTCGCCTATAGCGAGAATATTTATATATTTAGGGGGCGGCCCTCAAGTATACGAGATCTTAACACAAAATTTATTTTTGGGACCCTAACATATATATGCTGCATTTTTCGTATATTTATATATAAAGAATTAGAAAATTTTGAGACCCCTAAATACTAGAATCTTAAGCGCCGCCTTATTCGCCTATAGCCCGGATATTTGATCCGCAAACAAACTTTTTATGAAGTGCCTTTTCTGATAGACAGAGGCGGGAAAGAATTTTCTTTTCGGATCTGGATCGCCTAATTCAATAGCTCCAAAAAAGAAAAAAAATAGGTGGAGTTCGCTCATCAAGATGCTGAATAAGAGTTTTTGACATGAGATATGATGCTCCATATAAGCTGGGATTTACAATGAGATCGAAGAATTATTATGAATATAATACTAGTGATAATCATGCAATTCATTAAAAAGAAAGCACTTGAGATGAGCATCAATACCTAAAAACAAGCACTAATGAAAAGGAAAAAGAAAATGATAGATTGAAGTTTTATGTTGGGTCCAGCATAGGCAGTGGGAAGGAAAGGCAAGACTTTGAATGATGATTCTCTGTTGTGGGCTTTGGCTGGCTCTCTCTAATCAGAATTACATTGGCCCCAAAAATCTATTCCAAGATCTTCTGTCTATAGTCTGTGCCAATCAAAATGTTCATTAACTAGTTTATATGAAAGGACAAAGTGATATTTAGGTATTTCTGTCACTGTCTTTGCTTTCATCTACTCAAGAAGAACATATAAATTTAGCACTCACATGTATAACAAACATTTTTGCTCCATAAAGTCCACTTTTTAATTACAAACATATATCCAATTCCACACTCTACCAATAAGTCTCGACCTTAAGTTTCTCTTTATGTCAACTTAACTATTTGGAAAGCAAATTTTGTAGTCTTAATCATAATCTGCCAGCTAATTATGCAAGTTAAATGCTTGTTTATACACAAATTATGATGTTGACTTGTTAGTTTTGTATTCATGTAATGACCAAGGACACTAACCACTATCTTTTGTATTCATAAGATGCATGGGTCAATACTATCTTAAAAGTTTGGTGCATGAGTGTATTACAGCAAGTCTGTATCTATGTAATCATGTATTCCGTAAACTAGAACAAGATATCAGAATTCCAATACATCAGAAAATTTCTGAAAGACACTGAATATATATAGATCAAATTAAGATTTGTCATGTATCGATGTAAAAGCGGGCCAAAATCATGAAAAAGAAAAGGATGTCTATTAGTTAATACAAGGCTACACATCCTCGAGCATTTTTGCTCGCCTACTAATTCGACTATAACGTGATAAAACTTCATCATTAACAATAAGAAAACGATGTGGAAAAAAGTAACCATACTGCATAAGCTTGAGAACTAATTTCATTCCCAGCCAAGTTGACGAGCTCGTCGTTCCCACATAGAAGTCACTTTCTTCTCTTTTGTTAGCAGTGCCTGTGACCGCTCCCTGGCCTGCTCGCAGGTTTCTGTGGCAGTGTTGCACTTCTCAGCTTCTTTTTGATACTGTGAAGCCAGCCTTCGTGCCTCTCCAAATGTAATATTCATGTGGTGCATGTTCTCCTCACTGACAAGTTCTTGTAGCTTCAACTCCTCAGTTAGAAGGTCAACAAACTGTTTCTGCATCTCTTCATTCAGTTCAGGATCATTCTTCCCACAATCTGAAGAGTCACAAGCCATTAGGAAAGATCATTACATCCTATTAGAAAAAGAAATTTTCCACAGCTTATTTGTACAAGGAATGCGGACTATACTCAAGAAAAGTTGCAGGATCTCTTCCACAAGTAAAAAACTGATACTACTACAAGGCCATCATATAGACCATAACCATTGCTTAGAAATGCCTATTGAGATACTGAAATTGAACACACTAATAAAATTACATTGACTGTTCCAACATTCAAGATCAGAGGCATTAATCAGCTTCCCTGTGTCACAAACTTCCAATCACAAGAAAGGTTTCTGCAACCCACGAGTATTCAACTGCAGTATAATATGCTAGTAACTGAAAATGAAGCAAAAAAATAAAGACATTCCTAAAAACTGGAGTATTTACTCAACTTGTCTCCCACACGAACTTTCTAGCTTGCTGGAAGCACAGAACCATAGGTAAAGTAAGAATAGAAATTTACAGAAAAAAAACACTAATAACCAAACGATCAGCTCAAATCACCAATCACGATAAACTTATAGTCATGGATTCAAACTTTTATAAGATATACTCCCTCCTTCCCAATCAAATTGGCTTCTTTGGATTTTCTTGGACAAATTGACTGTTTTTTTAATTCAAATTCTATGTGTGTGTGTGTGTTACAGAAAAAAGTTATTAGAAAATGTATATAATCTATTAATACATTTTACTTCTGAACTCTTAAAAATGTAAATCAGTATCTTTTATTTGTTAGTCAAAGTTTGTTCAGTTTGGCTAGAAAAAATCAATCGCCAATTTGAGTGGAACAAAGGGAGTAATTGCATGATCTAATTCTGCATTTCTTTCCTATTAAATTCTTGAACGAATTTTTCCAAATGCCAGGGAAGATGAATTAAATAAAAAACCAAGTTCAATAGTATTATAACTCTCAAGCAACTGACTGAGTGAATATTAGCTCCCTGCCATCACACACATGCCACTTGTATGCACCTAAAGCTCAACTGCCAATTTTACATGTAATTTATTCTTCCATGAATAATATTCCGAAATGACGAACTTAACATATGGAAGGTCAGGTTTAGCATGATGGTCAAGTGTCTCTTGTTATCCGCTAGATTGCGAGTTCAAACCTTTAGAAACAACTGGTCAGGCTCTTAATGAGAAATAAGGGATTCTTCCCTGGGTCCTGTTGATGCGGCAGTCCTGTAACTGGGCATGAATTTTAATATAACAAGGACAAAATAAGGATTGGTTGTCACACAGATGGCTAGAATATTAGTAAAATGAATATAAAACTCCAACCTCCACTAGGTGCAACCCTAGCCAAAATCTATATACTCAGCTCCAATTTAAATGTAACCCAGACCAAAGAGTCAAAAGTTAGAATTTGGAAAAGAGTCAGAAGAGATGGTTTGATCCCAAAAATCCAAGAAGCTGCAATTCAAATGTAATTGTTCAAAACCATGGTTATACAGGGTGTAGCCAACGATAGGACTTTATAATCAAATGATTCATATTTAACTTCTTTCAGTCTCAGCCCGAGCCAGTTAAAGGATAAGCGTGTGTTCTCATATGATTGTACTATCCCTAGTTCCACATAAAGCACAAGGCTGATACAATTTTAGACGAATAATACATTTAAATATTTTTTAAACCACGAAAGCATTTAGATTTGGTAAAGATATCCCATTTGGGACATGACTTCCTAAAGAATGAGGTCGTATCATGGAAACACAATAGATATCCAATCAAAAACTAAAATTAACTAGTTTTAGATGAAGCTAAAAGTCAAGAATTAAGCTATAAGCCAATACTTATTACTTTATCTTTGAAATATGGATGCTTGCTACAAACTGAGCTTGTAAAGAGCAAATCTCAACTTCATGTAGTGGAATTTTTACCTGGAACCGATAGATTAACCAGACCTGAAAAGGATGAGAAAAAGAAAAAAAAGTAGTTAATATATAATAAATGTGGAAAGCTTATTTGGTCCAGTTTCATGATATCGATAACAAAAAAAACTTTGCAAACACCAAACAAGATAGTTTAGTTATTGTAACTTTAATTTCTAGAATACGTCCTCGGTGACTAATTTCCAAACCTGAATTTTACGAAACAGTAGCTTTCCCTTGAAATCAAGATCTGGTCAGTTGACAGTAGTGATAATCATGATATAAATAAATAGTTAGGCTAACATGATAGCAGAGAGAAGTAGAAACATTCAAAGCTGTTTTTCCAATTCTATATACCAAGTAATTTCTCCTGAATGCATCAATTTTTTCTTTTACTAGAATCTACATAGTTTATATAGTCACATTTAGAACCACAAACTACAGCACTAGTCCAAAATTAACCAGAAAAGATACATCCTCATACTATATGCTAGTCCAGTGATAATAGCAATTAGCAAGATTATAATATAAATTACATCAGCAACTTGTGCAAATGAAAAATTAATATTAGTCATCAATACATATGTAGGAAACAAAGAGAAGAAAGCATGAATGTTTTTGGACTCGGGTGTGGGAGTGCAACACAAGTATAGTTCCAAACATCATATTTTCAATTTCAAAGATATTAGGATTCTTTGATAAGGATTTAGAACTGGACACAAGCGCAGGAACTCAGGATGCAAGTGTAACACGTAAAATTTTAAATATCCTTAAATTTTGTACATTTGGAAAAATATTCCATTACGCATAAATCAGAGGGACTTAAATTTATATAAATATATATGAACAAAAAAATATTAAAAGGATAAATCAAAAACTGAAAACATGTTGTCTAGAGGCCTTACATTACTTTTAAAGCTTGACTTGAAGAGGTTAAAGTGTCTGGTTCCAAATGAAGGATCCGACCCTTATTTCAAACCCTTTTTATCAGATATAAGACCACAACTGAAGAGTCCGGATAACAAAGGGAAGGGCGTTTGAATCTATATATTTCTTTGCCGAATTACTAGACAAAATTATACATCCTACACGATCATACAGATTACCATCCAGGGTCGAACAATCAGTTGATAATATTTTTTCAACCAAAAGACTTGTTTAAAATCACAAATTTAGGCGCAATGTGATGATAATCGCTCAGGATGATCAGAACTCATATATACAAGTTAGGTCAACAACTCAGCTCAACTCAACTCAACTCAACCTATCCATAATCCCCAAATCAACATAACCAAAACTTACGAAAAGTTGAAAACATTCGTAAACAGAAACAAACACGCATTAAAGCACACATCTTTGTCAAAAATAGTCAATGAAAGTAAACAAAACTACAGCATTGCGTATAAAAAGTCAAAGGGTCAGCCAAGATCACCGATCCCAGTAAACATAATATACTACCAACTACTATATATATATATATATATATAGAGAGAGAGAGAGAGAGAGAGTACCAGGAGCAATCTTGAGGAGAGAGAGAGGAGGAGGGCAATGACAATCACAAAGAGGGCAAGAAGAAGCAGCAGGTCCTTTAAAAGAGAGACTATCTTTCTTGAATTTGGAATAAAGGGCTGGCCCACAAACACACAAAGCAGAAACTGTTGCAAAAACAACCAAACACGTCCTTACCCATGTACCTGAACCACCACGCCGAGACATTTAATCAACCACCGGGATATTCTAACGATGACCCACGTTTACTTGCTACACTCAGATCAGGTCAGATCAGATCTACTGGGTCAAGCAAGCTTAGTAGTAAAATGTGTGTCGGTGATGATATTGTTTGTGTGTCTAATTGAATTTAATCAACACGGAGACAAGTGCAATGTTTACTACTATATTATTTGCACTACACACTGTTTTTTTCTTCAGTTAGGCCTGGGGATGATTTCACGCGTTACTTACATCTGGAGCCGTTATTTCAATTGTGAAAATTAATTATTATGGTTCTAAACTTTTATGATTCATTTTTTGATTTTTTTTGTTAATTTTACTATTAAAATTTTGATTAATTATGGTAAATTCATTTTGAGCATTATTTAATAATGAATTGTTGAATTATAAGATATATAATCATATTTAAATAATATAAATATATATAAGATTGATAATATGATATATATTATAATTTTATTCATAATATATATAATTATATTCAAATTAATTTTTAATTATCTAATCAATACTTCAATCAATTAAATTCAGTTTTAATTTTTACAATGCCTAATTGAGATAATTATTATGGTGGCAATTAAATGATATATTATTACTTCGTGTATACTATATTATTATAACCGAAATATTAAAAAATTTGGTCAGTCGGTAAGAGCAACAAGCCTAAAAAATATACATTTAGATATAATTTTACTTATTATAATACGACCCCTGACTATATACATACATATATATATATATTAACTAAAATTTTATTTTTTAGGTCCAATTATATATTATTTATAACACGGGTCCAAATTATAATATATTTATATTAAATAGAATAAATTTATATAAAATAAAAGAGCATATAATATTAACATAAATTCTTAATATTATTAAATTTTATATTAAATATCAATAAAAATAAAAAAATCAATTTACTTAAATATTAGTTAAGCGTGTTTCATACGGATTATCAGCTTGGGGCGTAATAAATGGGTAACCCGCTCCAAATGGGGCACCTACACCCCAATTATATAGGGAATGAGACAGTGACGGAGATTAATTATTTGTCCCGTATATTATTAATATACGGGGCTAGTATGTTATTTATCAAATTGCTGTGGGGATTCTCTGCCCCACCCCAAATAATATATATATATATATATATATATGTATATATATATATATATATATAAAGTTTTGATTGTTCAATATTTGAAAGTATTATGAAATTTAAATGTAATACATTTATGTTTAATTAATGTTATTTATGAAAAAAATTAATGAATAATAATGATTAAATAAGAGTATATTTTACATGCATATTTTGTATGATACTTGTTACTTATTGAATTTACATATTTTTTAAGTTATTAAAAATATATATTATAAAATTGAGCGGATGACACGGATCGGAAAAATAAAATATTTTTGTGGGGCGAACCATAGACTAAAATAATTCCCCTCGGGGAACTGACGACGATAAAATATCCCGTCGGATGGGGTTGAGACTAAAATAATTTCCCTAAAAAATCCCAACAAATATGAGATAAATAAAATTTATATGAGGCGGGTATGGGAAATAAGATCCTTACCCAAATCCGCCCCATTGGGAAGCTTGTCTTGTTATTTATAATTTATAATTTAACACAAAACTAAATACATATATTTGGAGTAAAAAAGAAAAATTCATAAACCAAGGCCCATCAATTGTCGGCCATCAAGTAAATAAATTTTACAACTCTCCTGCATTCAACATCCCAAGCCTAAGCCAGTGGACTATTAAAAAAAGCCCATGAAAAAGAAGGATAAAATAGTAAAAAGAAAGAACAAGCAAGAGGGTTTTAGGGTTTGTATTATATAGTCGCTTCACTCGATTCTTCCGCCCCGTTTTCGCAGACTCTCTCTTCCTTTTTTCAATATCTTCTTCTTCTTCAGACCAGGTACAACCTTAACTCGTAATCTTAATTAAGGTTCTTAACTGTTTAATTAATCTTATAATTGACTTTAATCCATCGTGTGTGTACTTTAATTGTTGTTATTTGTATGGATTTATGTAGTCGACGTCTGTGTTAAGATGTTTGTAAAGGGGCAATTGGTGCTTGATTTTATATATGTATGTGTTATTAAAGTTTCAATCTTTATGTGAATATGAAAATGTTGAATATATATGATTTAATAATTGTAATGAGGTTTGCACATGGTATGATTTACTGTTGTTTCTTGGTGACCCATTATGTGGGTTTGTAGCATTTTGATAATTATGTGTCGTAATGGATTGAGTGTTCTTTATTGTTGTCTGTTGCAAAGTTTTAATTTTTGATTTTGTTTTTTTGTTTTGCTACTAGTAATCTTTGATTTTGTATTTTGGGTTAATGTCGTGTGTTTTGCTCCTGTATGTTTAAAGTAAGTTTAGTGTATGTATGTTATCTGATTTCTGTGTTCACATTTTTGATATAGGAACAGCCTTGAGTTACGTGCTTGAACAAGAAGAAAAATGTCTGGGTAAGTTACTGTCATTCGTCGGATCAATGTTGAAGAATTTTGTTTAGATGTTCAATTTTTACTAAGTTTATACTTATTTGTGGTTAGTATAATGATCAATGAATGTTTGATGTATGAAGTTGTATTATGCTACTAAAATGAATTTTGTAAAAAATTGTCATTTGGTTGAGGAAAGGTAGTTTGCACCAGAAGAACAAGCACTTTGAAAATCATAGTAATACTAATATATGTTATGTGTTCATTAATAGTGTCTGCAATAACTAAATATCTATTTTTGTATGCGAATTCAATTGCAGGGAAGATGTGACTGTAGCAACTGAGGTACCTGCACCTGCAGCAGCAGCAGCTCCAGGTCTTGCTGAACCTATGGACATCATGACGGGTTTGCAGCTTGTGCTTAAGAAGTCACTTGCTCATGGTGGGCTTGCTCGAGGTCTTCATGAAGGTGCAAAGGTGATTGAGAAACACGCTGCCCAGCTATGTGTATTGGCTGAGGACTGCAACCAGCCTGACTATGTCAAATTGGTCAAGGCACTCTGTGCTGACCACAATGTTAGCTTGGTGACTGTCCCAAGTGCAAAGACTCTTGGTGAATGGGCTGGTGTAAGTACAACTTTTTTTCTTTTTGTTATTTAAATTTCATTTCCTTGTTTCCTTTTTGAGTGGAAAGCTCTGATATGTATAACATGTTTGTGCAAGTAATATACTCTTGTTATGATATTTTATGCTTTCACAAGCCTTGTTATATGCGGTGTGTGTGTATGAATTTAGGTAGATCCTTATGTATGCTACAGCTGTTGTATTATCATTTATCCATAGTAGTCTCTTGTAGTTGTCCTTACAACCCATGTCCGGACTCTGCTACTTAAACCTTTCTGGCCTTGTTACATATGCTGATATCAATGTTATTAAACACGCGATGCGCACCGAGGCTCTAAGGTCCCGTGGAGCCTAGGCGATGAGGCGCGAGGCGAGGCGCGCGCCTCATCGAAATGAAGCGAATTTATTTAAAAAAATTAATTATATATCATAGAAATATGGAATAATGCACAAAAAAGCATAAACAACTATATAAAATATGGAATATCAGTTTTCTTGCTATCACCTTTTTCCATTGTTCCTGTACAAACAAGTATTTTAGTATTTAGTACTAATACTAACAACAAATCAGAGAAGCTCTTATAAACAAATCAGTATGTATATGATATATACATACACGGTTGTATGTATATACTCATGATATATATTTGTATGTACAGTTGTGTACACACAAATACTCGTAGAGAATCAGAGAAGAAGAGAAGAAGTAGAGAGTATACCTCAAACTCGGTGGGAGATCTGTCAAACTCGGCTTGAAACCCGTCAAACCCGGTCAACTCGGTGGGAGACTCACTCAAAATTAATCTCAGCTGCTTTACGTGGAAGTTTTGTTATGATATTAGGTTTTCTGTAAGGTGGGTTTATATTTATAAAACTGGGCTTAAGTATATGGGCTTTATTTGGGCTATTTAGAATATTTTTAGACCAATTTGAGCCTCGTTGCACCTCACTGCCTTGGAGCCTCGCGCCTCACAGACCTAGGCGCGCGTATCATTGAACCCGATGCGCCTCGGACATAACTATACGCTATGGCCGCGCCTCGTGCGCCTCAGCGCGCCTTTAACAACATTGGCTGATATGCATATAGAAATAATTTTATCATTTGTAAATCTAATCAACCTGCTGTATACATGTATCTTGAAATAGTTTCTGTTGAAGTTGGAAATTTTCTTTAATGTTTACATTACAGTTGTGCAAGATTGATTCAGAAGGCAATGCCCGTAAGGTGGTTGGCTGCTCATGTGTTGTTGTAAAGGTATGTGTAGCGTCACGTCTCTCTTTGGTCTTCTAGTTCGGCTTTTGCATTAATTTGACGTCTGTTTTCAATGATGTGTAGGATTATGGAGAGGAAAGTGAAGGTCTTGATGTTGTTCGGGCTCATGTGAAGGCTGAGTAAGATATTAGCATTGCATTCGAGCTTCAATTAGGCTACAAGTTTTAGTGCCCTAGGAAAATTTTGATTGTTTAAGGGCCAAAAGCTTGTGAATTGAAAAGATTTTTTGAGATTTATATTTAATGTTATTTACATGATGTGTAATGTGATGTTGGTTTAAACTCCTCTTTTGGAATCTACATTTAGATTATGTGATTATTAGCTTTTCTTATTATTGTTGTTTAACAGTAATATATGTAACCAAGATAAGTGTTTCAATGTTGCATGTGATCAAGAATGAAAATCTTTAAATCCTGGAAATGTCGTGAAAATGTTTTCTATGGAATATGGTGGTAGTGTGAATGGCATTTTATCGGACTTATTAGTTGGGAAAAGGGATTTTTGGTCCAGTTAAATAAATATCAGTGGTGTACATTCAGCTTTATCCGTTGTCTAGAATGTCAAGATTTTGGAAGATACATCTTGGATAATGTGATTTTTAATTATATTTTTGTTATTGGTTTTCAACAGTGATAATGCAAGTAAGATAATTTCTTTCGGTTGTACATTGCAAGTCATCAAGAATGAAGATCTTTAAAACCTAGTGGGAATAGCATTTGTTTTTCAGGCTTTTGGTTTGCAGAGTGCATTTTGGGTCCAATTTTAGAAATGATCAGGGGTGCAAGTTAAATTGAAAAAAGAACGGATATTTCTTCTGCAGTTATCGTTAGATCTTAGAAACATCCTATACAAAATATTTGAGTATAGTTGGTCAAATCCTGTATGTGATGGTCACTATTTTGATGCTCGCAAAAAAGATGAAATCGGGCGACTAAGATAGGCTCCACAGCTCACACTTTTAGTTACTTGCTTCCACTAACTGGGAGATAAGACACCTTTTGATACCAACCAAATTATATCAGGACGTTTCTCTGGTACGCCACAAACCTGTAGAATGTGAAGTTTCAACTTAATCAACCGTGGACAAACACAATTGCTTAGATAACAAAACAGCGGACAGGTGTGTGTTCGGGAATACTGTCCTGCCAACAACAGTCACATTGGTCTATACTTATAATCAATGTAAGATGGCAGGAGTAGTTCTAACTTCGAAAAACGGCAACCCGCTATACAATGATATATTTTATGGAACAATTTACTGTATATCAAAGATTACAAATGCATACCTCTTGCTGACCCCCAGCTTCCCGGCTGTATTTTTTGTCATGACTGTTTAGATAGCCATTAGTGTCCACATGATGCAGCCTAACCTTTTGATCTTGCCTCCAACTTTTCCCACTTCCCTCAATTTCTAGTCCAGAGCATATAATTTATCAGAACTAGTATAACTATCAGCAAGGCAGTCTCAAAGATTGTGAACACTAAAAAAAACTTAATAGATGCTTACTTCCAATAATCCCCAGTGTCAGAATTTTCATCATCTCCAAAGCAACTTACCTGCACATTAGGGAGTTCATATTCAAAAGGGTGGAGCTAAACATATTATACTAAAACTGACAAGATCCTAAATAACTACAATAGGAATAGTTCACCATGTAAATGCACACCACAACTTCATAATTGCTATAAACATATATACTATGGCGGCCAAACATTTCACTTTTAAACTGATGATAGAAGACAACTATATATGTTAGAATATCAATTGTATGTATCACTCTATTCTAGTTTTTAATTACTTAAGTTCTGAGGAAGACTTATGAGGAATCTCCTACAAAACAATAGTAAAGATCTAGGTGCAGCCATTTTTGTGGTAAGAGAAAAATCCTACTAATCGTTAGAATGATCTGTTTTATCATTTCTTTGAAAATTTAAACCGAGTATAGGAATGTCCCAATTAGGCTGAGAAGCTCCGAAATTGGCATAAATTTGGCCTGAGGATAGCATCTAAGTGACAATAATAAACAGAAACGAGGTTCTAATAAAGCTTACAGTGATGCAAGTGAAATACTCGCACATATCTAGATGATTATTACCATGCTCAACTAAATAATATTGATCAATTCAATTTTGCAGAGAACCAGCTAAATGAGCACAAAACAGAAAGTGTTAGCCAGATTATCCATAAAGTCTTCAATGAAATGTTAGCAATAGGTAAAAAAGGAAGTGAACATAATCCATAAAGATTACTGACAAATAAACTAGCAGTCACTTGTGTGAAACCATACATATGAAGTAAAATCCATGCAACAAAAATACTAGTATCTTAGACGCTCACCCCCTGTCAGAATAGCGAATAGCAACTCATAGAACTATAGAAGTCCAGTTCATTTACTTCCATATTTCCTGATATTGAGGATGCATGTAAATGGCTATGGAGCCATCTTCGGGTCCTCATATGCTGCAGTATGATAACTGTTCCACTTTTGATTGTGTCGCCTTGTTTTGCATTCGAGTCCAGAATAGGATTAACAACAATCTAGGGGAAGAAAAATCACAGATGAAAAGGATGTACTGAAACCTGATTTCAAATGAAGCTTTGAACAATAACAAGACACGTGACCCTAAAACTTAAACGCATGGAATGAATAAGAAAACAAACCCAGTAGCTGTTAAAATCATCGACATTTGGGAAACCAGTAACTGACTGGTGTCCACTACCAGAACCATATGGGACATCATGTAAATGTAGCCGCAATTTTGTCTTCTCGTGCATCAGCTTCATCACAGACCCATAAGGCCATAAGTAATCTACTAACAACAATTAAATGGATAAAATCATGTCATTGCATTTTTTTTGGCAATTCACATATTTTTCAATGCTATAGAATTTACGACACCGGGTGGGAAGTAATAATCGAACTCTATACCTCAGCTAGGACTAGGAGCATCTCGACACCGCTGGGCAACTCCTGTTATTACTTTACATAATTTTTGTATCTTTAACATAGTGTAATAAAAAAATAGCATGTCGGATCAACGAAGAGTTCAACACTTGTCTATATCTAAAACCACCTACATTCGAATCCTTGACAGAGTAACAGATTAAGCACCCACTTGAAGTCTAATGGCTGTTATTTGACCTTAAAAAACCCTCTCATCTTAGAAAACTTAGGCCTAGTTTGTTTCACCAATTTTGTTGTACCTTAGGGGACTTGAACTTGGCTTAAACAATATTACAGTACATAGTTCTTCCTGGGCAACTAAAACGTTTGTGTTTGGTTTATTACTACGTAACTAGAAGTTGCATATTTAATTATATATAGACTACATAATTCGTGTATTGTTCATGGGTAGGCTAGCTGGTTAATTGTCCATTGTAGTTGGCTATAAATGAAACAAATACGAAATCATGGATTGCACAAACAAATGAAGCATAGAAACATCCTACTAGGCTACAAGCCTACAACACAAAAAAAATAAACATTCAGTGCATATACAACACACTTATAAAAAAAAGGTGTGAAGAGGCTGCTGCTGCTACAGAAGACTTGAAAGTATAATTAGAATCGAGAAAAAGAAAAATGAATACAGCCCGTGTTTAACAAACATGCCATAACATAAGTAGTATTACCTGGATACGTTATTATATTAAACGTATAATCAAGACACGTTACTGCAACTGGTGTATCAGCCTATATAATTAGGGTTCTCCTTTTTAACGTATACGCCTTTCTGAATAACGTATCATATTGACACCTTTATTTGGCACTGTGTCAGCCGCTAGTGCGCCTATGAAAATCACGTATTGTCCAAACACGCTGCTGTGCAAGGAGTGTCTTCCGTTGATACAGTATTGGCCTATTGGGTGTTATGTATCTTTCCAAAAAAATCATGTGCAAAACAATACATGTTTGAGGATCAAGTTGATCAAACTTCGTCATTACCGGACATGTGTTGAAGAAAACTAGTATCGAAAGAAGTTAGTCAAACGGATCTTATCAAAATAATAGACATCGAAAACAAAAAATTTCATTTGATATATACATCGATCTGCATTATCCTTAAATAGTAAAAATAATAAAAAAAATTATGATTATATAAAATACTAACTCAAATTGATCATATAATTTCTTTTTATGGATTAATAATAAAATAATATTATAATTAAAATTATTTGAAAAGATCGGACTATGCTTTCATGGAGATATATGGCACAGTTTTCTTAATTTTTTTGTATAGCAATCGAGGAATTGATAAAGTCAACAAATATGGAATTAAATGAATTAAATGAAAAAAAAGGTTAACTATAACGGTGTTACGGTTACAAAGATGCAGCACCTACATGTAGATTAAAGAATTCTGATAAATCCCGTTAACGGGTATATCAGGCCATTGGATCGTAAAAAAGAGATAAATCGATCATTTTCTCTTATTTATATGAACATAATTCCTACACGTAACACATTGCATGAATTTGTGTGTTAATGAGAAATATTAGTCATTTTACCTAAAAATTAATAAATGTTCATTTTTAGATTTGAATAAAATACAAATAAAACAATTAACACAGATATATTGTTAATAAATTATTAAGAACTAAATAAAAAGTTTTTTCAAAAAAAGAACTAAATAAAAAGTTTGAATACTCAAATAATAAATGTAAATTCCATTTAATTTTATATATATATATATATATTAAATTTGTATTTAAAAATATAATATATTTTTTTTACTATAACTGTATGTTATGAATGGATGTATAGATGTAAAGTGCACATTTTGTTGATTAAAATGATAAAATTATTCAAAATGTATGATATCTGACATTCATTTTTAGATAGATGTTCTATTTCATTTATAATCTCAATTTTGCCCATATTAAACTTTATTTAATTATTTATTATATTAACAAACAAATATAATCACGTGAACTTTTGTATATAATAAATTTATTAGAACTAAATATGATACCTTTTTCCACAAGTCCATTTTCTAAAAAATATTTTATCTTTTTCTTAACATCTTTTTGAATAATGTATTTTGTATCATTATAATTTATAAATTTTATTAATTTGCATATATTTTATATTTTTCCTTTTATTAACATTTGTTAATCTATGAAAGGAATATAATTTATGTAAAGATCAATATTATGAATTCAATATTTTATTAAATGGTTCAATTTCTTAAATTAGTAGTATGAGTTTTTCTAAAACTCAATTAATATTTATTATAAATTTTATTAGAGTTCTAATATTATTATTATTCTTTATTTTATAAATTTTATATTAAACTTTTATCAAAATTTTAAATAATTATATAAATCAATTTGAAATTAAAGTACTAGACTTTGGTTAGACTCTACAGTTCTGTAATTATAATTCCCTGGAACACAAGAGAAGAACAAACATAGCTAAAAAAACACACATCACATATACTTATGTGTGTGTTTGCACAACGAAAACAACACACATTTCCCAGATACAGCCACGTAGGTATGAAACTTACATCAGTTAACTTGCATCCGTTTCGCCAAATGTCAAAAAAGAAAAAAAGAATCCCCAATTCCACTACTTTATATTCATCTAGGGTTTTAATCTTTGAATTTCTGGAGTTTATTCACATTGGTTTGAGAAAAGATGGCACCTATAAGGAGGGCTGCAAGGCTTGAATGCGGGAACCAGGCTGTTAGGCTTCTCATCTGTTGCTTCTACTACACCCCAAGAGCTCCTCATCTTTTTAGATGTAAGATTATACCCCTTTTCACACACACACACACATGTGTTGGATTGTTTATTAACTGAATTTTGATGATCATTCCACGATAGTAGCTACCATATGTGTGAACTCCCCTGTGGAAGATGAGGTTTGTGTCTCCCCTTCTACCTTCATATTTTTATACTAAATTATACTATGTTTCTGTACTCAAACAATTAGTATAATAATGTAGATACTTACGATTTCCGTGGTTTGCAGTTTTTTATTTTAATTCTTTTCTTTCTATAAAATGTTGTAAGTTAGGACACCTTTTCCAAGTAATGCTATTGTTCAAATTATGTTTTTTTTGGCAAAGTGCCAAATAGTTAAATTTTATTGATGTTATATATATGTATCCCCCCACAGGCCTCAACATGGGTAATTTGAATTGTTACACAAAGTGATTGCCAGGGAATGCAAGCAAAAATCAAGAAAGATATTTTTATTAAACTTATTATTAAATGCATTATAGTATTTATAAATAAACGTAAGAAGGTTTTACCTGGCAGAAAATACTGCAGGGAATTTAGGAAGCCAAACAACTGTCAAGAAAATAGGATATATTTAATTATTTACGAATATTTTTGGTCTAGGCTATATTAAATTGTCGTACTTCCCAAACTAGTTTAAGTTTATTTTCCTTATAGGTATTATAGGTATTGTGATCCCCTGCATTAAAATAGGATATAGAGATGTGACTTTTGGAATCTTGAAATTTCATCTCTTTTGTAGTTCAGATTTATTTTATTTTCTTCCTGGTTTGAGGAATCCTTTGGGTAAGGGAATTGAATGCTTGGAGCAGATTTAGGAAAAGCAACCATGACGATTTTAAATCTCCTCTATGTTCTACACAAGAACCGGGTTCATATTTTTTCTCTATCGACTAATTCATTACACCAAAATGATTCACCATTCATAATATTGCCCACTTTGTTTCCTTCTTTTTAACCTTATTTCACTCTCAAATTTTGTCCCATGAATAAAAATTTAGATTATGCAAATTATTGGTTGCTTCTGTTCTGAAAACATATATAACTATTTGAAAAGCCTACTTTGCTAATATAAAAGAGACGATTTTGGAAATTCATCTACCGACTGATGCCCGTCGGATTTGTGCGTGCCATATGTACATTTGTTAGTGTGACAACATCGTCTGTTCTAGCATGCACATGTAGCGAAACAAAGACATCTACGTAGTTACTATAAATGATTGACCACAAGACAGTCGAATATGCCTATGTTTTACAAATGTGTTGGCCTCGTTTGGACGTCCAAACAAAGACCATGTTCCCAGGTCATCGCTATAATCATTGCACTGTAAGCGGTCATCTATAGTATAGTGATACATGGCGGTAACGTCGTTTTGGTAAAAACTAAAAATTTAATGGTCAAAGCAAAACAGTTGAAGAGGGAATCCACTCATTACCAACCCTGGTCTGAGAGCGGTGGGTTATGACCCATGCAGACACTATGTTAACTGATTAGTCATGCAGGACGGTTGATCAAGACCTTTTGTTTGCTGGGGTCAGTTTTATGCTTTCGGAATAGATTTTTGTGCTCTTTTAGGCAGTGAAATATAGGGTATCTATACACATTCATACTAGTTTCCTCTTGATTTTCAGTTTTCATTATATTCCCAATAAATCTACTCTGTTTTGCCCACATGGAGGCTGGATGCGCTGGTTTAGATGCATTTGTAGAATCAAATCTCTTCTTGGTCTTCTAGTTTGGCTTTTTCAGTAATGTAACTTTATCTCAATGATGTGCAGGATTATGAAGAGGAAAGTGAAGGCCTGATATCGTTTGTGCCCAGGTGAAGGCTGAGTAAAGATGCATCGGAGCTTCAGTTAGGCTCCAAGTTTTAGTGCCCTTGATTATGAAAATTATGGTTGTAAGGGCCAAAAGCTTCATAACCGAAAAGACCTTTTGAATGATGTGTATGTTATGTTGGTAATAACTCCTGTTTAAGAACTTAGATCATGTGGTTTTAATGTTTTCTGGCTAATGGTGTTTGATAGTGACATATGAAAAAATGTAACCAAGGTGATACTTTCTATATCGTACTTGATCAGGAATGAAAATCTTGGAGTCCTAGAAATATCATGTTCAACTTAAAATGTTAAATACGTTTGTGGCAAAATGTACTTATGGTCCAATTTTTGAGAATTTCTGGTGTGCATATTTAAGCATATCCATTGAGTAAAAAAGTTTGTTTCCCATTTGTATGAATGGATTATATAGACATGTGAAATTCTTGGGTTCACTTTAAAAAATTCATATTGTGCTCTAGGCTTGCCATTCACACTTCTTCAAATTACTTGCTTTATTAACTGGGAGACGGACAGCCTGATGCCAAAAATTTATTCAGGAGTTCAGGACGTTTCTCGGTTATGCCCCACACCTGTAGAGCATTTGCTGGTACGCTAAGACAATATGGAAAATGACCATTTTTACCCTGTTAACTCTTTGCTGACCCAAGCAGTCCGGCTTTTTCCAAATGAAGAAGCTTGACATCTTGATCTATGTCTAATATCTTGTTTGTTAATGACATAATCTAATGTCTTAATTGTTTCGGTGTAACCCAAATATGTAATTTAAGGTCTAATTTCAAGATATTTAAAATTATATAAAAACATAGAGACTTAGTTACGTTACTAATCCATGATTCTTTCAAGTTACATTTATATTATAAATTAATTTAATTGATCAAAAATAAATATGCAACTATTAGTTGCATATTGATAAATCATGTTAGAACAATAACTACCATGTTAAGTTATCAGTTTTTCTAAAATGTGTTAGTAAGAGGGCTTACGAGTTCATATATTATTCTAACAAACCGAACATTTATAGTTTATCTTCCTTAAAATTGTAAGTTGTAATTTAATTCAACTCGAAAATTCTTATGTAAATATGAAAATAGTAAAATAAAACTAGGCCTAAATATTAAAGCTAAACATTTCTCTTTTACAGTAAAATAGGGTTGTGTTGGTGGAGCTATAGAATTTGGAAGTCTGTTCTGGGTTCTTTTGCAATTTCTCAGTATTTCTATATTTCTTTTCCAAGTTTTAATCAGTTAATGCTTTTTAGGGGTGGTTTTCTGTTGCTCTTAGTAATTTTAATTAGGAAAAAGGCGCTGCGTGCTTGGGGGGTGGGGGGGGTGTAAGAGTAAGGTATGCGACGGGGGTTGTTTTGCTTGGGATCCAGGAGTAACAGTGGGATGCAGAGTTTTTTTCTCTTTATCAGTTTCCTGGCAACTTAGGTCTGCTGCAGGAGTTTGTTTTATTTTGGAAGTTGCAGAAGATGGGTATGGAGGCTGGTTTGTGTTCCTGGGTTGTTGCAGCTTTGGTGGGTCAGGGGTGCAGAGTACTTTCTCCAGGGGTGTGAAGAAGGGGAGATGCACAAGAGTGACTTGGAAACGCTGGAAAATTTTAATGTTCTCCAGGTCTGGAATGTCATGGATGGTTTCCAGATTTGTTGGGGGCAGGCTATTGAGAATGATGCATCTTGGCTGTAGGATTTGCTGGGGTAAAGGTTGCATTAAGATTCAGCATTGCAGATGTTTTATAGGCTGGTACTGCAGGGAGAGTGAGGGGGTTTATGCAGTCTTGAGGTTTGTTCTCAGTATTTTGCAGGGGTTAAATCCAGGTTTCATCAGTTTCAGGTGGGGCTTGTACCAGACCTGCATTTTGTGTGTGACTGAGGACATAATCTGCAATGAGGAATCTGCAATGATGTAGAGGTTTAAATTTTAGTTCCAGAAATGAAGAGGAGGTGTTGTATCAGGTTCTGGATGTAATCCAGAATTGCAGAACTCATGAGCTCAGGTGTGGCTGCAGATGGGGTGACTGTAGAGAAGGTATGTTGCATTTGCTTCATTGGGGTGTACAGAATGGTTCTTTCTATTATGAAGTAGGTCTAGATGGTCTCTGTCATGGTGGTGGTGGTTTTGAGATTAGGAGAAGTGGCTCCCAGATCTGGTTATGCTCCAGGAGTGCAGAAATAGAGTTTGTAGGTGCTTTAGATGGTTGTGATTCAGGTGGAATTGTCTTTCTTGGACCTGTGCAGGTGGATCTCTCAAGTCTGGAACCTTGGTGGAAACCGTGGAATGGTGCTGATGTCTCTGATGCTACAGATTTGCTCCATTTGTTGCTGTATTCAACTGGGTGCAGATGCAAGTTGGTAATGGGCAGGTCATTACAACCAAGATGGTGTAGGTAACAATTGGTAGCAGGTCTGGTGATGGTGGAGGCCAATATGTTCTGGGTATGCAGAAATATAGAGGTTGCACCAGGTTTTGATCAAGAACAAATTGTAGGGCTGCTTAGGGAGGGCTCTGCAAATTGTATATGTGGTCTAATCATTTGCAGGATGCTGATTAGCTGGTTTTGGTGGTTAATTTGCTGGTATGTATTGAGGTTGCAGCGGTGTGTTTCGGCTTGATGCCGCCGGTGTCTAGCTGTTTTTGGTTGGAGGGACGTTTTTTAGGCAATTTTTTTTTGTCATCTTTTAGTAAGAGTATTGTGTGTTTAGAGATAGTTATGGGTTTGGTTTTTTGATTTTTTTTTTTGGGTGGAGTACTCTCAAATCTCTTTTGTATATATTTTTATTTAATATATCGTGATGATGTGCCGCCCTCATTTAAAAAAAACAGTCAAATCTTGCATAAACTTTTCACTTCTGGCAAGTTCTTAATATTGTGGATCAACTCCAACAAACTCCTAATTTTTACTCTAATAATAATATAATTAAATTGCCTCTTAACTATTTAAGATATAAAATTAGCTATCATCTCCATTTCTCCAACAACATCTTTATCCTACCTCTTAAACTAAATATATAATGTATATTAGTAACAGAATAGATAAGGAGAGGAGAGAGACTCTTACAAATGAGGAGAATGAATTGGCTCTTAAATATTCGAGGAAGAGTTAGGAGATTGTTGGGTTTAATTACAAAGAATTTTCCTTAATTGCAAAGAATTTTCCTTAAATTTTGAATTAAGAGCTTGAAATGAGGAGTTAGTCGAAGATGCTCTTATCTTTGTTCCTCTGTACTTATTTTTAATCTCTCCATGTTTGATTCGAGTAATATCCATCTACTTATTCATCTCGTCCATAAACTAAATGGGCTTTTATATAATTAACGTTTTATGAACATTGGGCTTGAGTTGGGCTTGTAGTCCAGACTAATTAACCGACCCATAAAGAATCAATGTTGTTACCTATACAGTCAAATACTCACAATCCAAATCGCCTTCCCAATAAGCAGCCACGTGTAGTTCTATTTTGCACCTATACACAGTCTGTGCGCACACATTATACATACTAAGCCGTGCTGCCTTGTAAAATATAATTATATGTAAAAAATATATAGAATAATATTATAATATAAATAATCATATTTATTCTTGTAATATTATTCGATACTATAATTTTATAAATTATTTTAAATATTAGAAAAAAACATCAAATAGAATAAATTATAATCTAAGTAAAATATTTTAAAATATAAAATAAATTATATTATATATACATTAACTGTCAATCGTTACCACTCTAACAAATTTTGATCATAAAATAATTTAATAATTATTTTTCTGAATTATTGATTTATTTATCAATACTTATAAATTACTGTATATTTCCTTTATCTATTTTCTATTGTTGTAAACACAAATTTAAATACAATATTTATTTGATTTGATATATTAGATAAGCTATGATTTCGTTAGCCGTGATTCCTCTTACAAAATTTGATTATAAAATAATTTCATAAAAACTTTTATGAATTATTGGTTTAATTTGTATATCAATATTTATAAATTATGTATTTTTGTTTATTTATTTTCTATTGTTGTTAACACAAATTTTACACATTTATTTATTTCTCTCTCATTATAATTTAATATATTAAATAAATTATGATTTTGTCAGCTATCACTCTTCTTACCAATTTCGCTTATAAAAGAATTTAATAAAAAAATTTATGAATCATTGGTTTGATTTGGTTATCAATACTTATAAATTATGTAATTTACTTTTATTTATTTTCTATTATTATTAACACAAATTTAATATGTTTACTTATTTGTATCTCATTAAAATTTAAAAAATTGATAACTAAGCATAAATTATTATAGATAAATTCTAATTAAAAATTAATACAATATTAAATAAATAAATAATTAGGCGGTGATTAGCGGAGAAAAAATTAAAATGCCATAAAATTAACTCATATTTTTGCAAAAAATAATTTATAAAAAAATATTTTTGAGGCTATATATTACATTTATAATTTATGTTAGTTCAATTCAGTGTTAGTCCGTTGGTATATTGCTAAAAAATACGGTAATAAAATCATATATATAAATAAAACATGACAATACATATAGAATCGAACCGGTTTACCGAAGCATGGACAAACAACATTGTAACATTGTACAGGAAGAGGTGAGCGGCGCGAAAGTAGGAAGGCAAATAATCAGAAAACAGAAAAAATATTAAAAAGAGATCTCAAGCTGCCACGTAGGCGGTCTAGTCCCCGGCTATTTTTTTTATATATATGTATATATGTGAAGTTGCAAAATTTAGAGCTAAAACATGCTTTGCCAATTGTCAAGAAACAAACCCCAATTCAATCTTCTAGGGTTTTAATCTTTTAATTAGAGGGAAATTAAAAGGGGGTATTGAAATAAAAATGTCATCTTTATCAAGTTTAGAGCTTGAAAGTCAGCTCAGAGAGGCAGGAATTAAGCTCCTAGCATTGGCTTCATGTATTACTACTCAAGTACAAGACCTCCTTCACATTCTTGATGTAAGTATATTAACCCCCTTTTTTACAGGGAGAGAGAGAGATGAATTTGATTCTGTAGAGAGATAGAGAGTGAGTGAGAGAGAGGGGGGGAGAGAGAGAGGAATTTGATTTTATTTTTTTCTGGTTTATTGAATGTTGATAAGAATTTAGGTGCTTTCCAATATCTATTGGAATTTGCTATGTATATTGCATGACTGATTGTACAGTATATATTTTGTTACATTATTCTTTGATATCTGTTGTTTGTACTGTTTTTTAGCAGAAGTTTTGAGGTAGTTGTTCGGATAATTTAATTGCCACTCAAGTTATAGGTCCGGAATGGTGATGACTTATGTTAGGCATGGTTACAATTTTTTAGCTGAATTTGAAGTTACTAGATTGTTTGCATCACTTTGTCTTATGCTTATTGGAACAATTTGGCCCAAAATGAGAAAATTACCGTGTCATTACGTTTGATTGTTGTATTTTTTTCAAAATCTTGTTTTGATGGAAAAACATTTAATATTTGACTTTATTACTTGCATGTATTTTCCACTTTTGGCAAGTTGTTTACACTGTATTAACTATTTGCTCTGTGGTTCTAGTGCATGTCTTTATGTTTAATGTGAGTAACATCAATATATTTATTCATCTCTTCCAGGAACTAGATGGGCTTTTATCGAAGGTTGAGCAGGCACCATCTAGATCTATGCAAGATGCACTTTACCCCTCAATGAAGGCACTAATTTCAAATCAGTTATTTAGGCATACTGATATTGATGTGAAAGTTTCAATTGCTTCTTGTATGAGTGAGCTTACAAGAATAACTGCCCCGGACGCACCGTATGATGATGTTCAAATGAAGGTTGCCTTTATCAACAGTTTTCTTGGCAATGTGAATTATGATTTGATGCCTTATTGAATCTTATATGGTTGTCTGCTTCTCCATCTGAATGATGTGCAGGACATTTTTCAGCTGACAGTAATGGCACTTGGAATGTTGTCTAGCAAAGATACTCGCAGTTATTCCAAGGCCCTTCATATTCTTGACAATATCATAAAAGTCAAAGCATGCTTGTTGATGCTGGACCTTGAGTGTGATGGATTGATTGCCGACATGTTCAAGCAGTTCCTGAGTACCATTAGGTAATCACAAGTAAAGCTTAAGGCAAGTATTAATGTAGTATACGAGTATTGTGTGCCTAAATAATATTATTGAAAAAGTTTGATGTCTGCAGAGTAGCTTTAGCACTTGCAAGAAGTTAAATCTGACAATTAGTTGACCTAGACTTACTGTTATTGAACTTCTGCATACTTTAATTAACACTTGTTATATATGAATTATGTGCCCTGACATTGTTATGGCTGACTATATATATAGTATGAAATGAAATTCAGTTTCTGGTTTAAGAAGTCGGTGAATAATTGCGATACTAGTAGCATTTACTTGATCATATCTGCTATTGTTATTTGTTTTGTTCACATAATCACATGTATATCTGTGATCTGTTTATAGTTTTTTAGCACCAGTTTTAAAAAGTTTTTGTTATTTTATTAGTGCTATGGGGCATGGATATGTAAATGTGTGTTTCATGTGTATGCAATATAACTTCTCATCTGAATTCATAAAATTGGTGTTATTTTGTTTTTCGCAAGGTACATCCCGCTCCCTGTTGTATTTAGACAAATGGAGTATATCATGACTTTGACCCTAGAAGAAAGTGAAGAAATTCCAGAAGAGTTTTTGAGTACTCTCCTAAGCAGCGTCTGTAAAAGAAAGGAGGTATGGGTCTCTTTTATTTTTCTTGTTTTTTTGTCTTCTTATTTTCACCGTGTTATATCATTTTGCACAACACATGTGTTTTAGAATGTGCTGTCCCGTTCTTGGAGACTGGGAGAGAATGTTTTGAGAAACTGCGCAGTCAAACTCCAGCACTATCTCCCAAAAGTGGTCAAATCCAGGAACCTGAGTTTTGATGATTATTCCATTGTAGTTGCTTCCATATGCCAGAATCCCCCTAAAGATGAACATGTGGTTTGTGTCTCCTTTTCTACCTTCACATTTTTATATATTGTGAAATTGAATATTAAAAACTCTATGCATAACGTTTAAGTTTTTTTCCTTAGATACATTAATATATGCCAAATTGATTCTAATAAGATTTCCTCTAATCAGGCGGCTGTAGTGACTGTTCCATCTGCTACAGAACCATCAGAGACCATCATGGATGACAGGACTGGTCAAAAAATGAATAATGGAACTTTAGTGGGGGGAAATTTGTTGAGAACATTGGAACACTGTCATCTGGATAAGCAGCAGGGGAACGCCGAAGCTCGAAGGCATTTACAAGCTGAAAATTCAGATGTAACACGAACAGTGCAAGAAAAAGGAGCACCAGTTCCAAAGAAAAGGGGAAGAAAACCTAAATCCCAGCAAAAACCAGAAGAGGTATGTCAGTGAAAAAACAAGAATCTTGTGAAGAAGCTCGCTATTAGAAGAATTATAACAAGAATATAATCTGTTTTGCTCCCCAACAGTCAGGATTGAGACAAGAAAGAGTGACTGACTCTTGCATTATGCCATCAAGACCATTGGAGGAACGTGATGATTCTAAAGAATTCATTGAGAAGGTAAGATTTTTGCGCATAGAAAACTGTTGCATATAAGTATCTCACACTGAGTATGTTTAAGGAGAAAGTATAGTGCATGGAGAATAACACTTTGTAGAGTGCATATAAGTATCTCACACTGAGTATGTTTAAGGAGAAAGTATAGTGCATGGAGAATAACACTTTGTAGAGAGCTTGAACTCATTATTTACTTGGTTTAGACCTATTTTTAAATGTAAGTGATGGGTCTTTCTGCTGGCCCTTTCTGGCTTCTTTAGTGATGCATATGTTTTGTGGCTACATTTTGTTTGTTCATATGTAACCTTCAAACAGATATTATTCGGTTTATGCTAAACATGGAACATATTATCATCCGATAACAAAATAATTATACACCAAGTTGACCAAGGCCAACCCGATTCGTTGTCTGATATATTTTGGGTTAGAGAGCTTGAAATCCATATGTTGCACCCATGGATTTTGCATAGAAGATAACTTGTATTGTCTTGCTGTCATCATCAGTTGTTTGATGTAATCTGTATCAGTTGTCTTATTCATGCACACAATGAGTATAACAAATTATTTTCTACTTAAATTATTATCCGTTATACTCTAGTATTGTTACTGTAACTTTACTTGCTCCATTTTCTCTAATAGTTGCAAATTTACTAGAAATAAAAGCAGATTTAACATCTCTTATATATTACTTTGCGACCAAAGTTTGTATTTCTGGTCCAATCTCTGAACAAGGGACTATGCATGGTTTGAACATTTTGGTTTTGAAGGTTCTAAAACATTTATATGGAGTTTTTGTATCATTGCTTGACCATGTAGTAACTCTCTGATTTTGTTGTTTTACTGAAGCCTCGAGATCTCTACTACTTTATCCCTCTCTTCATCTCTCCCTCCCTTGATCTCATGGTTGATTGTTTATTTCTAAAGGTTCCTGGTCTTATACTAACATGCTTCTATTCAGGATTCAGGAATCCCACATGGTATCAATGTATTTGGGGAGAAATTGGTCGGACGCAGAGTAAAGGTCTGGTGGCCATTGGATAAAATGTGAGTGCTACTACTGAAAGATTTTGCTTATGAAATGAACCTATTATAGGTAGCCTTAGATAGGCCAGGAATAGGTGTTCGTGTCAGACGGAACAGCTGTGCCTCCCGGTCTGAATGATTGTGCATTTTGCATGAACCTGGTCATGATTTCCTTCTGTACTTCTAAAGATATATATTACTGGCATATAGGCACATGGTCTCATGTGCTCTCGCTGCAAGTCTAAACATCAGAGGAAAAATGGTATCTTCATATTCTCGGATTTGATGAATTTATTAATGTATGCAGGTTTTATGAAGGTGCGGTTGCTTCTTTTGACTCTTCAATGCAGACGCACAAGGTGAAAAATTCTATGAGTCGTCTTTGTTGATTTTAAGATTTCTTTTTTACATAATCCATCCTTAGTTTAAAGTTCTGCTTCTTGGCTTTTTATGACACCTTAAATATCGTCTGAAAATTCTTTATGGTACTAAAGTGGTCCTTGTCTTGGTATAAATATTTGCCATAATATGCTAGATGTTATTCCTAGATGTTCTGTGCTGTAGGTATTGTATGCTGATGGTGATGAAGAAACATTGAATTTGAGAAATGAGCTTTGGGAACTGCTCGAGGAACCTACTATGGTTGGTCTTAACCTGATCCGTTTCTCAATTGTGTTTGATTTGATCATCTACTATATGGATAATATTTCCTGTTCATTTTTAGTAATAGTATGTGATTTGCACATTACTGGCAGGAACATTCAAGTCCTGCTGCCACATCTCTTAAGTAAGTTTCTTTTATGATGTTTTTAAAAAGACAGTTTCAGGAAACATCATCGATGTTGTCTCTTAATTAGTACAAGTCTGTTATATGTGTTGGAATCATTATTCCATCTGATGTATTACTTTCATGGTTTTGTTGTCTGATCTGCATTGCTGAATTTATTGTAGCTTCAATGTTTCGAGAATTTCTAGACTAGAATTGTGTGCTTAGTTGAACCATGTGCAGTTCTTTTGTGCTCCATTGTGTGATACTATGGTTGTGCCTCCCAAAATCAGCACACACCCGGCTGGTTTTCTTTGCTGGACTGCAAAACTACCGACACGGAAAAATCAGCGGTTTCCTATCTCTTGTTTACCCTTTGATATTTATATCATCTACAATCGACTATTTAATGCATCTTTTCTCTGCAAATTTCTGTTTTGCCTTTAAAATCATTAACACCTGTAGGCGTAATTATAGAGCAGGATGAATTTTTATATAGCTGTTATCTCATTGATTTTTGCTAGGAATACTGTACATATATCAATCTAGACTTTTACTTGCTTGATGATTTTGTTAGTTGTTCAAACAGATCACTAAAGAAGAAAGCAAAAACAAAGTCCGCATCCTCTGCAAAACAACAAGCCACCCTCTCTTCATCAAATTGGTCTGTGGTGTCCTTCAATAAGATAGCACTAAACTATACATTGTGGACTTCATCTTTTGTGTTGCTATCGTACTACGTGCTAAAAGTTCTGATATTTTCCTAACAGGCCTAGATTTGCTGACAAACCCGAAATTGAAGCTCCAAAATCTGGCAGTGCTGATAATGATTGTGCACCTGATGCAACAATGGATGATGCAAGTAAAGTATATGCTACTGTTGAAGATGACAAACAAAAATCTAGTAGCGAGACAGATGATTCTAAGCCTGATGTCATTAGCAGCACTGTTGTAGCAAATTATGGCATGACAGTAAATCCGAACATAGTGAATGCTAAACACAAGTTAAATGGTGAGGAAGAAACTAACGCACCAACAATCATCAGGCAGCCCAATTCTTGTAGCATTATAGAACATGGCGGCGAGACGAGAGTGCAATCCATGCCATAATTACAGAGAATGATAAATTACCTCGAGAAAAACTAAGCGGAGATAGAGAAATGGGAATGTTGCCAGATTCAGTTGATGCGCAGGGGAGTGATGTTAGTAGTATAAGAGACAAAGGTTGTCTAGTGTAAGTTTTGTAATGTATGTACCTACCAACTGCCGTGACTAACATTTGGAACTTTTTTTTCCTTTTGTAAACTTTGATTTTAGTCTGTTGGGGCATTTTTATCAGATGTCCCCGAGGGGACAAAACTTTGATTTTAGCTTGAATCTACTTGTCATGCTATGTTGTCTCCCCCATTTGATAGATATTAAATTCCTTATTTAGAAATATATGGCCTACTGGTAATGCTCCACCTTAGACTAAAAAATCAAAGTGTTCGAATCCTCGTTTCTACCGTTCTCCCTTCACAGAACTAAAAATACAAATCATTGAAATTAAAAATACAGTACATTCTCATATATACTTTCATTTAGTAGAGGAAATGAGAGTGATATGTGTAAAAGTAAGTCAATTATTCAATAGAGTCAATAGTCATTGACCTCTCGCCATTCCAAATAATATCACCAAGCGCTGGCCGGAGTTCTTTACTCCAAAATTGATCATACTCTAATGTATCACCACCATCTTTTCTGACCTCAACCACCATAAAGGCAGATGTCACCGCAAACATCTCTGCTGCCACCGCCAACTTCCCTTTCCGTCCACACTCCATTCCTTGTAATCTCACCCTTGACTCACTCTTCTTGATACTAAATTGTGTCGCCTTAGCCACCTCTTCAAGCCGCGAAATCACACTACTTGCTGGCATAACTGTCCCAAATCTTCCCCCATTATCATCTTTCCTCTTCTTTTCTTCGAACAACCTTGACAAATCAAAGCCTTCTGATAACGATATTATATGAAACGCGTTCATCGTCTCAACATAATTGTTACTATGCTGATCAACATTATCCATCTCTTTAGCTATTTCATCACTGCCTTTCACAACACAACTTTGTTTCTTAAACCAAACTGTTTCCATGAGCTCCGATGATGTGATCCGAGTTATCGGGTTTGGGTCGAGCAACCTTTTTAATATCTTGCGTGCATCCGAGGAGAACCAAGAGGGACACTTAAAGTCCCCTCTGTATATTTTCTTATACATGGCCATTATATTAGTGTCATGAAATGGCAAATAACCAGCAAGTAATGCAAATAATATGACCCCGCATGACCAAAGATCAGCCTTTGCTCCCTCGTATCCTTTTTTCCCAATAACCTCTGGCGCTACATATGCTGGAGTCCCACAAGTCGTGTGAAAAAGACCATCTTTCTTCAAATGATCCGACAATGCTGACAACCCGAAATCAGATACTTTAAGGTTACCCTTCTCGTCCAGTAAAAGATTTTCAGGCTTTAAGTCACGATGGTAAACACCGCGACTATGACAAAAGTCGACAGCAGAGATGAGTTGTTGAAAGTAAGTTCGTGCCATTTCTTCTCGTAACCGGCCTTTGGTTATTCTGGAAAATAATTCACCGCCACGTATGTACTCCATGGCGATGTAGATCTTGGTTTTGCTGGCCATAACTTCATGAATCTTCACAATGTTTGGATGATTCACCATTTTCATGACACATATTTCGCGCTTCAATTGTTCTGTCATTCCAGCTTGAATCAGCTTCTCTTTTGAAACAACTTTCATGGCCACAAGCTCTCCCGTTACAATATTTTTGGACAGGTAAACTTTTGCAAAGTTTCCAATTCCAAGAAGACGGCCAAGCTCATATTTCCCGTGAAGTACACTAGATTTCTTAACGTCTTGCATGATTTATATATGTAGTTAGGTTCATAGAAGTGGAACTAGTTTAAATATGAAGACAGAACAATATGTAGGTGTTAATTTATGTGTATCGAAAGAGTAGACTAGCCGATTTGGACGTATTTGCGGTGGCAAGTTCGATCGTGAAAGATGGTCATAGTAAGGTAATGCTGATCTGTATAAAGAAACTAGGGGCTCAGAGTGAAGGTATGTATGTTCTGAGTCTCGATATATACTTCTGCATATGTAACAAGACTTAAAACATATGAACACTTGACTCATGATCAGTCCAAAAATATATACGGCATGTCGTTATGTTTGTTATATGGTTTAAATTATGCAGGAATAATTGAGTGGTGGGTGATGACTGATTTTGAATTATTGCAACTAACAGAGAAACAACTCGGAAGGTGCCTAACTACTAACTTATGGGTCCGGATACGATTGACATATCCATCTATTCGCATTTTTTTTTATAGCAGATCGAGTTTAAAATTAGAGTTTGTGCTTTTTTATAATGAAGGGGATTAAAACTAGAATTTTGATGTGAATGCAGGGGCACAACACTCTTTCCGAGGTTTTAGGATATATTTTAGAGACTTGTAATGTATAGGCGATATCTATAGAGTTTGTAGTAGAATGTGACACATATCCTGAGCATAAGACGTGTTAAAACCGAGTAGGGGTCTATTAGATTCATGAATCGTGAGGGTCAATTATTTAGTTTGGGTCCGGCTGGTTGGTTGATTGGATCCAACAGCATCTAATGACGTGGCTCCGCAGCAAAAGAATAATTGAGACAAACGCATGATCATAAACCATGCATGTGGATCCCATTCCTCCATGCCATTTTGTGGTTAGTAGCTTCGAAGCTGTCCTTCTTTACTATACACTGCATGTTCTTCGAAGAGATTAGATTCTGCTTCGTTATGGGTGTTTGTTTATCTTTTCTTAAACTTGATTAATGAACTGCATACTATTTCTAGAGTAATTGATTTGATTCACACGAATATTCGAAAATGATGTGGCTCTTGTAGACCTAATGCTGATCACAAGTTTAGAGAATAGAGATCATAATTAATCAGTCGTATTCAGTTACTAGATAATATGCTCTCGCGGCCTCTCGCCCTCTCATTTGCCAATAATCAGGTTTTTGCCTGAGATAATGGTCCCATACTCCTGTTCAAATAATGAATACAATTCTCGCTTCATCAAATAAACCATGATTAATTAATATTTTTAACATAAATTTTTTATTTTAATATAATAATGAGTGTACATCTTTTACCTTGATTAATTAATAATATCGATAAATTAATAAAATTTACCGGTCACAGCATTATTAATTTATAGAGATTTTAGTTGTGGATATTTTTTATATATATTATTAATATCCATATCTTATTTATAAGTTTATATATGTTCAATTTTATTACTATAAACTTATATTTACTTAATTAAATATTAATATCTAATTATTTATATTCTAATAATAACTTTAAATTAATTTTTATATTTATAGAGAATGAAACATTAACCATTTTTGTTAATAACAATAATTAACAGTTTTGCAAATGAATTACAAGTTTTAGTTTTTTTAATGAACATGTGATTTTGTTTCACTACAGTCAATATGCGGTGAGGAGTCCCTTGTGGCTTGTGAGGCTTATGCTTTTGCAAAGCTTTTATTACTTCGTGGCCTTTAGATAGGATCATTCACAAGCATTTCAGCCTGTCCCCCCGGCCCACTCTCTGAGTAGTTGCCCACCCGGCCCACACTCTGAGTAGTTGCCCTGAAATTTTATGTCCAATGCCACCAGTGGATCCATATATATCTGTTGACTAGTGGTTTTGAATCAAACAAACAGGGATGAGTAAAACCGAACCGCAAACTGAAACCGCACCAATACAAACCGCACCATTGGTTATTGGTTTGGTTACGGTTTTTAATTTTTAAAACCGCACATTGTTGGTTCGGTTTTAGTTTATATGCGAAACCGAATCAATTAAAAACCGAATCGCACCAAATTAATATATATTATTTTTATTGTAATTATTAAATTATTAAATTAATATATATTATAAATTAATTAATTACTTATTTAATAGTTAATAAAAGAAGCGTGTATTCATAAATCTGCGAGTAATACTTACCTTAAGTCTTGTATTAATAAAAACATATATTAATATATATTAACTTAGTGTCTTTCTAAGCAAAATTAGTCATATTCATTTATTTTATTAGTAATAATAATATTAGTATTTTGTATATACAATGATTCATGATATCATATAATACCAAATTTAATGTAGGATAATACAAAAAAATTAACTACATATTTTTTTATTATTTAAACGTGAAAATATATTTTAAAACCGAAACCGTACCATTAAAAAACCGAACCGCAATTTTTAAAACCGAACCGAACCAATAATATTTGATTCGGTTTTGGTTTTGATTTTTTAAAACCGCACTTAAGTGGTTATGGTGCGGTTTGGCCGCAAAACCGCACCACGCTCATCCCTACAAATAACAATCAAAATAATTGGTGGGAATTTTTAATTTTCAACACATTTAGCTGAAATTCAACATAACTGAGAGCAAGTACAACAATATCCTGAAATGTTGTCCTAAATTAAAATTTAGGACATTTTGAATAAATAGGTGATCCAACAATGTTCTAGTGATGCCCTAAAATACTAGAACAACCATCAAGTGCCTTATTAATAGGACACCACGACACATGCCTCATTTCATTTTTATCAATAAAATATTTATCTTTTCAAATATAAATATAATTCAAATATATTATTATTTTAATAATAGGGCATAAGAATAGGATACATTGTTAGAGTTGATGTATGTATATGATGTTTTAAATCACTAAAATATTATATTTTATTATATTTTTAAGGCATATTGTAGGACATTATTGATTTGTTTGAGTTAATACGGGTGCTGTCTCTTTTTCGGCTCGGCCCAAAAGTTTGAGCATTGTCTAAACTCTAAAACGCGCATAAATTGTATGGGAAAGAAGACCTCATCAAACATAATATTTATTTTTTCCTCTAAAAAATTATATACTTAAAATTATAAACTTTCAATCCGGTTTAAATACATTGAAAACTCATTTTTATTAATAAAATTATAATTACACCGTTTAAAAGCTCTCTAAAGTTACTCTAAAAAAACACCCCAAGATTATCTTCGACATTTTCTGTTTTTTTATTTGAATACAAATTTCAATTCAATCAAAAGTTTGGAAATATGTTATATGAATATTTCGAAGTAACTAAATAATATTTATTAAGAATAGTAGTTCATCGTATTAAAACACGTTTGTTAGCTTAAAGTAATCGCAAAGTAAACTGTTATTTTTGATATCAAGTACTAGTGTTCATTATATTCTATATATAATTGAAATAAGGGAAATGATATGAAATGGTCCTTAGGATGTAAATTCTTAAATATTATTAATTATTTAATTAATTGATTCAGGTTTGATTAGTCATGAGCGAGTACAATAATTAATTTAATAAGATTCTTAAATTTATTTGTAAATAAAATGATTAAAGTTCGATTATCAACCAATATTAATAACTAACTTAATATTATTTTAGAAAAAAAATATATTAAAATTAAATAAATATAAATATCAAAAGTTTAAAATTTTAATTATAAAATTATTGTTAAAAAAACTCATACATGACATGGGGTATAAGCTAATACTTTTAAATATAATCACGTGAAACTTGTGGACCGACAGGTTGAGGCACAATATTTGCAGGAACATACAATTGGATCTTGTTTGCTCCAATGTTGGACCAAGAAAACCGTGGGGATTATTTAGTCAAGTCACTCTACTTTTAAGAAAACACATTAGTATTAATCAAACTAATTAATTTCCTCGTATTTTGTTATGTCATGGCCAAACAAATGTATATGCATTCGGCATTCCCCGGGCAACAAAAATACATAACCACTTCACCTGGACAAAGAAAAAGTTCATTGTTCTACTTTATTAGTTAAAAGTTTATTACACAATGTATGTATAATTGTCAATGAATTTGGATTTGAACCATTAGCTTTCAGAACACGATAAAAAAATAATTAAGCAAAAACCTTCCACATTATTCTGAATCAGGGTTATAAGTTTTGAGAAATGAAACAATGACAATTTAGTTCCCAATTTCTCCTACTAGTTGGTAAAAATTGCTTGATTATCAGCCCGTTTTGATAAATTTGAAAAAAGTACTTATAATTTAAAGTTATTAAAAGTCAAAATTGAAAATTTTAAATTAATATCAGTTGATGTGATTTTATTTTTTATACAATCTATATTTAAAATATAAAAATAAAATTTATAAAATTAAAATATAAACATTGATATTAATTTTTATCAGATAAAATTATAAATATAAAATAAGTATTTAAAAAATACATTAATCTATCAACTCCCCATTTTTATTTTTTTAATACTACAAAAATATTTTATCCAAACTATTAGAATTTAGAAAGTCTCGTGTAGCTGCACACGTGTGGTACTGGGTTTCTACTTTCTACGGATAGTCTTGGCAGCACTCTATTAGAAGCAACATGATGTTTGAACTCGTGTACATTCTAATTCTAATAATATAATTAACCAAAAGAGAACACAATAATAATAGTAGTATGTAGTAGGTGGCAATGAATTTGTTGTTCATACATAAAGACACTTTAGCATCTATTGGTCACAACTTCAGAATATACATCGATCTGTGCCTATATGCAAATTTACGGTACTAAACACAAGGATGCGTGTCAAACTTTGATAATATTATCATGTTGTCGTCTTCTTCTTCGTGCGCCTTAGTTTTCTACTTTTGTGGACAGGCGAGACCGGGAGATATGGATCAAGTCATCCATTTCTATATTGTAATGTCATATTGTATGTCATTATATATGTTTTTTGGGTGTAAAAAACTGTGCGCACACGACCAAAAAAAATGGCTTTTAGTGTAGTTATTGTTATCGAGTTACGGGTGATCGAAGTGAATCTCAAAATTACTCGATATTGAAATATTTAACAATAAATATTTTGATTATTCAAAATTATTTATCTCTTCTATACTATCTATACTATATTATTAAAGTCGAAAAATTAAAAATTTTGGTCGTGTACTGTATGAACTATAACAAAGATCTTGACTGTCCAATTTTAAGTGAACTATGGAAACAATCTTAACCGTTAAATTTTAATAAAATACAATTTTAAAAGAATATAATCATATATACAATTCTAACACCAGTAGTCCTCCTTTTATGCAAAAAAATATAATCATACATACAATTCTAACACCAGTAGTCCTCCTTTTATGCAAACAACTCATAAACATTATAATTTATCCTATTAAAATATAAATACAAATAAATTATATAAAAACATATACATATAATATTAAATAAAATTTAAATTATTATTATACAAATACAAATAAATTCAAATCATTAAAAAATATTTAAAAATTAAAAAAAATCATCCGTGCATCGCACGGGATATAAGCCAGTAAATGTAAATTTTACTTTACAGTAAGTTTTAAGAACGAAAAAGAATTTATAATAACATGAAGTTATCATTTTTTTTAATTAGGATTTCGATCTTAATTACATTTTACCGATCCTAACACAAGCGATCACAATTGTTATCACTGCAGATAAATATGATAATTTATTTAATAACAAATATATTTTTGAAATATTTTAAAAAATAAATATATAATTATAGTCTGATTCTCCGATTTTTAATAATATCGTCATATATTTTAATTTTGGGGGAAATTTATGTTTGCACAAGAGCCGGAGCCCCGGATGCCGGATATTCTCAAAGACCAGAAATTATATTTTAAGCATAAGTTTACAGTATGGGTATAAACTATTATTTTCTCACAATTCGAAAACCAATAGTAGAATAAAATCTGGTGTGCTACGTATTTGATTGAAAACGTTTCTATATTTGAAAAATAAATCAAATACAAGTAGATTTTTTCTTGTCGACCAATGTGAAAACCCTAATTTGTCAAAAGCTACTCCTAATTACAAGCACGTGCGTACTTCACCGTCAACTCAACCCTATCACCACGCACAGTATTCAGTATATATCTATTATTTTTATCTCAAAGAGCAGTAACTTTAATTAAAACGTTCTTATTCACCGTTCATCATGTATTAGGATCTGGATTTAGGAAAAGAAGGATAAATATCGTTCTTTGTTCCATCCATTTACTCTCTTTTTTGGGTGTTTCTTTTAATTATTTATATTTTCATAAATAATGACTTTTTTTTACTAATTTTGAGCTAGTGGACTAGTTATTTTTTTTTTCATTTTTTTATAAATTCAGTGTCCAGTGACTCCAATTCATATAATTTAATGTATTTATATACAAACCCCTTAAAACAAAATTTCCAATAAATAATTTATTTTTATTTCTTTCCAATTTTTCCTACAGCTCAAAAATCAAGTGCATGTATTTAGAACTTAAAAAAAGTGCATGTACTTGTATACATGGTCGTCACTTAGTATATTTGGTCCAGGCTCTTTTATTAGACGGGTGATACAATTAATTAATCGCCGCCGTGTAAAGCACCAATTAATTAAGTATTAACAAGAATTCTTCTCCTATAGTCTTCTAACAACCCTCCCTTCTAAACATGTGCTTTTTACAAAGCTTTGAATTCTTATGCTTTGTAACTAGTATTCCAAAGATTCCGGTGTTTGAGAAAATATATCTCTCCTTGAGTAGAAAGTAACCGTATTATATTAATTAGTGATCCTAACAAAACTTTATGCGTCTTGTCCTGTATATCCATCTCAATTTGAATTTGATAAATTAAGCATTAATATATATGGCCGTGCGTATCACTTGAAGTGTGCATTTTAGATTTATGACGAGATGTGAATTACAGCCATGACATCAGAATTTAGAAATATGTGACGAGATTTGATAAATTACTTGATTAAAATCAAGTAATTATTTAAAATATGTAGTTGTTTGTATTTTAATTACAAAACTCTTCTAAATAATTTTTTTAAAATTAGCGGATTGAGTACAAATCGTCATTTCAATTCATTAACTACAAAATATTAATATCAAAAAAATTATTAATCAAACTTTTAATTTAACTCTATCCTAAAAAAAATTCAAACATCTAATTTCCATACCTTATAATGTAACGGATCGATGAGAGGATCAGTTGTTTGTGCCTTCTAATAAATAGAATCATATTTATTCATAGAGTACGGTAGCAAATAAGACACGTGCATTTTGAGGAAAAAAATAGCCAAGTGACTTGGTAAAATTTCTAACCACGTTTAATCTTAATATATTATACCAACTCTTTCTTTTTTCCAAAAACATATATGCAAAATATAAAGACCATTATTATGATTGGTCCCAATTGCTGGTACTGATCAGTAACAGGCTAACAGCGGCTGGTATCGGAAGTCTTTGCATTTTTCAAAGTCGGTAAAGTTGTCAAAAGATGTTTGGAAGGTGGCAAATGTCACATTGTACCTCTTTTTTTCTAAATGATATTAAAAAATCAAGGTTAATCTAACCAATTAGATGGGAAAGTTGTTGACTAATCCATCGGATATACTTAACCTTAAGTCTTAACTAATAATGACAAATCATTATAGTCCTCGTATTCGGTACGTATCTAGTCTGATTTTATACATACGCGGTGTCTTAAAATTTTATATGTGAATTAACGAAAGACTAGCTGTCAGCCCGAGTTATTAAAGAGGTAATTTTATTATTGCGAGTTAATGTTGGCATCATCTGCATGCATGCGTGCGAACTTAACTATACATATAAATAATTTATTATGTGGATTAATGATGGAAAAGAATAAGAGATAACATTATTTTTTGGTTAAATTTCAATATATTTTTCATGAAAACCAACGAAATTTTGATATTGTTAGTAAAAAATTTATTCAAGATTATTTTTGGTGGATTAACACAACCAACTTTCATAATTTGTGAACAAAGTAAAAAAAAATTAACCATGATCAAGTTAAAATTTTATATTTGTCATTCAATTTTTATATTATTAGCAAAAAATTATTTTTAAAATTATTTTAGACGGATTAGTACAACTGCATTATATAAATTATTAAATATAAAAAATTTAATCATAATTATATTAAAATATAATATCTATAAATATATATACTCCCTATGTACCAATTTACATGTCATTTTTTATTTTTTCAGTCAAATTAACTAAATTTTGATTAAAAAGTACACTTATTATATAATTGAAATTTTTTTATAAAATACGTATGTTAAAAATATAATATTTAATTTATATAAATATGTATGTCTACCAATTACGTGTAATATTCACTTAAAATTTAACAAATATAATTTTGTGAACTAAAATTATAAGGTGAAATTTTAGATTTTATGGGAATAATAAATTTCTTTTTGTACTTTTTTGTAACATATTTTGTTAGAAATTGTGATCTATATTTGTCGATAAATACTATATTTTAAGAAGAAAAAATAAACATGTTTATTTACTTGATATAGAAAATGGGTATTTTAAATTATAATGGACAAAAAAGTATAAAAATAAATCTATTATTATTATTATAAAATCTTAAATTATACTCTCTCCATCCCACCCAATTGTTTATATTTGAATTATAATTTAAATTTAATAAAGTTACATTTTGTTAAATTTTAGGTGTATACACGTTTAAATTTTGTACATTTTAAAAAACTCGACATATACATATATATTTAAGTTGAGTTATATATCCTGTCAAAAAAAAAGTTGAGTTATATATTTTTTAAATATATAATATGAAATATATATTTCATGTTTATAGATAGATATGATATTTTAACTTAATTATATTTAAAATTTAATATTTTTAATAATTTATATAAGTTGGTTGTGCTAATTTATTTAAAATAATCTTAAATAATATTTTTACTAATAGTTTGAAAGTTAAATGACAAATATGATATTTTAACTTAATCATGTTTAAAAAATTTCTTTTTTTACTATTAATGCAAGTTGGTTATGTTAATCCACCAAAAATAATTTTTAATAGTTTTTTTGCTGACAATATCAAATTTGATTAATTTTTTGTGTGATTAACTCTTATCTAAATTTAAATTAATATAGTTTGATCCTGATATTATACCCTCCTTTTATAAAATTTTAAAATTAAAAGGTTGTGAAATTAATTTTTTTATGATAATACTTCCTCCGTCCCTAATTAATTGTCTGCTTTGTTTTCTGTACAGTCAAATTAACTAATTTTTTACTCTAATTTAAAAATAATATAAAATTAAAATTTATATTATTAAAAAAATTATATAATTTACTTTAAAATGTATTTTTTAGTTTTTCAAAATTATGAAAGAACAAATTTTAATTTTTAATCAAAAATTAGTTAATTTAACAAAAAAACATGTATATAGAAACCGAGGAAGTAATATATTGAGAAAGGTCTCGATATTCCTTTGTAAAGTTGATGTTCATCTGAAATCTTGTACTACTAGCAGTATTTGATTTTTATTTTGTTAATCATTACTAGTGAAAGCATTAATTGTAAATCGAGTAGCCAATCTTGACATATCTTCTGTTCCAGTCCCGATATAAACTATGGCGTGTTTGGCCTGCCTTAAAATAAATATTTTTGAATTTATTTTCGGGTAAAAATTTCATATTTTGATAAATGTTTTTTATACAAGTATTTAATATATATTTGAGATTCTATAAGTTGCAAAAAAAAGTTAACTTTTTTCAGAAAAAAGTTAGGAATCTCTAACTTTATCTTATAATAAATTGACTTATTCTGGAAAAAAGTTCCTCCAAACACCCCCTTAATTTAATCTCAACTTTATTTATTAATCTTTACAGCGATCATGATAATGTATTTTCCTAATATTATTAGTTCAGGTACTTAATTAGGTTGGCAGTCACAATCAGGATTTTTCTCGATATTTTGTGCTAGAAAAAAAAGCTAACTATTCTCTTTTTTTTTAAGAAATAAAACTAACTATTCTTATTTACTATTTTATGTTGTACGTTTTTAGAATTTTAAGATATTATTAGTTAACATTTCAACTAAATTAATTAAATCGAAACAGTCAAAAAATTTTTTTTGATTAAATCGAATATCTTTATACTCAAGATATATGATTATCTGATGAAACCGGCATGGAAATTTTTAATTATACCCGAGTCGGATTCTAGCTTAAGACAATTTAACACAGAAAAATAATTGTTATTATCTTTCAATTGTTCAATGATTGAACTTAATTTAGATCGAATTGAAGTGTTAACTACAGTACTCCAAACTTCCCCTCAACGTTAATTTTATACACCTGAGAAAGAAATTAAAGTACTGTTATACGAAGTTTTGGTCACTATAAGTTAAATGTTAAAACTCCTCAATATATATAAATTTAATCTATTAAAACACTCAAACATATTACATATTAGAGAACAATTTTAATTCAATTTAATACTTTTAATATTGCTTATATTAATTATTAAGCCATTAAATTTTATATATACAACATACGTAATTACAAAACTGGGTTACATAAATAAATAAAGGATTCATTTGACTTATTTAAAATAAAGTTTCTTTTCACTTAAATTTAGTTTTATCACTTTTAGGTAAAAATAAATGTTTGCCTTATATATTAATATTTGAACAAATTTTTTAATAATATATAACTTATATTATGTAAAGATCAATAAATTAATAATAGAGTGTGAAAAGTATATTTTAAAACAGATCGATAATATTCATATTTATAAATTTAAAATAAATTATTGAAACAAATATATATTTTGAAATGTAATTTATAAATAATTTATATATATTATGTAAGTAATTAAATAATAAATTTATAAGTAATTTCATGGATAAAGATTGGAAGTAGCAAAAGATGATTTAATTAATGTATACAAAATAGATACAAGGATATGGCTATTGCTAGGCTTCTACGTGAATCTCCAAACACAAATTAAACACCACAACGTCATTTCTTGGAATTTTCAAAGATAAATCTCATGTGAAGAAAATCATTTGCTCAGGTTTAAAATCCCGAAATTGCTCACTTAAATGAAATCCTCCAATAATCCAATAAACGATACAAGTTCTCAATATCCAATAACTTACAATCCAAATTTAAAAGGTACAACTTAACTATACAAATTCAAATCTAAACATAAACTTTACAACTCCTCAAAGTCGGCAACTCGCACTCTTCCCATTAATTAGTCGACCTAACCTGCCGGGGAAAACAAAAAAATATAGACCGGCAGTGAGCGAAAGGCTCATATACGGATATAAAAGTATGCAAAGAGTACAAGGGTTAGAACGATGACAATATGAACAAATAAAATATCTGAATAAAGAATGATGAAACAAACTGAAAGAGACAAAAGATACTAGTCATACTTAACTCACGATATAAACAAATAAAAAGATACGATAGATACTTATCTTACAATCACAACATACATACTTTTTAATCACAAATATTTTTACTCTTACTCCTATACTTACTAGTCATATATCATAATGATCAAATACTGAAATAACAATTACTTATAGACATGGGAGACAATCTTACACTTACAGGATGTCCTACATTTCAGTTCTCCAGAATATGTAGTCATCAAAACTTACAGGGGCTTGCATAGAACAAATCAAATGCTACCCAAAATCTTACAGGGGCTTGCACGGTACAAAACACAATGCTACCCAAATGGCCAAACAAACATACAAAATAGTCACGACTCTACGTGTCCCATAACTCCGGCGACACGCCCATACAATTTAAATACACCGTATAGGTGGTGCCAAAGCATGAGATTATCCACTCATGACGGAGGTCTTACGAAATCTCCCAATTTATACATATATCACAAATTAATTGAAAATATTTTACTAAAAATATTACACACGCCAAATACCATACAATATGGACTATATAAATAAAATCAGATTAGACCAGTCCGGAAAATTAGCAATTTACTATATAAAGATGAACTCAAATGAAAAAGCACAAAACATAGAACTCGTAGAGGATTCCGAGACCTTTCCAGAATAGTAAGACTCGTAAAAAACGCATAAGAAACGAATGCAGAAAACAAACAAAGATGGATTGTTAGAATAGAATCAGCACCTGATTACAGTAGTATTTTGAAATTTAAGACATCGAAACCACAGAATCTGATAGCGGAATGTAAACAAAAGATGAAGATCTCGAAAATATCGTTCCAGAGTGATATTACACATAATTATTGAATGAATATTCAATTTATTATGAATTTCTGAAGTTACAGCAGAACAATTCCAATAACCAACCAGATTATACAAACGGCGGATTTTAATATACTTACGAACCGAATTTCAGAAAGCGTAAAGAACGAAAGTTATAGATAATTGAAATACCTTTCTAGGTAGTATAAAATCACAACAATCAGATAAAGAACGAATGAGATACGAATTTTATAAGAATCTGAATGAATACAAACTATACACAATATACATACGAATTGAATAACAAAACAAGAACAAAGAGATTGTTACGAATACAAAGAGAGTGTAACGAAGATATCCGTACACTAACAATACGAGAACAAAGAGAGAGTATAGAATGTATCCGTACCTTAATAGTCACAGATTATGAATTGATTTCAATCACAAGAACCCTAATTTAAACACCGTAACTCATCTTCTTAAGATTTTTCTTCTTCTCTTTCTCAATCTTCTCCATCTCCTTTTTTTTTCCTCTTCTATCTTCTATACGGCTTCCCAACTTTTCTTACGTAACTTATAAAACCCTAACCGTTTTTCTTTTTCTTTCTATTCTATTTTTTTTTCTATTTTCTTCTCTTAACCAATAATTTCTAAATAATATCCTAATTATAATATATATATATATATTCATATTCAAATAATAATATTAGTAATAATTTACTAATATTATTCTTAATATTAAATTAAATAGCTTAATATATTATTAAAAAAACACGGGATGTTACATCAGGTATGGTTTCAATTGATTTATAAATTATGTAATTAATTATATGTTTATGTAAAAAAAAAAATTAAAGTCTTTGCACATGTATGTATGTATATATATATATATATGTGTGTGTGTGTGTGTGTATTTGATGAATAATGTGTATGAGTACTATTTGTGTGTATTTGTCTGTATATATATGTGTTTTGTTGTTTCAGATGTTTATGATTTGCAGTGTTTAAATTCATTTAGGCAAGTTAGTAGGAGAATTTCAGGAGTAAAGAGTAACATGTCACAATGTTGAGAAGTACAGAGAAATACAAATGACTTACGATAGTCATTATTGGTATTGTTGTATCATATTTCATATTAAAAGTATTATTTTATATATGTTACACATATTCACACACAAGTTGGGGTCTCTTTGTGGAAACAGTCTTTTTATTCATTGAATAAGAGTAAGGTCGCGTATATCATACCCTCGGACCCTGCGATAAGGGGAATGTAGAGGGTAAAATTGGTTTGGTTTGGTTTTATAAGTAATTTTCAATTAAATCAGGTACGAGATAATATAGAAACGGCCAAAATATATCCTACGGTGCAACTTGTCTTGAATTTGAAAATTCTTGAAAATAAATCAATATAAATAACATTGGGGTCAAATATAAGACTTGTATTTTAATTTCCACAGATATTCATGTTTTATAACCATATACAATTAATATAAACCTGCCCATTGAAGATACACTTGTACACATAACACATGCATGGACTTGTATGTTTTCATTTCCTCATAAAAGCGGGCGTGCTTGACTTTGACCACTTTGATTTCAATTTTAGAAGGTTTAAACACAAAGCCGACAAGACAAAACAACAGCCTCCGTATACAACAAAAATGAAGAAATGCATTTATTATATTGAAATTTGTACTTACAATTCGAGAATTAATGGATTTTGACAATTCAGTTAAATAATTTAAATTAGTACTCCGTAATACAGGATGTATTAAAATTAATTACATGAAATAATAATTTTGATGAGCACCTCAGACTTTTGTTTATTTCTTTTTTATTGAACTTCTATTATTTTACACTTATAAATTTTGTAAATATTTTTAAAAAATTATAAAGACGTACATGCACGCACTTTTTTTTAATGTGAGAATCCGCGGCCGCTACCTTTCGGGTGCGCACTGTGTAAACCCAGGTAAACCGTGAGATTCGAACATGTGACCAAGAGAATGATATTACTCTCTTTAACCAACTGAGTCAACCCTTGCGGGCTACATGCACGCACTTTACTGTGCAAGAATACTAATTTTCTATGACTACTAGAATATGGAAGCAATCCAACCCTACCCACTAACACAAATTTATGTATATATATATACACAATATTATACAGGCTGTTTCAAACTCATTACAACCATTTCTCTCTTTCCTTGGCAAATCTGATATTTTATTGACCTTTCTTTCTCATCGATCTCTCGAACTTTCTATATATCCCCCCTGCATCTCTAGCTACTTTGTTCAAGTGTTTGATTTAAGTTGTAACTTGTAAGTGTATCTTCATATATAATGGAATATTCAAGTAGTTTTCTTGATACTTCTTTGGATCTTAATGCTAAACCACTTCAACTGTTTAGCGAAACTCCGGTACGTATAATAATGTCAAGATCAATAGCTTGATTTTTTTTTTTTTTTTTTTGCGATATGGCTAGTTGGTGATGATTCTTATTTGTTGATCACTTGACGTTTCAGAAACAACAAGTACAAAGCAGTTTTGATTTTGGAATATTGAGGACTTCTGTAAAAGAAGAGGTTAGTTAACTATATATATACCTGTTAATTTTTTCGAATCTACGACCCGTCAGTTAACAGCCAACCGCTGAGCTACTGAGGAATGAAGATAATCAATTTGATCACATCTATTTGAAATAGTTACACACTTATGTACATGGAATGAAATTTCTAATATTATTATGTTCTTGATGTTTTAATTGTTTCAGAATAATGGAGCTTTAGTAGAGGAACTGAATAGGGTGAATACAGAAAACAAGAAATTAACGGAAATGTTAGCTGTCATGTGTGAGAATTACAACACTTTGAGAAACAATTTGATGACTTACATGAGCAAGAATCCTGAATCTACTGTTGATACTACCACGACAAAGAAGAGAAAAAGTGCAGAACGTAGCAGTACTTCGTGCATGATTAAGAACAATGTTGGCAATGCAAAAAATAATGATAATTCAGAGAGTTGTTCAACTGATGAAGATCATAATTCAACAAAAAAAACAAAACAAGAACACGTCAAAGCCAAGATCTCGAGGGTATACTTTCGGAGTGAAGCATCTGATACTACTGGCTTGATAGTGAAAGATGGATATCAATGGAGAAAATATGGACAGAAAGTTACTAGAGATAATCCTTCTCCTAGAGCTTACTTTAAATGCTCGTACGCTCCTACTTGTCCAGTAAAGAAGAAGGTGCGCATGCAAAGCCTTCCGCTAAAATCTCCTATCTAATCCAATTGCTTACAAAAAATAATTTAACACAGTACTACAACGACATCAGTATAACGAATTGATTTAATCTAATGTTTTTCTTTAGGTTCAAAGGAGTATTGATGATCAATCTATATTGGTTGCAACATACGAAGGGGAGCACAATCATCCACACCCTCCAAAAGTTGAGCCCAATGATTCGAGCTCCAACCCAAGTGTATCACTAGGCTCACTTCCTTGCTCAACTTCCCTCAATTTATCAGCACCTGCAGTTACTCTTGACTTGACAAAATCCAAGTCCCTAAATGAAGATCCCAACAAAAAATCTACTACCAAGAAAATTGATTCACCAGAGTTCCAACAGTTCTTGGTAGATCAAATGGCTTCAACCTTAACGAAAGACCCGAGTTTTAAAGCAGCACTCGCAGCTGCAATATCGGGGAAAATTCACCAGCAAAATCAGGCAGAGAAATGGTGAACTCTAATGGGGAATAAAAAGAAAATTTTAGATACTGTAGCATTTTTGTTTCTTGTTATAGTTTAAGAGCAAGTACAAAAACTCAAGGGGGGGGAAAGAGCATTAATGTAAATAGCATATTCCAGAAGGTAGAGTATATGTTATCTGAAGTCAAATTGATTGTTAAACGACAAAATTAAGGTATGCAAGTGTTTATGATGGAGCTAGGCTGCTTATATGAGGAGTCCCAAAAGACTAGCTCAACCCAGCCAATGCTTTCTCTGACCCTTCAAACCGAAAAGGATGTTGGACGACTATAAGTGATCCACTCATGCATGTCACGCACTTACTTTTATGTCAATTTTACATTATAGGAGTACTAAAACATTTTTGCCTAGATTCTTTGACTATATATCTCTATAACTGACACAACAACACAACTTTCAGCCAAAGGAATAAACCTAGTGAGTATATTCAAAACTTCAAATGATGGCATTTAGTGATGTCAACTCAAAAATAGTAAAAAGTAAAAGTGGGCATCGCTCCGGATAAGCATCCAGCGGTGCGCTGGCTGTATAAGTGTATAGTCATCGATCCCTTAGTGAAGGTTAAAAGTTTACGATGTGCAGTGAAGTTTTTATAAAATATATTATGACCAGAAAATATATTGATAGAAAACCAAGGGATGGTCCAGTTAATGGGAGAAAAATGAAGTTTGCTTCTTCTTCTAGTTCTTTTTACCAAGTTGACCAACCTATATATCTGATGGGTTTTGGTCCTGACATGTGATGGTTGAACAACCACCTTTCCGCGATTTTTAAACACGAAAAGGAAGTTTAACCATCAGATATAGATACTCTAATGTTTCATTTGTCATCTCTAATTTTCTTCTTTCTCGCATCCATCACCCAGCAGCACAAAATCTTTCTCCATTTACTTTGGGTGAACAGAAATAGATTAAAAAAGATGATGTTGGATACTTTCCACTTTCCTCTCTTGTAGTCTTGTAGTCTTGTACAACACTTGCATAATTGGGAATTTGGGACCATCATTGGACAGAAAATGGGCCACTGGATGAGTGTAACATCCGATTCTTTCTCAAGTTGCAGATCTTGGTTTGATTCTTCTAGGTAAAACCAGACCTGATTTTATATAACAGGGGGGAAAAGAAGCCATGTAATTTTATTTTACTTTTATTGTAAAACTAGAAGCCTAAAAAAACATTTCTAGTTTAGGATCGTTTGAAACCACTGAAATGGATACTGCGTGTTTGTTATCAGTCAGCTATATAGTAAGATCATGCTCGCTATGCAAAAGAACTAATTATTACCTATAAATGACTTCATTGTGCACCTAAGATATCAACATTGTTGGCATGGCAAGTTCTACTTTTGAATCTACAGCGCATTTAGAAAAATAATTCATTATCACTTTTGTACACAAACATTTTCCCATGCAACAAGCTTTTCGTGGTGTTAACTATATCTCCTCAGAAAATGCTCATCTAATCCCGCGATAAACTCAAGCTATCGATATCTCCTGTTACACCTAGGTCCAATTCATCTTCCGTCCGTTTCCCTTGAGATTTATCCTTGAAGCTGTCATCCTCCTCTCTTGCACATTCTGCAGCTATGCAATCCTGGAATCTGAAGCAACTGATTAGATGGTCATTTGTTATCCCAGTCACTTGCATGAACGAGTACACCACTGTAGGGCCCACACCTCGGAACCCTCTTTTCACCAGGTCTTTGCTTATTAGATCTGCTTTTGATGTCTTGATGGGAACTTGCCTGGGATAGCGGAAGTGACCAACCGTAGGTTTATGGTTTACAAAGCCCCATATATATTTATCAAAAGATCCGAACTCTTCAATTACCTGCATCAGCATAACAAGGTAAGAGATAAGGTCGGCAATTAAAATATCCCACACATTTAAATACAATTAAATAGGGTTTCTGGCCTTTACTCGTCAACTATTACAAATAGGAGTATTTTACAAGCAAATGAATGCAGTACAAGTACATATAGGTTATGACTTGCGACATTATCTGTATTAATAGCATCATTTCAGTTTGCCTGGTTGCATAATCATTTTTAGAATCGAAAATGAAGTGGAGGCTTTAGGGGTTGCTGTTAACAAATCTATCACGTGTCTTGAAAAAAAGAAGAAAAAGGACAAACAAGAAACAAGAGATCTACAAGTCCAAGCGTGCATCTATATTCATTAAAGTAACTTCCTAATTAAAAAATAGAATAAAATCATAATTTTCAACCTCAGTAGAACAAACATGAATAATTAAATATAGTACATACCTTGCACATTTGACGTGCATTTTCAATGATTACTCGTAGCTTCAACTCAGAGAGAAGAGAAATGGCTGAGCTTCCTGCTGCTGTGATTCTCTTCTCATTTAATTTAGCAACTTCAACAGGGTCAAAATCCTGAAAGACGTCTCTGCATATAGGTGCATCTCATTTGAGGTCAGAAAGGTAACTGCTAAATTGTGGTGGTCACGTACCAATTTTAAATGTCGAAAACTTGATGCAGCACTATTGCATGCATTTACCTAAACATATGCCTTTTATTGAGAATGGCAGGCCAGGTAAGTTCTGCCAAAGCAGTTGATAAGCTCAGCAGTTCAAAAAGCTTCCTATAAGAGGTCGACATCATTAAGATGCAGACTATGAAAGAGATATAAATGAAGAGTTTGATTTTGCATTAAGATTGTAGAGTAGAGACAAAAAAAATGACTTTGAATACAATGCCATCCATCACATACCTGTCATCATGAACTGGAACCCCCCATTCTTCGTCATGGAAAGCAGCATAACATGGATCTAAAGAAATTTAAAAAAAAAATAATATCAGCAAATAGGACTTACATTCACAGATATATGTGTGTGTGTTTGTGTGCAGATTAGATAAAATTAACGCCAGATTAATACACAAGTAAATCCATAGGGCATCAAAAACATAATGAACCAATTACGTTGAATGACAAAGCAGTGCCCATAAGAGTAAAAAAAAAAAAAGAAAGATAAAACAGTTGCCTCAGACAAAGTAACAGATAAGCAAGAGCGAACAGAAAGACATGATGAGTGTATGCCAGATTGTAAACAGGAATATACTGCAAGAATCTAAACGCGTGTGTCTACCATATATCTCTGCACCTGTTTATCATCATGTAAAAAGCTCCAATAGATTGATGACGATAATAACATTACTATAATCAATGATCATGGCTGTTGCGTTGGCAAGTTAAGGTGTAATCATAAATACATATTTATAAGTGCCACGACATATATTATTAGGCACCAACTATTATCTAAGCTACTCCCTCAGTCCCACCCAATTGTTAATGTTTCGGAGAGAAGGTCCGGCACGCATTTTAAGGTGCATATAAAGTATAGTTCCATAACTTATTTTAAAAAAAAATTTCTGAATAAAAATTTAAACATTAAATTTTTATTCAGAAAAAAAAATTAAAAATAAGTTATGGAACTATACTTTATATGCACCTTAAAATGCGTGCCGGACCTTCTCTCCGAAACATTAACAATTGGGTGGGACGGAGGTAGTATAAGCCACTAATATTTATGACAGTTACAGGTTATAAGAATATCTATTAATTACTAATAATTATAAGCTATAAAAAAGTTATATAAGCTACTGGCTATTATAATAACCAATCCATTTAATCACTTTATTTGCAAAATGAATCATGAATATTAATTATGTATATATACATGCGTGTGTGTAAGAGTTAAAAATATATATATAATCAGAACAGGGAAGAGTAAGACTGTAGGTTTTTTTTATAAAAAAAATCAGTTATACAATGAATATATCAATTAAATATATGTCTATAGAATTTATATATAGATAAACATTTATATTTTAATAATGTTACTTGTGTTACTTGCTTAAATATTAGACTTGTATGTATTACTAATATTCATGGGCGACTCACTTTGCCAGTCGGCCGGCTTGCCTCTAAATACAGAGTTGTTTGGTTGATTCAGTGGCAATATTAACAATTAGTCGACAGATATTCAACCACTTAGCTACCATGTCAATAATCATAGATTTATAATACTTCAAGGACAAGCAACCAAAGTAAGTTCGGTAAAATATTAAAGCTTTTATCAAAATCATTTATCATGAATGACACAAGCTATTTCTCAGTCGAACTAATATGCATTGCCAAAAGGGAGGGAGTCTGGAAGTGGAACTGTACAAACACCTGACAATATAAAAACGCCTAGCGGATGTGTATGCAGGACGTAGAAAAAGGCACAAGCGGAAAATAGCCTCAAAGTAATTCAAGTGACTTCTTAATTATATATAGGCATTGCATTAATATTTATCGAGTCACGCACAAGGTGATAGTATACAAACGGTTGACTCTTGACAAGGACAACTAACATATATTGATCTAGCAATGCGGTCTCAGGAATTAAACATTGCTCGGGAACTGTCTTAGAAGAGTGCCAAGTTGTAGAGTCTATACTTCCATGATTCAATGACAGGCAGCTATAATATTTGTGTGGATGCAATGACATATCATAGAGTATGACATAACATTTCAATATGGAAGATACATGAAAAACTGATAAGCAATATTTATTTAAGTTTGTAGATAACTGTAATCAGATACAAGTTAAAACCAAATGTATGCAATATTCAGGTTCCTAACAATTTAAAACCCTAACTAGCATATCAATACAAGAACTTATATCCATATTTTGAGGTGGATGAGGGCACAATGGGAATCATAAAGTACAATATACGACAAGCTAGTATTATATGTGTACATACGACAACAATTTTTAACTTGTAGTTAGTTCAAGGAACATCAGTCAGTTGTGGTACGGAATCAATACTGGAAAAGAGAACAAAAGAGTAGTAATCATAAGCAGCATATACCGGTATTTGAAGTGACCCAAGCACATCGTTTCTTGGCGGATGAATCATTCCGTGAGCTCTCCATCGTATCGAAAGCCTCCACATTTCCTCCACCAATCTTGGGAGCTGATTGCCTCCTCAAATTGGGCACACTTCGCCTCACAATCCTCCCAGTCGAGGCTCGACTATGAGACGAATCAGACGAAGCATCAGACGAGCACGAAGCATTCATCGACATATTAGACTTAAACACATTACGCCCTCCTCCCTGTTGCTTCCTCAAAATAGAAGGCATTAGTTTGGAATCACGTAGCGGTGGCGACAATGCCGGTGATTTCTTGCCCTTAATTTCGATAATCTCGACCGTTTTATCAAATTTAGCGGTCGGTTTGCGTGAATCGACCGATCTAGCGTTGTTTCCGGCTGGTGCAAGAACAGGGCGAAGCGAGTCTGATTCAGCAAAATTCATGGATGAAATTAGGGTTTGTGAATTAGGAAAGTGAGAGGTGCATTGTGTGAATTGGGGGAATAAAAAAACAAACCCTAATAATGGTGAGTTGGGTTTATATTGAAATTGAATTTCAAAGTGTGGTGATTTGGGTGAGTGAGTTGATAGTCAATAAGTAGTCAATAATGGTGTTGTGTGTAACAAGAGCACCTCGGAGAGTCTACTAGTTGTTGTGCGTAACAAGAGCATCTCCGGAGACTCTCTTAATTTGCTTTTAAATATAATATATAAAATATTAATTTCTAAATTATTTAACATATTTTTAAGAGTCTAATAATAATTTTTATATTTCTTCTCTATTTTATTTATTATTAACATATGGATTCCACTATGATAAAAAAGTTGAAAAAATAATGAATGTTTTGGAATGAAAGAATATTGTATTCATATAAAAAAATTAAGAGTCGTACTCTTAAATTAGAGGAGAGAGAAGAGACTCATGAGTTTTAAAAAAAAAAATTGAAACTTTATTTTTTGTTATGCTCTCTATTTTATTTAAAAATTTGTTTAGAGAGTCTATCGGAAATGTTCTAAGTACCTAATGTTTGTATTATATTTTGATTAAATAAATATGAAAGTACATGTTTTTATTAGCTTTTGAATATATATTTTCTCATTATTTATAGATATTTAATAATAATAAATATATATTTATAGTTTATTTTTACTCACTTTGTATACATTTTCTATACCACGGTGTTGTGAGCATAAAAAGAACCTGAAAATTTTATATACTTTTATGTATGCCTTTTTTTTAAAACAGGTTTATATTTAGGTTTGAATATACAAAATATATACATATATTTTTTAGAATATATACAAAATATTTATATTTAGGTTTGAATTATCTACTTTTTTAGAATACATACATATATTTATATATATATACATATGTAATTAATACTAATTTTTAATTTTATAGGCCCTGTAATAATATATATTTAAAATTATTAATTTATATGTTTTGAAAATTATTGACTTTATAATTTTTTTAACTAAATAATATATATATATATATATGTATAATTTTCAATAATTTTAAAGTCATATAAAAAAATTATAAAGTCAATAATTTTCAAAACAATATTAATATATATATATATATATATATATATCAAAACAATATTAATATATATATATATATATATCAAAACAATATTAATATACTATTTTATATTCTATGTCTTAATACTCGTATAGACATAATATTAATTTGTCTTTATTTTTATGTAAAAAATTATTATTTTTTAAACTTTTAGTGAGAATTTTGGATAAAAGCTATTATTTCAGGTGTTATTACTTCTTTATAATCAATTGTTTGAATTTTAATTTATATGAGGCTACTTTAAAAAAACAATTATCTCGATGTGAAAAGAGAAAAAAAATAAGTTGATAAGTTAGAATAGTTACAAAGAGGAGTTGTTGATACTTTTGTTATCGAAAAAGTAGAATTTTTAAATAAACTTGATAAAATTTTAGTGAAAATAAGTGAATATTTCAAAAAAATCACCATAAACTTGTGTTATATTATATGATTTTTTTATAGTTATGTTGCGGAATTTTTTTTAGGGGCATGTTTAAAATTTTCACTCCGGGATATCAAATAGTCAGGAACGGCCCTGCATTCAAGACAACATTATTATATATATTAGGATTTTACCAGTGCTTCGCACCGAGTTCAAATAAATATTAAAAATTAAAAAATGTATGCAAATGAATTATTATCATTTTATAAATATTTTTTTTAAAATTTATCTAACCATTTTAATAAAATATATCTTTATTGTATTCTATAAGAGTATAATAAATTTGACTAACACATGATAGAATATTATAAGAATATAATAATGAATTTAAAAATATAAAATTTTGTAAATTTAAAAAAATCAATTTTTCAAATGAATTATTTGAAAACTTATTGATTCTAACAAATGATTATAAAGTTGATCATTCGAATCTTTTAATTCATAGATGTAGATATCGGACCAATAAACGGGGATATTTTCGAAACTCGCAGATAAATTTTTTTATATAGATTAGACTCGATCATGCATAATATATAAATAATTAATAAAAAAAATTCAAAAACATAAAATAATAATTAAATAAATAGACTTAAAAAATCAAATTTAGAAAAAATATTATTCATATATTATAATTATGAAATATAAGTAAATAGATTTGAAATTCAAAAATGAAGGAGACTAAAATATATACATGGAAACGTTAATCATATTGTGGTAATATTGAATATAATAAATATCATTAAAATAATATATACCAACTTTTATTAATACATGATTGTATACAAACTTAATATACGTAATATCGAAACTAAAATAATGAAATTTTTATTAAACCCGATTAAAATGACTATTTAATATAATAAATATTAATTTATTGATTAATTGACATATATATATATAATACTATATCAAACCAAATTTCGAAGAGTAAAATAAATTAGACTAACTCGTGATATAATATTATAAGGGTATAATATTGAACTTGAAAAATATAAAATATTTTAAATTAAAAAGGCTTCAAATTTTTCAAATGAATGATTTGAAGGTTTATTAATTCTAACCCGATTGTAGGGTTGAACATTTGAACCTTTCAATTCATGGATGCAAATCACAGACCTACGGACCTATGAATGATGATATTTCCGAAACTCACAAAAGAAAGAATTTTATAAATTAGACTCGATCGTGGTAAAAGTCTAAAGCATTAATTAATTTTTTCAAAAGCATAAAATAATAATTAAATTAATGGACTTGAAAAATCAAATTTAATAAAAATATTATTCATATATTATAATTATGAGAGATAAGCAAATAAATTTATAATTCAAAAATAAAGGAAACTAAAAATTATATATATAAAATGATTCTATAGGTATCTGTGATAGAATTTATAAATAAGAAAATTAATTTTTACCGAATAATAACAAATAAAGAAACTAATCATATATTATAAATTTGAGTAATTTATTAAAACAAAATTTTCCTAATTAAAAACTGGTCATCGGTAAAATGAATAGATTTGGAATAACTGAACTAATAAGTAATTAATAAAAATCTTCTAAAGATAGAATGATCCATGAGTATATGTAGGTTTGAAGTTGGATTTTTGTAGGTTGAGAATTAAGGATGTGATATTCAACTATTATATATATAAAAGATAAAAAAACGGATTTTGTTCTATAAAAAACCTTAAATGCAGTACTTAATTGAAAATTGGAGAACACATGTCTTACATTAGAATTTACACTATATTATAAATAAAATATAATGCAATACATATATATTCTTCAATTACTACTCCATTTAATGTTTAGGAAACAACTATGGCCAAGTATATACTATACTATACCCAAAATGGCCAAAATATCGAATAACCCAAAATAACGAATAACCCAGACTAGTTAGGCCCATTAGAGAGAGTTCGTGAGTCATGTGCGGGTTTAGTCGTGAACACGTGCCGCCTAAATTAGCTGTAGACAAATCAATCAATCAAATACTTTGTTCATTTTATAACATCAAAATTAGGGTTTTAGACTAGCAATAGCAACTCAGGGAGAGAGTGAGAGAGGGAGGGAGAGATCGAGAGAGATGGCAAGTGAAGCAAATGGGGGATTCAGGGGAAGAATGGAGCATTATCTATACAGCGGAGAGAAGAAACATGTATTTGCTGGAATCGCAATCATCTCTGTTATCTTTGGTGTTCCTTGGTATCTCTTGAATCGAGGTCCTTTCTTTCTACTCATTCTCACCTTTACCACTATATACATGTACGTGTGTTTGAATTATATGCTTATCGACCCTCTTATGAATATGTCGAAAAATTGTCAAATCCATGCCCCCTTTTGAAGATATTTCAGTTTTTCCTAGAATAGGAAATGTTTTGCATTCTAGTCTAATAAATTCGGTTGAAGTCCTCGGGTGTAATTTTTGTAACGCTAATGCATCAGAATATCAGCTTGATTGTATTTTTAGTTGTAAAATTCAACTCAATTAGGTTTCGGAATCCTGATTCTTTTAGGTTGTGTTCACTTGGTGAGAATGGAATAAGGAAGGAATGGAATGAAAAATATATACAAAATTTATGAAGAAAGAAGAACATATTAGTGAAATCATGAATGAATATATGAGGTAGTCTAAATTTTCCATGATGAGAATTGTAGGAAAATTGATGTAGAAATGGAATAAGAATTCCTTTCAAAATATGTGGGTTATAATTCTAGTTCAAATAGTTTGGAATTAAATGGAAGAAGGTATGAAAACTTTAAACATTTTCCTTGAGCTCACCCAAACAGTAGTTCAAATTTCATTCCATTCCCCCTTCATTCCATTACATCAAAGTGAACACAACCTTAGTTATGTTAGTTTAATTAGATGTAACAAACAGCCAGGATTCCTTTACCTTGTGCAAGTGGAAACTATGTTATGATCACAACTCACAATATATGAAATTTTATACCATAGTTGCAACCCACTTATGAATGTGAATGAATTGTTTGAATGATTTTGAAATCAGTGTTGTTTGATACTACCATCCCAGTTGTGACTGCTAGTAAAGGAAACAAAAAGGGTAATGATTTTTATTTTATAATAATTCATTCTTTGCTGTTGACTACAACTATGTTCTTTTATTTGATGTTGTCTTTTTCTTGAGCACAATACTCTACACAAGTCTGATTTGGACTGTTAAAAGATTGCACAGGGCTTTTTGATAGAATCTGTGCTAGTTTTCACCGTCCAAATAATAGGAAAATAGTTTGTGTACTGGTATCATGGATAGATGAATGGAATAATTTTTAATAGATTATGACACTTGTGTGTACCTTTTAGATCGCTAATTGAATTCTGGCTTAGAAATCCAGAACATGTATACTAGAGGCAGGTTTATGGTATTATAACTAAATGCGTACTTTGTGTTACATTACAAGGTCGATTGACCATCTCTGGATTTTAGTCTTTGCCTCGCTGCATCTTCTACAAGTAATCTATGTTTACATGCTTATGCGCGTGAACCCTGTTTGATCCCCATCCCCGGTCTTGATTTAGTGAATGGTCTCCATGTTTCCCTTTTCTTAAACTTTTGTTAGGGGTGAAAGAGTAATGAAATAGTTATATGCTTTTATCAAAATCTCATATTTTACTTTGCATTCATCTCGGTTATCTTTGGTGCTCCATGGTATCTATTGAATCGAGGTCCTTTCCCTCTTCTCAATCTCACCTTTACCCCATATTTTTATATATGAATTATATGTATTAATTTTTATTGACCCCTTTATGAATATGTCGAAAAATTGTACTTATGCCTCCCCCTTTTTGAAGGAATTTCATTTTGTCTGGATGGTCGGTGAAAGTGTGGAATAGGAACTTTACATGTTGGTTGCAAAATTTGGAGAGCTCAACTACTTTCATCGAACAACATATGATTGTTTACTGAGTTTATCCACTTCAAATAACATATTTTATGAATCAAATGTTGCATACTTTTTACTAAACACGAGAAAATTATGTGTTAAAACAAAACCAACACTTGCTTCCTTTTACCCATAAATGTGATTTAAATAGGCTAAATAACCTCAAGGAAAATTAACCAAGAAAAATAATTAATATTACCACTAATTTTGGTGTTCTATGAGACAAGAAAGTGAACAGTAGTCGAGGAGTATGCCATTGATGAACACTCAACACCTAGTGGGAAGGACAAGTCAGCTACCGAGGAAGACCCTTCAACTACAACTTTATTTTTTAGAAAGTCCTTTTCATTTGTTTAGAACTAATCTACATTTGAATTCGGTTTATCACCTTTATTATCCATCAGAAGTTCCCTTTGTTAATTATCTTTAGCTTTCTTATTTAAATCTGATCTAACTTTAACAAATATTTATTCCATACACTCTTTCTAATATTGGAGGGTTTCTTTATTTTTATCCTTAAGATCAAGATCAACGAACAATTTATAAGCTACCTTATGGTTTTGAACACTTGAAGTTGAGGATGACACTGCAAGACATTTTATGACATTAATTAATGTCTAAATATACCACAAAACTTGAATAATATATATTCTCATGCTTCACAAAAGCATTTAAAAAATTAAAACGAATTCATGCTATGTCCATGATCTCCTATAAGTATCAATGCCTCGGATTATAAAATACTAAATTAAAAAAATGACACTAACTTGTTATTAATTGGAACTTGGAAACTTATATTAGAGTCAGGAAAATATATTTATATCAATATAATGTATGCCAAAATTTATATTAAAATGATAATGAGGATATTTTCCTAGGCAAAAATATCTTCTTGACAAAGTAAGAACTCATAAAATATTGTAAGTAATAAACTCATCTTTTTATTTTTTAAAGTGTGCAAGACAATGGGTTTTACCTTCATAGAATATGATATTACTTAAGGGTGCTATACCCAAAGGGAATAATGAATGTTAAACACTCCATATTTGTCTTGTGGAGCAACTTTATTAGATTTTTCTTTTTAATTCCTTTTTTTTTCTTTTTCCCTTTGTTTTTTGAGTTTTATCCATTGTGTTTAATATTCTTAAGCAATATAAACAGTTGTATGTTTAATTGTGTTTATATTGCTTATAAATATTAAACACAACGGATGAAACTAAAAAAAATAAAGGGAAAAAGAAAAAAAAAGGAAGTAAAGAGAAAAATCTAATAAAGTTGCTAAATCGTGGTCCCAAGGCAAATACCATGATTGTTTGAACTTTATTATCCCATTAGGTGATACGGCCTACATAATTGTTATAATCTATAAAGCTAAAATCCATTGTTAGGCGTTGTGCACCTTGAAAGATGAAGGTGAGTTTACTATTTGCATTATTCTTTGAGTTCTTACTATTTTTGTGGAAAGATATTTATGCCGTGGAAACTATCTTATTTAATCAGTTTAATGTAGATCTTTGCACATATTATACTATAAATATATCATTTTTCCCAACTACAATCTAAGTTTTCAAGTTCCGGTTAATAATACGTTAGTGTCATTTTTTTAATTAATTATTTTTTCATCATTATTGATAGAAGGATGCACCGCCTTTGTGAAGCGTGTGAATTTATGTTATTCAATTTAGTGTATATGTATAAAATGTCTTAAGGTGTCTCCAATTTCAAGTGTTCAAATCATGATCTGTGAAATCAAATCATAAGTTAGCTTGTAAATTTTCACATATCATGATTTTAAGCACAAAGATGAAACTCTCTAATATTGTGAAAGGTGTATGGAAGAAATACTTGCTAAAGTCGGAGCAAATTTAAGGAAGCTAAAGATAATTAATTAGAGACAACTTCTAAAGGATATTAAAGTTGCTAAACCGGCTTCAATGTGAATCTGTATAAACAAAATGAGGAACTTCCGAAGGATAAACCCTAGTATGTTTTATTGTTACAAAAGTTCTGAAATTTTATTATGACCAACACAATAACTCCAAAACAAAATGAAGCAACCGGAAGAAATTTCAATTAATTGGAAATAACTCAAAAGTTCAACATAAACCATAACTGGAAGTACTAGAACGAAAACAGAGAGGAAAATGAAACAAAATAGGAAAATAACAATTTTGGTTGTGGGTGTGGGTGTGGGTGTGGGTGTTTGTGTATATATATATATTCAATATGAAATAAGTGACTTAAGAGTATATTGAGAATATTTGACTCAATTAACTTAATTCAATTATAATTTATTTATCGGAAGAATGATATGTCATGTTTATGGAAATCCTTACTAATTTCAGGAGACTTATTGCTTATTTTCCACCATTAAAGCTTTATTCTTTTCTTGATTGGTAGTAGTGTATTTGCTGAGCAATCAAGCTCAAGGTAACAGAAGCTTTTGCTGCATACATGTTATTTTTCTATTTTGTTTCATTTTTCTCTCTGTTTTTGTTCAAGTACTTCCAGCTAGGGTTTATGTTGAACTTTTGAGTTACTTCCGGTTAATTGAAATTTCTTCTAGTTGCTTCATTTTATTTTGGAGTTATTGTGTTGATCATAATAAAATTTCAGATCTTTTGTAACAATAAAACATACTAGGGTTTAGGGTATATCCTCAGTAGTTGACTCATCCTTCCTGACTGCGAGTCCTCATTGGTAACATGCTCCTTAACTATTGTGGCTTCCTTGTCTCAGAAAACTCCAGAACAATTGGTGATAATTTCAATTAGATTTCTTGGTTGATTTTCCTTGAGCTTATTTAAATCACACTTCTTGATCAAAAAAAGCAAATTTAACTCATATTTTTATCGTCTTTATTAATAAGTATACAATATTTGTAGTTCCAAAAAATTTGTCATTTGATATGGATAAGCTCAACAAACAATTCTAGGAATTTATTATGTTAACTCGTATCATGGCTAGATGAATGGAGTAAAATAATGACTTGTGTGTACCTTTTATACTTCAGCGCTACATCACAAGGTCGATTGACCATCTTTGGCTTCAACTTGCTGCATGTTCTATAAGTAATCTATGTTTACCTGGTTACAAGTGTGAACCCTGTTTAATCCCGAGTCTTGATATAGGGAATGGTCTCCATATTTCCCTTTACCTACTTTTGTTAGGGGGTGAAAGAATAATGAAATAGTTTAATGCTTTTATCAAAATCTCATATTTTACTTCCCATTCATATTGGATTCTCTTAATTTTAAAGTCTTTATTGAAAAGAAATCTTTTGTAGTAAAAAGTAATAGATCTTTTCTGTGTGTTCCAGGCACAAAACAATTGTCGCATCAAGATTATCTAGAAAAAGCTGATAAAGCGCGAAGTGTGAGACTTTCTTCAGGTTCATCTTCAGCTAAATGATTGAAGAAACTATATGAAAAAAGAAAACCAAATTGTGCTTCTGAACTCGGAGGTCCTTGTGTTTATTGGCTTGATCTTTTCCTTTTTATTACAAGGACAATTGAAGTGTTCTTAGTCCACACGAGGTAGACCATCAAAGCTAATAAAGCTTTGTCTTGAGATTATTTTTTTGTAATCGAGTCACAAAGTATCAGTAAGATGAAAAACTTGATTGTTAATGCAGAATAATATTCTGTTTCTCGTTATACGCACTTTTCTCATGAATTTAGTGTTCATATAATTAGGCATTTATCTCCAACTACATGGTACTGAAACATACAGTTTTTTTTCACTTATGGTACACACATTGTTCGATGATTCAAAGTTACAAGTATACGAGTATGGGAAGTGAGAGTTGAACGAATTCTTATATGGACTTCTGTTTGCTGGTATTTATGGGGAAAGGCTGTTTCGTTCAATAAAGTATCGATCAGTATCGAAACCTTCTTTTAAAGCAAAAACTCATCCATTTGTATTTTATATGGAAACTATTCATTAGTACAAAAATGGATTCCTTCTTCTCTACTTTTTGTGTCTTATTTCGTAATTACAGACACTTCTGGCCCATACAGACACTTCTGGGCATGGCCGTTATGTTCTTAAATTTATAGTCCAATATGAATCTCTAAAAGGAACTTGGATAATAGTAAAGATAGTTCACAATCCTGTGTTCTGCACTAATTTAAATGATATGATAATCATGCAACAGTAGAGCCCTAAAGCAAACTAGACCACTTTTAGTGTCCAACTAAGCAGTTCTTGACCCGTGGGACTTCAGGCTAATTGCACAGAACAGATTGACCAGAATACTGCTTTTTCCGTTCTTATATCTCTTGTCCATCCTCAAGTAAACTACATGCCCTGATGACTCTCTGAACAAGTTCCCTCTTGGATGTCTAAAGTGGCATCAGTCTTCTGTATCTGAAAAACCACAAGAAAGCATAAAATATGATGGCCCCTGTGATCCCAGTAATAATCAGGACCCACTTAAAAGCACCAGGAACATCGAAAAATGAAATTGGGAAGTTCATGCCAAATACTCCAGCTACCACACCAAAGATAGCAACAACAAAAGTCGCAGTAGTAAGTAGCAGCTCAAATTGTATAAGCTGGTTCCGAACGTTATCCTGAAGTTGCAAAAACCAGATTCTTCAATTCAAGAACAATATGCATATTATTTTCCAGATTATAAATGATAAGCAAAGATTTTTTGTCGCTATGTGCAAACCAGTACGTATTGCAATATCTTCTCCTATTTTATGTTGGGGGGAAAATACTGAACTGCTGTCAAATTATATCCATCTGAAAAATTACAGATATACACTATATTCAACTACATTTATATACACTAAGGTTTGTTGGATTATTCAGCAGTCAATCCATAACCGCTCCACATTAAATCATATACATTCCATGTATTAGTCGGGATTTTCTAATGTGGATCAGATTCAGACTATATATCAAGCCTGGATACACCAGATCTACCCTCCATTGACGGGCCTAGCCGGAAGCATGTTACATTTATCTTATACCAATAGAAAGGCCTTTCTAATGTATTTCATCTTATACCATCTTATATCACTGATACATTGTTTGTATTTCATCTATTATAGCATTATAAGAATTGACAAAAGTAAGTATCAGTTCTGTTTTGAAGAAAGCTGCATTGGGGATCTGTATCTTAGAGTTCAGACTGGGTCAATACATACCAGCTGAATGTTAATAAAGTCTTCCGTGTCATCAATCATCAATGTACTCCTTCAGCTGGAATGAGAACAAACAAATCAATGGTTAAAACATTCTCGTCCTACTGATATTTTATCTGAAAAGGCAAAGTGGCAAACTCAACATATGATGTGTAAAGTATATACCGAAGTCAGCTTGTTGAGGGTGCTATCAATGACAACAAAATATGCCTCCAACAACATCTCCAGCTCTTCTATCCGTTCTGTGGTCCTCTCCGTACTCCTCATGCTCCCGTGCCTGCTCCTTCCAGTGCTTAAAGTTTTCTCAAGCTTTCGGCTATCAGGGGGTGAAGAAACAGAAGTGATTGGAGCAGAAAGTGATAATGTAACATCATTGGATTTGAATCCCATCAAAGATTGATCCCAATAGAATGATGATGACTCTATCCGTCTTTTCTTGTCCGTAAGATACATTTCTGCCATATCTCCATCATCATCCATCAACTGCTCTATCTCATCCCTGACCTATAAGAATTGAAGTCACAATATATATATAGGAATGTATAGTTGGTTGAAAAATATGGGGAAAAAACAATACTAGTAGGAGAACATATCACCTTCTGGACTCTCCGAGTCAATGCCAGAAGCCTGCTTTTTAGTCGACGAGCTTGTTCTAAGGTTAAGGTACTGATCTTCGATATAAGTTCATCTAACAATGGATAAGCTTCAATCTCCAACTCTCCAGCCTGAAAGATATTTGAATACTAATTATTGGAGCCTACTATCAATAACAACAAAAAAAAAACTTAGTTCAAATGGAGAAGCATGTATGCAACTCAAACAAGAAATACAAAAAAGAAATATTCCTTAAGAAAAATCGATGTAGTGCCATAGTTCCACTGCTGGCGCTTATGGGTTCTAGAGGTGGACCTAAAGTCTAGCTTTTGATCAACTCTAGACTCTAGTGCACCATTTTATTTGAATTAATTTCACAACTTCCAATGAATTTCAAAATCTAGGAAAATGCTCCTACTTTTATGCACCTGGGTATTCAGAAATGTGCAAGCAGACTCTAAAGCAACTTCAAGAGCCCTAAACTCAAAAGGCAAGTAGTCAGGTGATGTGTTCTCATATATATTATCAAAGTTCCTATTTCCTCTCCTTTCGTTAAACTCATTGCCTTCAAGCTGCCAAATTTCACCTGCGCCACTAGTT